>JACCHV010002770.1:7222500-7633376 GCA_018907245.1 Eupristina koningsbergeri | reverse complement strand
TCTCTCTCTTTCTCTCTCTCTCTCTCTCTCTCTCTCTCTCTCTCTCTCTCTCTCTGCATGACTAGATATCTTCTCTAGTTTTTCTAGTTTCATGGAGACGAAGACGTATCGTCGTTTGCTTTAACATTGTTTAATTTGCGAGAATGATGATTTTAGTTTGGTTGGGCTTTTTCTTTGCTGGCAAGTCTGAAGCTTTTTATGCTAGGGAAAATTCTTGAAGTGTGTGTATGAGGACGCGGGGGTCGGAAAGTGGGCTCGATCAGAAAGATCGAGAAGTCATAACGGTCGTAACAAAGTGACCAACGGTCCTTTGATTCGGAGAAAAACAGATGAAAATTGAGTCGCGAGAGGCGGGGCCAATTTCGGTGGCCAAATTGCATGAGAGGAAATTATTGTAAGTTAGTTGCGCTGACACCGCGGCACTGTGCGATAGTGCAATTGTGAAATCTTGTGTTCTGCTTGGAAAATAAAGTGTTTGTTTGTGGCTTGCCTAACAAGTGCCTTTTTCTTCGATTATCCACCTAAATCATCCAATCCTCCATTCCAAAATTTACAACCACATAAGAAAATGAATCTTACCCCATCCCACTTATTTTATGTTGTAGACCATAAATCCTAGTGAAAAAAATACAATACATTAAATTATTTTATTACAATTCATTGAAATAAAAAATATTTAAGAAAATACTATAATAAAATTACAAAAATTGAGAATATGAATGCTTTTAAAAACATATTTATCTCTGATTCAATTCAAGTTAAATCAGAGATAAATAAGAAAATATGAATAAAATTTATACACACCGAAAAATATTCATTATTTTTCAATTACTCAGAGAATAGTATTTTCATATTTTAGAAAGTAATGCTTTTCAATTTATAAATCAGTTGATATAACTACACCGTAATTTATAGTATCGTTAAAATCTCCATTGTTATTATTACGAATCAAAATTTTTTGTTTGAAAGAAATTTTGTTATTCTTGTAAATATTTCTTCGCCTTTATTTTTATGAATGAAATTATTCAAAAGAGAATAATAGAAGTAAATAAGAAATAAAAGAAAAAAAAAACATTAATTTACAACTTCAAAAGAGTTTTAATATTATACTGTCAAGTAAATTTTAAAACAATTTTGTACATGTTATATTACTGAAAAATTAATTCATTCATAAATCAAATAAATAATTATTAAACAGATATTTTTTAATTTCATGTATTTTTATTCAACAAAAATTTTTTTTTAATATAAGTATATAAGATACTTTTCCCCGTTCCAATTGCTGTATAAAAGTAGCACTTAATAAGATTAATTTTTACAAAAATTACTATCTGCATGGTTAATTTAATATTCTAAATGATTATCAACATTAATTTTACTTTAATCCACGAAGATTATTCAAAATTAAATGACATTATCGTTAATCTTCATGTTACAATTTCAATTTAATTTACTTCGCGAACTCAGAAGTGCATAAAGTACTAAAATACAAACTTAAAAGTACTTCAAAGATTCTCTATTCGTACCTCCTTTACTTAACTTGGTGCACACTTTTCTGTATCTTCCACTTTCTTAATCTATTCCTTTACTTAAAATTCCTAGCACATTCTCTTTCCATTTCTCATCTCTTGAACTAAATTTGCTCAAATTATTTCATACAGACATACAAGATTGCCCAATTTTGTTTAAAAATACAATGATTTCATAGGAGGTGTGATTATTTGTCATAGAAATATTATTATTTTTTTAAGTTCCTTATAACACTAAAAACCATAAATTGTTAAAAAACTACATAACTTTTTATTTTACAATATCTTTAGAATTATTTGTAAAGTTCGTTCTTAATTAACAAATCCGTTATTCTGTAAAAAATCAATCTATTGTTATTCGGGTTTTTTAGAAAATAGTCCATGAAACTACATTTCTTTAGCTTTTTCTCACGTACATATCTTTTTTACTTAATTAACAAAAAAGACTTATTAAAAATTTCTACTAAAATCTGAAAAATTGACGAATTCAACAAAGATTAGAACAAAAGCTATATAAATTTACTGGCAAAAACTTTTTTTATCAAATTATTTATTAAGTACTCCATTTGTAAAAAACTTACTGTGTAAACGAGTATACTATGTAGCCCGCATGATAGGAGAATAAGCCAATCAAGGATTGAAACATGACAAAGTTATAAATTTATTAATTAATTTTAAAATTTTCCGGTTTTTTGAAAATTTCATCATTTCTGACTTCTCTTTATAATTTTATTAGATCATTTATCCATTTATACTATAGTGTTATAATTAAAACTTTTATTACAAAAAAAAAATAAATAAAAAAATACATTTTTTTGTTAGAATTTCAATAAAAAAGATTTTTAATATTTTAGTAGCACTTCAAAAATAAGAATCTATTGATTTTTGTTTTTTGATATATATACTTGGTTGCATTTCGCTAACGACTTAAAAAAAACAATTTAAATTTTTAACTTTGCAAAATATAAGTATTATAAACCAAGGAATAGGGCGCTTTTTATTTTGCAAAGTTAAAAATTTAAATTTTTTTTTTTTTAAACTCTATAGAATAGCTAACTGTAGATTAAAATTAACATATGACATAATTTGATAAAATTTATATAAAATGATTTTGTGTAGTATATTCAAAAATTTTTTATCTATTAACAGTTAATAACTATAAAAAAAATATCTGAAATTTTAAATTTGCACATAAGAATAAAAAACTTTCAAATGAGATCAATTTTTACTCAAAAACTCAAAAATAGTTATAAACCAATAGATTTTTATAATTTTAACGAACAAATGTGTACAATTTTGTTCATATATTAAAATATGACATAATGCAACTTTTAATATAATACTTGCATTTGAACATTAAGTTTTCTGAATTAAAATTTTTTTTTTAATTAGTAATATATATATATATATAATTGATATTGTAAACATAAGGATCAAAATAATCAAAAAAAAAAATATTTTCATACGAAATACAATAATAATAGTTATTTGTATACAATGAATACACCGTAGATTTTATAGCAGATTAATTATTTATTATTTACCTATTACCTATTATTAACCTAAATCTATTATTAACGACATTAATTTTATTAATGTCGTTAATAAATATGTATAGCTATTGCAAAAAAAAATTTATACTGATTACTATACTTTCTTGACTTAATAAACATGTATCAATTGCTTAAATTGACTAAGTATATGCATGACATTCACAAAATACTATTTATCCAATAAATATATTTAATATTTTAAATAAATATCTCAAACAAATATATTATAAATTTTGACCATTAAATTCAATCCCAACGTAAATTTTATGAACGGTTTATTTAATTAATGATCGTATATATCGTGTTTCAAACGTTAATAGAATTACTGGGTGATTAATTAATATATCAAATTATAACTAAACAATTGAAATAATAAAATAAATTTTTTTTATAAGATATATTTATATTAGTTGGAAGAATATTTGTTAAGCAAATCTAATTACGTTATATTCAATCTATAAGATCATAATTTTTCATAATTAGAATTGAAAAATAAATACATTTAAATTAAGTAAGTGATTAAAAGTAAATTGTTGAAAAATTAAAATTATGAGTTTATTTTTAAAAGTTGACTATTTAATATTTCGATTGTGATGTTGCAAATCAAGATTATCGTACTAAAACACCAAAAAAATAAAAAAATTTCAACAATACAACATGTTTTTATTCTTTCCTGATATAATGTATTATGAGCAATATATTCTTCTCTAGGCAAAGAAATATCTGTATCATTAATTTTCATTTGATCTGAAAGAGCAAGGGCACATCACAATATTTAAAGTTACTTTTTTCACCGATGGCAGTATATTTTGTTCAGTCACTTTTTCGTTATTGTATATTTCCTTGGGGAAGAGCGTCGAGTTTTCTAGTGGACGTCTGCCAAACTGAGCTTTTTGATCCAAAAATTCGGCTCACCTAAATTAATACGTTGTCACACGGATATTCACGAGCCGAAAGCTTTGGCCGGCTGCCGAATTGCTGATATTCAACCCCTTTCACCAGCCAACCGACTCAATTTCACTAATTTGTAATGAATTCAATTGAAAATATTTGACAAATGTGACATTGACGATAAGGAAGCTTTAATTTGTCACTTTCATCCTTAAGCCCTTTATAGCTCTCTTATTTTGATTTTCTATTTTAATATCGATTGTCCAGATAGTTATAAATAAATTAATGTTCAGTATTTATTTGTTATTATGTGTCAAAGTGACGCGATACTTTTTTTTAAAGGAAATATTTTTTCAAATTTAGAATGTCAATAACATTTTACAAAAAAGATAAAAATGAATCTCCATTTCATTCTATTAGCTTAACAATTTTATTAAACCTACTTCTCTGATTCTTTAGTAGAGATTATAAATCATAGAAAATTTAATATTAATATGTACAAATCAATATAATATCTTATTAAAATTAAAAATTTCTACATAAATATTCGATTTACATTAAATAAGGTTGTACTCAATTATACCATTTCCACTACAAGTAAAACATAAATTAAATAGTATAATGATTAATAGTAATTTTACAATATTTATTTTATAATTAAATATATGTTTTATGTATCTCAAGTGACTTAAAAATAATGGGCATTAGAGTTTCAATAGTATCAACACATTTATTATTTTATAAATAATACATTTCAAAAATATTTTAATAAAAATATTAAAAATATTACACCGTCATAAACGGTATTACATTCGTAAACAGTGTAATTGAAAGAAATTTATACGCTTTTCCCTTATTAGTAGTATCGGTACGTATAAGGGCAGACTGAATCCAAGAGTTATTTCTCTTCGATCGAATAACGATATAAAATATTCTTAAATATTTATGGTTATACACAACCAAAAATAGAGAATTAACTTTTTCTTTATGTACATAATCTTCATTAACAAATTATACATAATATCACCACTAAATGATAGTAATTAATAAATTGAATCATTAATATGAAGTGAAAGCTTCCATTCACTAAAATGACATTGATGTATCAAAACGCATAAACTAACCTCGCTCATTAAATCCCATCTCATCCTAATTAATTTGTAAATTAATTTACTTAGGTGATTCCAAAGTTATGATATAAATTCTGACACATTCTCGATAGTCCAAATAAAACAAGTATTTCAAAGTAAATAAAGCTGTAGACTATTTTTAAATAAATTAATGTTTTTTCAGTATTATAGTTTTCATGAAATTTTATTTATTAGGAAAATAATTCTTTTTTCTTTTATTTTTTTTAATAATAATATATTAACATAAGAATAAACAGAATATATGAAATTAATCTACTAGGTATCTCATAATCATATTATAATTTACATTGTTAAAAAATATAAATTTTTTTATGAATAATAAAGTATTATTCTAATACATACATTGATATTGTGCATTAATAAATTATAAAAATAAAAATTTCAACACAACGTATAATAGTTAAGTGTTCATTTTTATTAATTATAAAAACAAGTTATATGATAATAGTATTTTAATATTTTATAATAAATTGGTTTGTTATTTATATTTACGTTTTATTTTAATATGTTAATAATTTTTTGATTAAATATACAATATAATAAAAAAAAAACAAGCCAAATATTCATTTGTAATTTTTAAGTGTTCATTTATTAAACACCTAACTTATCAAAACACTATTTACTTAATATATTTGGATTTTTGTTACTTATATAACCTTTTTTTTATTTTAAATATTGTATTTTTTATTCTACGAAATTTCAATTAATTAAATAATCAATTGTTGAGTTATATTACTTTTAATTTTCATTATAATTGTTTTTTAGGTAAATAAATGATAAATTTTTTAAAATAAGAGTATTACTACGTGTAAATATTTATAATAACCGTGATAATCGTAATAAATACAATAAAATTATCCTTTTTCTGTCTAACAAAAACTAAGAATTCAAATTTGACCATATGAGCACCTTATACAGTAGCAATTCACACAAATAATCATTCGTCCATAATATAAAATAAACAACACGATACGGTTAAATAAAGTAATAAACCCAATTTATAAGATTTAAATAAGAGAGGGACCGGTACTTTTGTATAAAACATCTGCATCCAATGGAAAATGAACTTTCTGGCATTAATGTCAATGATACTCCACGTAGATTCTACTGCACAAACTTAATTAGGGTTTCATACTTAAATAATTAATATCCGTGCGGACATTCCGGATCAAAGGACTTTGACACCGTATTTAATGAACCTCGATATGTCCAAAAATTATTTTCTGCTCTATTAATTATTTTTCTATTTTTACTTTTAGCAGTACTCGATTTTTATGTATATAAAATATTATATTCTATTATACATCATAGAATTTAAATAACTAAAACTTATCCATCATATATAAATGTCTTAAAATGTTTTCTTTTTGTTTTGAAATTCTGTAAAAACGGTCTATATGAAAAATAGAGAAATAAAATTTTTATATCAAAACTAAGAAAAGAAAATAAAATACTAAGAAAAGCATATGTCATAGCCAAGTTTTCTGAATGTTTAAACATGTAAGTAATTTATAGAAAAATTTAAAAATATTTTAATAGTACAAATAAAAAGTATAATATAACTACCTCGGTGTTATTACAACGATCGAGTATTGACTTGTGTATGGTTTTGTATATTTCTTATTCCCCTACCAACACTATCTCTCTTTCTCTCGATTTCCGTTTCTCACAATTCTTGTCTCTTTCTTATATTAAACCGACAATTTGTTGGCGGAAAAGTAGCACGTGCACTTGACTATTGGACTTGCATGGTGTTTCCCACAAGGTAATTATATGTCAATTAAATTTAATGGCAAGCCATTATTTCAGTCTGCAGATTCACACTCGCATTCAATCTTATCATTATATATATACTATAATATATATGTACAATTCGTTTCCAACCTTTTTATTATCTTATTTTCAACTGTATTTTTTTTGTCTTTCTGATCTTTGGATCACTAAATTACAAATGAAGAATTAATTTAATACTATCTAAATGAAAAACCTTAATAAATAAATTGATTGTAATATTTATAATGTATTCTGCACGTAATTATAATTACATTTAAATTTAATAAATTTAAATGTAATTATAATTAAAGAAGAGTATTTTTGTTTATAAAATAACAATTTTTATCTTTTAGTAAAACAATATTGAAATATGATATTGTGCAACACTTAAGTACATTAATATTTTAAATTATTAATTGAAAGTATTGATGATTCTATTTTCCTAATGTACCATTGATGTCGAATTCAATAATTACGATTCATATAAGTGCTTAATAATAAAAAACCACTTTTTTATTCCAAATACAATTACGATTAAATGATGTCTAAATGAAAAAATAATTTTCATATACTATTTTCAAAAATTCATATCGTAGCAAAGAAATAATAATAAGAAAATTAGATGAATAAAAATAAAATTTATTTTTATATTTAAAACCAAATTCCCGTAGATTATACTATATTAACATTTTTTAAATTTATGGATTCAATGATTGTACCAATTAAATAGAATATTGAAAAAATATCGTACTTGAATCATCATGCATATTTGGATCCATTAGCTAATTTACCATAAACTAATAGAAAAATAGGTTCATGGTTATCTGAAAAGTAGTATCAATACTACAACGGTTTTTGTTGAGATAAAGAAAATCAAAATTACGGGAATGTCGCAAAAATATTTTATGAAAATAAGTTCCAAGAGTCAGCTCTCACTACCTAAAAATATTTTCAAGCACAAGGGGTAAAAGATAATGCTTCCTGAGGAGTTATCTCCTCCTGGTTACCTAATTTCAAAAAAACCCGATTTGCATCTTTGAGGAGTGGTCCAGCCATTGAGAAGTTGCGTTTCCGCTCCCGCGGAAATCGGTCCTTCGATCGGCAGTAAACCTCCGGCAACTCAGTCCTGTTCAATTGCTTTCAGTATAATCGATATTTATCGATCGCTGTACTTGTTTTTCTTTTTTACTCTGATCTCTAGTTTCGCTCAAAAATTTCTATTACTTGTATCTTAAACATTATTTTTGCAAATAAAATTTACTATTTTTTATAATTCTTTTATTAGCAATGGCTGACTCTTCTCAATTTCAATGGCTTATTGAATCGTCAAAATATTTGATATTTTTTCCCAAAGTAAAAAGTAAAAAAACACACATTTTACACATATATTGTATTTCTTTTAATTCGTAGTTTAATATTGAAAAAATGAAAAAACAATGTACTTCTGAAAAAATGGATAGAGATTTAAATTCTATGTCCTTTAAAACACGAAAATATTTAAAAGTATTGAATAGGTCTTGTTATGATTGTTTCTACTCGAACGTGGTTTCTTCTTTTACCTGTAATTCAGTAATTTCTCCTACTATGATATATATATGTCTTTATTTATACTCGCAACCCTACATTATCTTGATCTAAATTCATATTATATATATTTATTTATATATAGTTTCTTATATAGCATGTAAATATATTTTTTCCAATAAAAATTATTTTTCTATGAATTTAAATTATTATTCAGAAGTGTATATAGTAAACATTGCTCCAATTAAACAAATCTACAATTATATAAAACATACAATATCAACATTTCCAAAATTAATTTGTAATTATTTTTAAACTATTTGTCGTATATTATGTCCAAGAGAATATCAATTTTCGATCAGAGTATAGATATTTTAATATAGCAATATAAATAAATTGGAAAGCTCAACTTACCTCTTTCAGGAAAGAGATAACGAGCATGAATATGAAATTTCATAAAATCTAATTATTTATAATTCATAAATTTGTATTGATTGTTAAATATATTTTTAATTTAAATATTTAAATATAATATAATTTAATTGATATATATGTTCATGTTGATATTTAAGATTAGTATAAACATGGCTCATCCACGAAGAATCGAGTTTTTTTTCATTTTCCGACTATTGGTCGTAGAAATTTGGGAGGGGTCTTAAAATGTTGATAAACTCTTTCCTCATTTGTCCTTTTTTCTTTTTGTTTTCTGGATAATTAGATGCGACAGGATTTTACTTCACGCAAAGGGTGTTTTTCAAATTTTTGTCACAGCGCGCTGAAGCGATTAGCGGAAAACCACTACGCGAGAATGTTTTGTTCAAAGATTAAAAAAATAAAAAATTCTTATGTTTTTTTTGAAAAATGATTTATTCGTGTATTTATAAACAGTGTGAAATAAAAGTTTTAAATTCTTCAAAATAATTTCCTCCTGTATCAACACATTTTTGAAGGCGTGTTTCCCAAATTTCAAATGCATGTTCAAACTCTTTAGCTTTGTTGTTTTTTTAAAAATTTTCACATTTATAACTTTTTTTGCACTATATTGTACACTAAAGATCGCGTTAAATTCAGTTTTTTCACGATTACTCTAATCGTTGATCGACAGTCCAAATTAAAAATTTTTAACACGCGCTGGGTATTCCTAACCATTCGAAAGATTTTTGGGCGCCCAAATCGAGGCTCGTTGATGATTCTTTCTCGGCCCTTTTTAAAAGCTATGTGCCATTTTTCACTTTGCGATTTTGATACACAATTATCTTGATAAGCTTCTTTTAATATTTTAAATGTTTCCGCAATGTTTTTTTTAAGTTTCAAACAAAATTTTATCGCATAAAATTTTCCAGTAGTCGCCCCATCGTGCCGTGTCAAAAAACTGAAAAACACTCTTCTCGCGAAGTAGAATCCTGCCGCTTCAAATTATCGAAATAACAAAATGAAAAAGGGACAAATGAGGAAAGAGTTTGTCAACATTTTAAGACCCCTTCCAAAATTCTACGACCAATAGTAGCAAAATGAAAAACAAACTCGATACTTCGTGAATGAACCAAGTATTTATATTTACATATAATCTATTATTATTTTTCAATTATTTAAACTACATAAATACGGTTATGATTATTTATAAAATAATTAAAATTTTGAATGGTAATATCAATCATTAAATTTACATTAATATTTATAAAACAATTTATTAATAATTGTTTATCTAAATTATAAAATAAAAGATTGAATATGTTCAACTATGTATGTAAATTTCTATATATATATATATATTTATAATTATACATATTTCTGATTATAAAATAATAATTCAATACCTAAAAACCAACAATTTAACAAAAAACATAGAAACACCTATTTATAAACCACACCTATATCAACCACGACTAATATCATATAATATTTTTGTTGGAATAAGTGAAACACATTCTTACACTTTATATCAAGGAATATTTATATATGTACCTTTATGTTACACATACATATATATGTATATATATATAACATAAATTATTACGAATATTCAAAATTAGTAACATGCACTCAAATAAAAAGACAAAATTTTAATTGTTATAAAATATTATTATAATAAATCAATTTTTTTTAATGTGTTATTTTACTTTTCAAAAATTAATTATGTCATTCTTGAATGTATAATGAGATTTAAATAAAATAATTATTTTTAATAATAAAAATTTTATATATCTGCAAATTGTAAAATTTATTGATTATTGAATCATCTAAATAGTTAAAGACACATATATACTGTATTTTATATGTTTAATTTCAACAAACATGATTACTAATTGTTACTGAACTATTTAATTTTATGAATATAAAATATTTATTTTTAAGTATATGTTTTCAATTATTTAAAAACATGTTTTAATAAATTAAAAACAAAAACAAAAATTTTAAATTAAACTACAAAAGTACTAATAATAATGGAGCATGTTCTAAACAAACCAATATATATTCATCAATTTATTCTATGTTTGGATTAATACTTTTTTTATTGAAAATATATACAGTGGATTTACAATTTTAACTATATATTGAATTTTTTAATAGATATGAAAAAATGAAATACTAATGAAAAAAATATTAATATAGTAAAATTAAAATATATTGTTTAAATTACAACTCCACTGTAATATGGTAGACATCGAATTTTACACAAAACAGTCAATAATAAAACTTGAATCAATTTGAATAACAAAATTTTTATTTTTATAGTATTATTAATTATTATTACATTAATTACATATCAACTTTGATAAAAAAAATATCATGTAAAGTAACAATAAGAGATACACTTGTAACACATCAAATTCATAAGAAAAAAAAAGAGTGAAAATAAATCATTTTAAGAAAATGCATTAAATTGACCTTTAAATTTCAACATCTATACTACTGACATGAATAGTTTATGTAAAAAATTATTTGTGCTTAATAAAAACGTAACTGAACTTTTTGTGCAGTAAAAATTCATTATTGCACAATATTTCATGCTTATATACGGATAATAACGTCAAAATTCAATGATAAAAAATTAAAAAGTAATTTTTTTTTAGTAAATTTTATTCTTAAATTATTTTATATTGTTTAATATTGATTTGATTTGTAACACAATAAATCATATTGAAAAAAACAAATAAATTTTAGCAAATTTAGACAATTATTTATTCTAGTAGCTAAACTCGAAATTTAAGAAAAAGTAATACAATATCAAGGCAAACATTCATCATTCTTCTAAGCGTAAGTAAATATTTCATTTTAAAATAAATCTAAATATATTTCAAATTGAATAGTAATACATTTCTTTGATTGCAAAATTGATTTAAAAGCAAATATTTATATATGGTATACTAATTAGATAAGAAATGAAATACTTTGCAATATTTGAATTTGGTATGGACAGCTTAATTTGGTAACACTGAAACAAAATGAAACAATAAACTCGAAGAGCACACACAATAAAAACACCGATAATAAAACGACACAATAAATCATGTGTATATACACACACACACATACATATATATATATATATATATACATACATACACATATATGTATACACGTGTGTTTTTAAGTACTTTGAAACAGAGCACACCGAATTAGGGGATTTTTGCTGACGTACCACAAAACCAAACCGAGCGAACCGCGCGTGCGCGACCGCGCTTTGTTGTGTGTCACGTGATTCTCGCGTCTGCGCGTTACATTGAGCTGATGTTGGGAGGCTCGCCTGTGTGCGTGCAGGAGGTGTGCGCGGCGTCACCCGGCCAGCAGGTCGCCGTCACACCCTGAAACAAAATATGACCTTCACCACCTCTTCACCACAGACATTCTTATCGTTATCGTTATCGGGACACATTGTTGACAAATTATACCCTCCCCCCACCACCAGTGGATCCTCCAGACCCCTCCAACCTACAACAAACAACTCATTACTCGAAAACCTTATCCTTCAAATCAGAGCACCTTTTTATACATTTTAGTTCTATATCCTTGTTGATGTATTCTTCAATAAAATAATATAATTAAGCGTCTCTTTTCAAAAATTGATAAAAAAATTCTCATATGAAATTTCAATTTGGGATCCAGAGGTATTCGTACAATTAAACAAATACTTAGTAAAAATTATAGAGATTTGCTATTTGATATACATCACATTGATAAATATAGTAGATTATATTTAAATATATAATAATAATAATAATAATAATAATAATAATAACAACAACAAAAATAATGATAGTAAATACGTGTTTGTGTACACAATAATTTTTTTATAAAATAAATCTATATTTTATTAAATACCATAAACTTTGATTAATAGAAATAAGAATATACATAGGAGTTTTAAAACGACACGTAAATGCATTAATAAAAGTAGGAATTCATTAATAGTGAAAAAATATAAATGGGACTGGGAACAAAAATTTTTACAATGTATAATGTAAAAGAGATTGACAAAAGTTGTGAAGTGAGTTAAGAGACGTATACATAATTCCAATTATGCAAATGCACATACAGGTACCCGATCTATGGATCGTTGATAATATTAGAACCCGTGACAACTCTCAATTTTGGTTGATGTGCCCAAATGTTGACGGGTCTATAGGTGTACAGGCCCACGAAATTCAAAGATGTTTTCATCCGAAATATTTGAAAAACACGTAAATTCAAATAGAATTCAAATTAGGTCCTCCCCTGTTTTATGTTCCACCGATTCCTCCAGGATCATTCTGTTCAGGTTAATCCAAATTAATTCTTGTATCGAGTATTGTTCGCCAAAACACTATTTTCTATTATCTCCGTATAACCTATATTTTTTCAATTTAAAAATTGGTTTTTAAAATATTCTTTTTATTTTTAGAGAAAATCAAATACTTCGAAACGATAAGTAAGTATTGAATTAATTTTAAATGTCGACTTTTATTCTTTTGAAGGCTGTTTTAAATATAATAAACTTATTAAATTTATACCATGAACATTTCCATATAATAAACTAGGCGTAAACAAATTTTTATTTACCTAAATTAAAAATATTTTAGGTACATTAATATCTATTTATATTATAAATTCTATTGTAAACTAATGAACGTTAAAAATATGTGATTAACATAAGCATAAAAATACAATTTCCATGTCACAGTACATTATATACTTTATAGTACATTATATTATATTATATTATATTATTTATAGTTGAATTTCTATCTAGTTATAAATTATTTAGGAATAAAAAACAAATATTTTAATTAAAGTTTTATTAGACTTTACAGGAAATTATCACATGAAATTCATTGAATTGTAAATAATTTGTTAAATTTCTCTATTTCGTTTATATTTAAATTCAATTGCTATTTTAAAGGCCTTACAAATAATTCTAATATGAACTTTCGTATATTAAGTATTTATATTAAATACACTACAAGTATTATAATTTGTGTATATGATATACATTAAATTGATTAGTTATTACTAAACTTTTCATCTGCATTATTATAATTAAGATAAATTCTAAACTTTAATATTTTTAAGTTATAAAATTGTAATAAAAATTGGTAGTGAATTAATGAATCATGCAAAAAAGAATTAAATATTATATGTGTTACAAGCCATGTTATAACCATATTAATGGTGAGCTGATTCATGAGGATGCTTTATGGTACTTTAGAGGTTGTATCCGATCAATAAATGATAGAAAAAATAGAAAAAATATTCTAGTAGTACAATTACGAATGGTAATAACTTAAAATTGATAATCGCTATTCGTTTTAAAATTAAAATAGAATTAGTCTTATAAGTGGCATTCTGAATTATACGGAAAGTCTGTACTACAATCCTCATATTCATGTAGGTGTAGATATAGGATGTATGTAGTAGGGAGGATCTACCGGAAATGACATGTAATACGGGTTTACACGTAATTACCTTTACATTGAGGTACTCGTACATGTTCATATGAAGTATTTGGCCCACGTACATTGTGTATCGAATGGACACTTGCTCTCCTTTATCCATTCAGTTATAAATTTCCTCACCCGTTGTCATAAACACAGATATAATTATCTCGCATTTACCGGTAGTTCCTTAAATAATTAATAATTTTACGTAATTTAAATGTAAATTATTATAGGATATATATCTCCTATGTAGTTATTAATTTACAAAATATTTTTCAGAGTGAAAAATAAATTTATTTTAATAACATATTCGAATGAATTACATAAAGATAAATACATTTTATTATTTAATGGAGATTGTAATCAAACATATATATATATATTATTTAAAATTTTTTTAGCAACTATATTATTACATTGATAATTTTCGACTGTAGTATATGTCTCATCAAACACATATTCTAATTATTCTATCCATTGAAAAATAAACTTATACGTAATTTATTTTTAGACAATATCTTACTAATTAAAGCATTGATTAATCTATTTATGTATGTATCTTATTACGTAAACATTAACATTTTATTTATAATGTAGTAATCTGATGTGGAATATCTTAATTAAACAAATTACTAAAATACAAATTTAAAATTTTATTTTTAATTAGGAAAAAGTTTATAGTAAGTAATATTAAATAGATATTGTACAATATTAAATCCTTTAGATTTCAAAAAACTTTTATGCGAAAGTTAAATATAATTTACGTTAGATAAATTTGGTTATTAATTTCGTAATGACAAGATTAATAAAGAATAAAAATTGATTGTATACATTATAGACTTATTTAACTTCTGAATTCAAAAGTTTATCTATAGGTCTGCATTTTGTGGCAGATTTTTATTCATGTTTTTTTTTGAACCCTAATTGGGGCCAGTCAAGGTATTAAAGTCTTCGCCTATAGAGATTTTAAGGCAGTTCAGTTTGTAGCATTTTAGAGTATGAACGAATAAATTGTACAAAGTATAACCTATTTAAAACTAAAATTAGTGTTTTTCTACAAAAATCTTCATTGATTATTCAATTAAAACAACATCAACGACAATAATAATAATGAAGATGATGTTGACGATGTTATAGTCACTGTTTTTTAAAAAGTAAATATGTGATGCAAAAATGAAGATGATGGGTAATTAATGATATCAGAAACTTGATCAAGATTTCTCTACTCCAAATATTTCTTATAATTCTGTAACCTCGTCGGAGTACACCAAGCTGTGAGATCAAATTTCTGTATTACATTCACGCATGGGATTCAGAACTTGTAGAAAGCAGCTAACGATGCAAGTGAATTATTGGTGTTGACTAGACTAGTGACAATTGCAATACGTACAATTGGGCGAGTATTTACGAACACAGTTGCATTCAGTTGTTATTCCCCGGTGGCAATTATGTGGTCGTGTTTGTTATTGGTGATGGTGTGGGTGTTTATGAGTATCAGTAGCGCGTGCTCGCGACACCGCCGTGCTTGTGATAATGAGTTATAGTTCTCATATACATGTACATGCATGTCTATCGAAAGTGCAGGGACTTTATTAAAGACAGAAGAAGCACTGGAGACTAGTCAATCGCCCAATAATCTCAAGAATAATTACGACAGTGCCTTCTTATGCATTTCACTTTCATAAATACAAAGAAATACAATTCGGCCATTATCAAGTTTAGCTGTATATATTAATTATACAGCGTAAATACTGATCTTCGGAATTTAAAACTACGTTATAGAATAAGTATTAAAAGACTGCGAGAAGAAGATAATTTAGAGAAAATCTACATCAATGAAAAAAGAAAAAAAATCTACCATTGGATGTCAATCTGAGATCAGGGATCAAGTCTAGAGATTTGTCATAAACCGATTCTTCTGTCACACAAGAACATATTTGAATATATATATATAATATAATAAAGAATAATTAAAATTTTGGTAAATATTATAGCTATAAAGTATAAGAGAGGCTAAGAGAGTTATTTTTAATTTCATAAAAAATCGGAACAGGTATTATTAACAATTCATTACAGAAATAATAAAGAAATAAAAATCAGATTGCGAAACAATTAATATGATAATTTTAGTTTCTACATTGGTTGAAAACTAATTTAATTAGTACTCAGTAATTACAGTAAATTACTTTATTTTGAGAAATGTTCCGAGGTGTATTTTCATTTGAATTATAGTAATCATGACTTTTAGTTGAATTCCAATTCTATCGGAATTTAATGAACTGTAGAACAAATTTATGTCCAGAAAATATTTGAATGATTTTGAGTACCCACTAGTCCACATATTATAATGATTTATTCTATAAAATTAATTGCGTATAATATTTTGAAATATATTTTAATTATATATTAATAATATTTAATACGCAAAGTATATTCAAACATTTTTAGTATCATCTTTTGGTATCACCAAAAATTAATTATAATGACCGATTTATTATTATGTATAGTTCAGTTGTAAAAACTAATACAAGAAGAAATAATTTTGAATATAAAATATAAATTATATTTTTCATATTAAATCTAAAAACAAACATTTAAATTTTGAAATATATTGTTTATTGTAAATTTGTTGTGAAAATAAAAAAATTCAATTTTATGATATTCGAATTTGAGCGAATCCAATTTTTTCGACAAAACTGCATTCAAATATGATTCATTTAATATTACTAATGTTCGATTTTATTTTAATGGAGCAGAAATAAAAATTATTTTTTATATTTGTTGGCATCGTGAATAGCGTGAAGTAGTTGAAAAGGATTGGAATAAAGCAAAGTACAAGCTTTCAGGTATTAATGTAAAATTACAAAATCATATGGTACAAGAATATAAAATGCATTTTAACATCATCTTTATAATTCAGTATGATTGTCAATTTTCCAAAAATTTTCATCAGTTTCCATTTTTCGGAAAGATTAAAGCGATCCGTAATTCAAAATTACACATAAAAATGGCTAAGTAATTATGGAATGGTAGGCAGCAGAAGGCCGGAAAAAAAGAAAAAAGAGCAAAGTGTTGCAGTTAAAATCTAGTCACGTATCAGTGCCAAACACTGGTAGTTATGTATATCACCCGTCGTAAAGCTCATGCAAATTTATTTCTAAGTTCCCCACTCTGGCGCTTCTCATAAAGTTCTTGAAAACTACCCCTCGTAAAGCGATTTGAGATCTTTTCTCGGTTCGCCACCGGCTGAACATTGGGCTTCAAGGGAGGTGAAGTAGGGGTGCGGCAATAGAGAAAGAGAGAGAGGGGGGCGGGACTCGTCCGGCCACGACAAAACTCCATTTCCGGCATCTTGTTTCTTCGGAAGCTACCGTGAATCCCATAACGAGTGGAAGACTATGGATCGACCGGAAATTTCCCTACGATTCAAATGAATTTTAAGGGACACATTCAATTCTCGAGCACGCAAATATGGTAGGGAATTCGATTAGCTACCCCGGAATTCGGCTCTATATCTTCACCCCGTAAACCCTCATTTTTTTACTTTATTCAGATTGGCTTTATCTATTTTTTCAAAGGATCTCAAGAGACCTCTTCCTTTTTAATTTCACTGAAATATGTGCTTCTACAGTATTACACGTCTAACTTACGTTGGTAGCTTTATTGATTTCACAATGTCCGTAATGACTTGAATTTCAATGCATTGCTATTGTTGGTTTTTTTCAAAGCTTCATTTATGATTCACAGCATTATAATTATAAACTGATCAGACTTGTGCTCTTTATTCAATTTATGAAAATTTAAAAGGTCTGGATTTTGGTTTTCGTCAGTTAAAAATTCCAAGTTCTTACGTGGACTTTTATTTGGAAATAAAACAAGTTATTAAAAAATTATTAAAAAATGTTTTTATATTCACACAATAGAATCATATAAAAATTAAGATGGCAGTGTTTTTACAAATGAAGTATGATTGGATATATATAGATTAGATTATATTGATATATTGGATAATACAGATATAGATTAATATATATAGATTGGAATGTGTAGATCAAGCAATATAAAATAATAAATAGATAATTATAAACATTTAGGTTGTTAGCGAAAAGTAACTATCCATAAACTACACATGAAAAAACCTAAAAATTGTAATTATTGCTAACAAAAATAATATAAGTATCTGAGCAAGAAAACCATGTGTACCGATTTTTATGCAATTGAACAAGTTAGCTTCACCGCGTCTTCGGAATCAGTTTTTTTGGTTAGTAGAGAAAAGAAGAAATCGGTCAGAGTCTGCACTGAATCTCCGGAAATGCATCCACACACTTTAGTTATGCGCTGCCAGTGGAATTGTTGACTCTTCAGAATTATATCTGGAATGGAGGCGATGGAATGGTCAGCTAAATTTCTAAATTGCTAAATTGCTAAATTGTTAAATTGGCTCGGTGCCGCCCGTCAAGGACAGATATGCGTCCTCGATTTCCGGTGCAAATTTTCGAGAATCGCATATACGCCCTCATGATTTACTGTCGGACCCTTAAACTTTTCCGAATCAGTAATTGAGCTGAATGATGACGAAGATATTAAAAGGATTTTTTAGTAAAAAACGATGGTGGAAATTTAAAAAAAAAAAAACTTATTAATAAAAAAATCATCATGTTGTATAAGAATAAAATATATAGTTACAATATATTTTAGAAATAATTATATTGTATGGTTATTTATGTTCACATTTATTTTTAAAAACAGTTTGATCTAAAAACAATGATTTTAAAATTATTTTTAAATGTATTTTTCTATTACCATGAATCAAATTTTTTTCTATTGTTAAAAATACATAGTAATTAAAAAAAATTTTAGATTCATAAATCTAAATTTAAAAAAATTTGATTTTTTTGTATAAAATTTACTAATTGCTGATTGTATTCAATACTTCAATTTAAAATAACCAATTTATCTTTTGTAATAAAAATTAAATTAGTGGATTTATATTTTAGTATGTAGTTTAAAGTTTGTTAACAGTGTTTAAATGTATAATGAAATAAATACAATTAAACTTCAAAATTAGTTTATTCAAATAAAATCATTATTATATTATAAATATCCAATTATTATACATATATTGGGTTATTAATTTAATGATATATTTTTAATTTTTATTTTATCTATAATGTAAGATCTAATATTTTTCAGCGTTACAAATATTGTTTTTTCGATAAATTTTAGCATATTTGAAAAACTTATTCTAAAACTATATCAATTTAGCTAAAACAATTTAATATATTATAAAAATCTAATATAAAAATATCAAACCGTATATAAACTTTAACGTAATAAATGGTAAAAGTATCGAATTTTACTCATGTGTTGATTATATCAACGTATAACATGGATTGTTTTTATTTAAGTTTAGAAATATTAAATATTTCAATATTATTATGCATTTTTTTCTAAAAATATATTTTTATAATCGTGTAAAATCAATTATTATTTGTACGTATATATCATTACGCAATTAGTATCAAAATATAACATGAAGAAACTCGTATGTAACTGGATTTATAGCAATATTTTATTTACAACCACTAAATTATGAAATTCATCCATAGGAGATCAACTTTTAAGTAGATATAACAACAAACAATCGAGCATTAATAAATTTTCAAATACGCTCCCAACCCACTAAACTGGGCTCGGACATCCTGTATCCGCTGGCTTCACACCTTGTCCCCTTGATGAGGTCATCGACCAGACCCCGGATTAACCTGAAGTTAATCTCCTCCTTCCTTCTAGAATTGTTGACAGTTTTCTGAAGGCGATTGGTATTGAACCATAGCTCCTCCTGGCCCAAGGCGTTGACGATGACCTTAATGCCGCTGATGTACTGAAGGTTCACGGGGTCCCGTACCAACTCTACCACGTTCTCCGGGGAAAACGGCCTCTCGATGTTCCAGCAAGCGAGGGCTGTGAACTCCCCCAGTTGGAAGAAAATGGCGCCGGTCCTGGACGTTGCTTGAGCTCCAGCCTGACTGATCCGCCTTTTGCTGGACTGGTACATTATTGGTTCGTACAAGAAACTGCGTTTCAGCGAGTCTGCGTCTGCGAACTTCTCAAAGAAGCTGGACAGAGCATTGAAGTAAAGGTATCTGCAACATTACGCACGATGTTCTGAATGCGAATTCGAGTGCGTTATCGAGACCTGAAGAATTGCTTGCAAATATTTTGAAGCAACATTCACTCCACCAACAATTTACAATGATCATATTTAATCGTTATATCAATGTATTTGAGTTTGTATTGAACATTTGCTTCCAAAAACAATTTAAGGATTGATTAATTGTATTCAACTATAAATGAAACTATTATTTATAAATTATAACGTCATTTTTCGCGTTGTATTTTATAATATTTTGAAAGCTATGTATCTAAAAGTTTGAAATGAATGAATATATATGCAAGTAATTGTAACATATGTAAAATAAATTAGCACATCTATTTAACTATTGTAAACTTATATCGTCAGTTAAATGTTCATTAATATCAACTTGTAAAGTTTACTGCTCATGTATAACATTATTGATTATATTATTCTTTAGTGATCAAATATTTTTAATATTGATTAATAGAAAGGAAAGTTTCTATGTAGTTCTGATTGAGATAATCATAATTGAAGTAATCTTAATTATATTTTAGAAACAATTCAATTTGTAAATTTGAATATCGATAATTCAAATTAAATATTTGACCATGCATTTCATTTTTTACAAATATTTTTTTATTATAAGAAACCTTTTTTATTTACCATTTAAATATACTTGAGGATTCTTTGCAATTAATCAAACTATTTGAATTGGTAAATTTACTTTGTAGCTTACCGAGTAAATCCTTTAAGAACTATTGAAAAACTTGATATCTTTCATTTATTATCTTTTTTTCACACTTATCTCAATATTTTATAAATATGCTATTTATGCATTTGACAAAAACGTTGCATGCAAATACGAATTTTAATTTCAACAGTTTTCGTAATTGTTTTCAAAAATTAAATATTTTCCGAAATATGTCTATTTAATTCATCAAGTATCAATGTCAATAAAGTCATCATATGTCACATTTTTTATTTGATTTGCTGGTATATTTAATGAAGTACTGAGTATATGAGAAGTAGAGAAATTGGGAGAGTGTGTTTGTGGAGTGAAGTGATTATAAATTATCTTACAAGCATAGAACATACAATCAGAAACCCAGGAGTGTCTGGAAAAACGAAAATGAGGTAGCCAAGATGTCAGTAGCCTATAGGAAAATTGTACATGGCAATTTCTCTTGATCGAGATCGACCATAATTTGAAATTATGCGTCGCATGGGGTCAGTTTCGCGTGTCTAAAACCGTGAAATGAACTTTATACTACGTTTATATATTGCCGAAGCATGTGTTGGACTTTTCCCCGGAACTTCCTTCGAATTATGGTTTAACTTTGGCTGGGGAGAAGTGCGCCACTGTAAATTCGTTATTAGTTTCGGCGCATCTACTCTCAATTTCATGTGGAGCAAATTTCTCGATTGCTAACTTTTCGAGAATCAATGTAAAGTAGATGTTTTGAAATTGGAAGCAATTTTGAAGTAAAATGTACAATGGAAAGTGTATATTTATTTCGATTTAAACTATAACAATTTTCGAACACTAAAACAATTTGATATCATAAGATCCACAAAAATATTGATTTGTAACTATAAAGATATAGTTTTTTTTTTAAATCAATTAAAAAATTCAAATATACTAAAAATAAAAACGAATACAAATTTTAAGATTCATTTTTTTTTTTTAACAAGACATCACTCTGTAATTATTTACAATACTATTAATGATTGTGCAAGTATTTTTATGTTTTTCATGTATTTATGTTTTCCAATTATAATGGCTTTCACATTTAAATTTTTATTTAAAAAATTAAACATTTTATAAATGTATCTATTAATAAAATGAAATTATTATTATAAATGCCATATAAGGAATAAAATAAATTATTTAATTAAACATATTTATTTAATAATCTTACTTATTATTAAAAATTAATTCAAACTTAAATTATTATAAAACAATTCTGAAGTTCTGACATTTTTAAAAGCAGCATTCATACAGGTTTATTTATTAGAATGATAAATATAATATTCAAACGGTGCAATGAATATGAAAATGATTTTACCTTAAATCTTAAGGTCAAAGAACTCTCAGTTCTAAGATTACTAATAATCATAAAAACTTTCACATTCTCTACAAATTCATAGGCTCTGCCTTTTAATTATAATTGAATTTCATAAAAATCAACCAAAGTTACGTAAGTCACAGGTTTACCTTTTGGCAAAGAACCCACGGGGTGATAGCGACATCCCAAGGACTCCGTCCGTGAGTTCAATATTCTCCCCTACAATGGTCAAGTTGGTACCCTCGACGTCATTACCGAACGCATTCGTGGGTGTATTGCCCAGCCTCCAGGATTTGTTCTCCCGCAAACTATACACCAGGAGGCCGTGAGCGGAGACGTCCGCGACGTAGAGGTAGGTTTCGAGGCAGCTATCGCCGACCTCGACGATGGGAGTAACGTATGCTGCCCGACGCCCGCTGGTCTGTTCCTCAGGAATCTCATATTTGAACAACAGCTTGTCCTTGCTCAAGTCGAACACAACAATTTTTGGTGGGCAGACCGGTTGCTGGTTTACAGTCCCCGTGTCCACCATCCACATTCGATCGCACTCATCGATCTGAATTTCATTCCTTTGATTTATTTAAACTTCGTTTCTTGCAAGATTAAAAGTATTTTTGACCGAATTTTGAAAAACATAAATTAATAAAAAACAACCCTTCGATTTGCAACATTAAAACAGTTGTCTCACTTTTATAGAAACTTTGGAAGTGTCCATAAGGGTACATGAAGGATCATCCATACTGAATTCACACAAATATGCGCAATATTGTTTTAATATAAAAAAAAAAACATATTTCTAAAGAACTCACAATTATATGAAGTGATGAATATATTTTTTTTAAAAGCTATATTATTTGAAAAAATAGCTTGCATTAATTGCAAATCAGTTTTTAAAATATTGATAAAGAAACAATTAATTCTTAGAAAATGAATTAAGTATCATAGATTAATTTCAAATAAATCTTTTGATATTGACCAATGATTATTTTAAAACAAGTATGATTTAGTTTTAGTTTAAAATTATTTATTTAAAATATATAACGAAAAGCCTTGAAGATATTAATTTTCAATATTAATTAAAATATTACATTAGAATTATTAATACAGATATTCCTTAATTTAACATTTTTAAAATTTTATTAAATTGCAAATGAAGGTATTTGTTGAACTCAATTTATATATTTATATTATAAATATAAATTATTTGTTTGATTTACACATATGTGTTTAATGCTATAATTTAAAAAATTATATTAAAATTATAAGTTCTGTTGTAAATCAAAATAAATTAAAAGTGATTAGAAAAAAATTAATAAGTAAGTCACAATTTAGGTTAATGATAAACTAGAAGATTATTCATTACAGAAAGAAATGAATGTACATTACTTGGATAATAAAATTATTGTTACATAGATATCTTTATAATAAACAAAGTAATTTTCATTTCAAGTGCATAATTTTTTTTCATTTCATCAGATAGGTATAGGCTGGTCATTATTAATTAATAAATAATAATTATATTCATTTTTCAAATAAATATTTTAATATGTAAATATATGATAATATTTTACCTTCATCTCAATAATAAATATAATAAGAATATCTTTATACATACAATTTCACATAATAATATGTAAAAATATCTACATTTGTTACCAATATTATTAAATTACTATATTTTATGATGATTATGATTTTATTTTATATTTAATAGAAATTTTAGTATTCAATTTATTATAATTTTTTATAAGGAAAAATTATCGTTTGAATTTTAATTTATAGCAAATGCAGTTAATGAGCGTGTGTTTAAATCAATGGAATTTAAATTATTATTTAAATTCTAAAAACAAAGATATATTAATATTTTAATTAGTGGTTTTTAAAATAAATATAAAACATTTTTTAATTCAAATTATCAAAATATTGAAAATTAAAATTTTTAATTTAAACTAGTCATTTGTCAAATACATGTTTTGTAATTATATTTTTCTTCCAGAAATTTATAAAATATTATTATTATATCTATTGACAATTAGCCTTGAATTAAATTATGAATTACAAAAAGAAATATGTAAATGAAATTACTAGACACAGATACTATTCATTTTTATTTTTTCCAATATTGGTTTAAGTAATGATTAAAAAAATGTCGAGTGTACATTAATATAATCGTTTTACTGTTTTTATTAATTAAATATAAACATTGAATTTACTTAGACAATATTAGTTTATATAAAATTAAAAAAAAAAAAAAAAAAAAATTACAAATGTATATAAAATTGCTTGGATCGTTCGGATTATTATGCAAATAAAATGAATTACTTTAAATATTCATGAATACGATGTAATAAGAGAATTTATAATATATAAACTATTTTGTTGCAATATGTGTATGTAAAATACATTTTACTGAAACTAGTGAAAGTATAGTAAATAGTTAAAACTAATGAATTAAAACTTATAAAATACTTAGTGATTACCAAGATACCAACAAAACATTCATTGAATCTACTCTAGTATTTCTTCTTAGACCTGTATTATATAAGATAAGGTTGGCGTAATAGGTGCGCTAATATTGAAATGTATCGTTAAATAATTGAAAATTAAATCAATATTTAATATCACTTGCAAAGATTAAAGTTTTTTCGAAGATTGTAATAAAAGGAAAGCAACTGTTTATTTTTGAGCGCAAAGCCTTATAATTAAAACATTGTTCACGGAAATGCAAATATAAGTGGATGCTAATTAAGAAGTGAGTACGACTGACGAAGGCATTTATAGTAATAAATTTGCAGTATTTGAATTAAAAGGCAGGACTTTTTCAAAGGGCAGGGAATTGCAATTACCGCTATCCTGTAGACGGACACGAGGCTCCCGCAACTTGGTGTGTGCCAACTCCAGTCAGGATACGGCTGGAGCAGGGGTCCATCTTGACCTCTCAAATTCGTAACAATGGAGAGGGTAATTGGCGTGCCCTGGAGCCATTGTGGAGAGGTCACGAAGACCCGTCCACGGCGGTCGACGTCCACGTCTTGTGTCAGGGGGTTACCGCGGGTGAAGTTTTTCCCGGTGAGTTGGACGCTCGGGTTGATCCAATCAAGAACCCGCCATTGAAACGCGACCTCCAGGCTTTTTTTATAACCTTGATAGCCCTCGTTTCCGCTCCAAGAATTGAAACCGTATGTGGGCTGCACATCCAGGGATATGGCCAGAGTCGTTATCGTAAATGGTGTTGCTAGTATCGCGATTATCGATAACCAAATCATTGCAAACACAGCTTTTGTTGATAAAAGCCGGATGCCAAATTACACTCTAGGCCCCGGTCCTTTATAATTTCGGCTAAAAGGATATTAATTATAAATCTTATATTTTTGTTAAACGAACCTACAAAATTTGATCACTTCTTTTCCAGACAACATTTAATTTGTAAAAAAAATTTTAATGCTAATTCTGCAATGATTAATAATACAAGATATTCTTAAAATTTAAAAAAAAAAAGAAAAAAAAAAGAAACCATAATCGATGCACTTTTAAATTAATTTTCAAGAATTTTAACAATTGAACTACTCATTATTGACAAATGTTCAATTTTTTTTTTTCATTAGTTTAACACTGACGTTTGCTAAATAAATTACTCTTGATTGTAATGGCATGTTGTAATCGTGTAATTTCAATTAGATATACTACAATATCGGAATGTAATACACGATGAACAAAGGCCAATTGTAGAAAAATTAAATTAAAGCTACCAATTATCCCAGAGGTTAAAAACATTTGAAATTTTACAATATTAAAATTGATTCTTTTGCTCAATAAAAAAATGTAATTTTGTCACGTACAACGAAAATTTGCGAGTTCACCAATACACAAATACGGAGACTCACAACCACTATCTGGAGCTCGAAATAACTAGATTGAGAATCCATACACTACTACACCAAGATTTTCAATCAGAGTCCCGTAAGTGTGGCTTAGAACGCTAGAGATCGGTATAGAGATCGAGATCTCGGGGAGGGGGCAAAGAGAGAGATTTATAATGTTTTGCTTTCCATGCTTATCCTTGCAAACATACGGTTTACTTGTCCAATACATACGCATCTACGTATCCTTGATTATAAGTATAAGTAAATTCATAACAACTCCGGTCTCAAGCGATTAAATTTTGTTCCAATTAATAATTACGAGATATTTACCGTCTCATTTATACTCCATTCACTATCATGAGAATTAAAGTGTATCTCTTTGAATTTCCTATTATTTTTTATTCTGATCCTGCATTGGATTTTTTATTTTTGTGAAAGTTATTTAAAAACTGTTTTGAAATAAATAAAACCGGATTCGTTTTTTATGATAAAAATTCTTTCAAGAAGTCATAATTATTAGATAAATGGTACGCCTATAATTGACATTTGAAATAAATAATGTTATGCTCAATATCTCAATTATATTATTCAAGAGCGTATAAACACTCTCGGCATGAAATAAGAAAATAAAAATAAAATAAATAAAATAAAAATAATAATAACAAGAAGCATACTAATTTTTATCGTTTATGTACATTGACGAATTATCAAAACAAAGAATTCATTGTGTATAAAGTGAATATTCATTATCCTTCTTATATGTATTAAAGTTAGCTTTGGAGATTTCTTTCACAAATTTATTGTTAAATTTAAATAAAATATAAATTTCGGAAAAAACTTTAGCAATTGAATAAGATCTTTTCAAGTAGTTTAATTGAATGAGATTAGGTATATTCTGTAAAACAAGATACATCGTATTGATTAATACATATTTTAACTTACATCTATTATTGATTAAAATTTTATTATATTATGTAAGTATATATTTAATGAATTTTAATATATATTATCATTTATGAAATTGATAAAATTGAGATGTTTTTAGCTATTTTTTACTTTATATATTCTGAAATTTTTATCTAAGGTATTATTATTATTTTTCTACCACTATTTACTTAAATCTATTTTCATAAATATTATCATATTTCGTTTACTAATATCTTTTTAGTATAACTTAAATTAAACATAATGTAGTAGGTAGTATATAGAATAGTATTTTATTAACATTTTCGATAAAATTGAAAGTTTTATTGCCAAAAAAATATTTTTGCTTATCAATAATACATAAAACACTTATAAAATACTTGTACTAGTGCAAAAAAAAGTAAAATAAAATAAAGAAATCATTAATAAATTACGTCATAAATTACCTCTTCACCTTTTCGAAAAAATTTATATAATACATAGTCTACATAATGCTTTGATTTTAATAATTAATTCTAATTTTATAATATTTGAAGTAATCAAAAATTAAAGCATACTTTAAAGTTTATATGAATAAAGAAATTACATAACATATAATCAATGACACTTTACTCAATTACCAATTAGAAAGGCGTATTTACCAAATCACTAAGCATTGTATTTAGTTAAATAAAATAAGCAATTCCGCATTTTTTAGACCGTTGGCGAATAATAGCCATCCAAGTATATAAAAAGCCATAAAAAAAATAAAAATTCAGTGTTATTTATTAACTAATTTAACAAAAAAGACATATTTTTTTTTACTTTTCTTATTAAAAAATGAAAAATCGTGATTTTAATGTTATATTATCAATGGAAGAATTCTAACCAATAAAATTATACAAAAAAATTCATTTTTATATAGGCCAATCCGAATATTAAAATCAAAAAAATTAAAAAAAAAAGCTGAAAATTTTTAAAATAATTAAAAATTTTGTAATATTGACATTTTTCAATGTTTAGAATTTTAGTTTCGGAAAAATTAAAGGGGCTGTTATGTACTTTATTTGTACAAAATATTAGCTCGATCAGCCTATTAGCTTTAGTAAAATACTATTTTTTATTAAATTATGCAAAAAACTTTTATGTTTAAACTAGTTCAATGGATTATACGATTTTGATTTCTTTGTACGGTTTCAATAAATATAATTAAAATACAATGAATTCTGTATCTTCAATTTTGTAAAAATCTTTCGGATTATTTAAACTTTGCGAATAAAGTTGATTAAAAACGGCCGAGCCGAGCATAATTCGACTCTTGGAGTGGGGAGAAAGTTAGAAAAGAGGTGAGGAGTTATTTTGCACGTTTTTCACTTCTATTACTATATATTCCAATTCCTCGGTTCTTGTTCTCCCCACTTCTAGTCTGCTTTTTTGCACTCGGCCATTTTTGATAAACTTTATCCGCATACTTTAGATAATTCGAATGATTTTTACAAAATGTGAGATACAGGATTTGTTCTATTATCATTATATTTTTAAAAACCGTTTAAAGAAACTAAAATCGTAAAACGCATTGAGCTAATAAAAAGTTAGTAATTTTTCGCATAATTTAATAAAAAATACTAGTTTACTAAAATTGATAATCCTGTCCAGCTGAAATTTATATAAATAAAGTGCAATATCAATCACGTTAATTTCACAACATAGAATTCAAAATATTTGAAAATAACAAAGTTACAAATTTTTTAATTAATTTAAAGATTTTACGGATTTTTGAAAATTTCTTCACTTCTAATTTTCCAATTGATGTATAGACAAAAGACTTTTAGTTATAATTTGATTAGCTACAGTTTTTTTATTAATACTCCAGTATTAGAATGACAATTTTTTATTTTTTACAAGTAAAGCAAATGAAATTGACTTTTCAGGTAATATTATTAATAAAAGCTTCTAAATATTTTTATTGGCCTTTTAAAATAAATAAGAAATCTACAAGAAAAATTAGAATCTACTGCATTTTTACGATTTTTTATATATATGGTCAGCTATTTTTCGCTAACTACCTAGAAATAGTCTATTGCTTTATGTATAAAATATAAATCCACTATATTTTTTATAAATCTATTGCCTTCATATAATTTATATTTTTTAATGAAATATTTTTTTTGTCCAATATCTACAAAACTAGTTAAAACAGCTTGATAATTTTTATACTTTTATATAATACATTTTAAGAATTAAATTACTATTTACTTCTAAAATTGAATTAAAAACTATTATCTTATTGTTCATTGCATAATTGTATTTGTTTACATCTATATTTATTATGCTTTTTGGTAATTTTATTTCAATAAATGTTCTATTAAATAAATTATATATTGCTTTCCAATCGCTAAAATAAAATTGAATGTGACAGAATGAAAAAAGCAGGTAACTAGTAATTATTCATCTATAACTAACTTTATTTTTTGTATTTTAAAAAGTGAAAAAAGTAAAATTGAGATAAATAACGAGTCTCAGAAAATTTATCTATGAAAATAACCTACATTTTTATAAATAACTAATATTTAAATAATACAGTTTTATAAAAAAATAGAAACATTTACACGTATAAAATTGTGCTCTAATATTAATAACTACAATTTTTACGAGCTAATATAAAAATGATTTATTTTTTTGTTTTAGCCTTGTTCATTTTATTAATAAATTATTTTTGTATACATATAAATTTTTAATTATTGAATATTATGTGTGCTTGTGAACATAAAATGTGTTGTAATGTTTTTTAACAACTATTAAAAATTTAATAATAACTAATAATTATTTCTACCTAAATTTATTCATACAATATTCACTTATATATTCTTGAAATTAAATATTAATTGTCTATTGTGTATACGCTAATATATTTGAATTTATGATAAATGAATCTCAATTTAAAAAATCCATATACGTGCCATGAAACTGTAATAAATTGTATCATAAATATATACTGAAGTATTTAAGAAATTACGGTGAGCTGATGATTTAAGAAAATGAAACGCAGGATTTATTTATGCTATAATGTAATCTGATGATTTTTTTAATTTTATTTAATTAAAAAAAGATTTGTAACTTATTTTATTATATTCTGATCGTTTTGATGTAGTCCATAAAGAATTTAGGATATTTTTAATACAACATATTTAGAATAATATTAGATAATTCGTTTTCAAAATATTCAATCAAATAATTGAATATAAAATTTAATATTTTGTATTAAATATACATGGTGCATCCACGAAGTATCGAGTGTTTTTTTCATTTTGCGCGTATTCATCGTAATGATTCGAGAGAGCTCTTAAAATATCTTCAAACTCTTTCCTCATTTGTCCTTTTTTCTTTTTGTTTTCTGGATAATTAGATGCGACAGGATTTTACTTCACGCAAAGGGTGTTTTTCAAATTTTTGTCACAGCGCGCTGAAGCGATTAGCGGAAAACCACTACGCGAGAATGTTTTGTTCAAAGATTAAAAAAATAAAAAATTCTTATGTTTTTTTTGAAAAATGATTTATTCGTGTATTTATAAACAGTGTGAAATAAAAGTTTTAAATTCTTCAAAATAATTTCCTCCTGTATCAACACATTTTTGAAGGCGTGTTTCCCAAATTTCAAATGCATGTTCAAACTCTTTAGCTTTGTTGTTTTTTTAAAAATTTTCACATTTATAACTTTTTTTGCACTATATTGTACACTGAAGATCGCGTTAAATTCAGTTTTTTCACGATTACTCTAATCGTTAATCGACAGTCCAAATTAAAAATTTCTAACACGCGCTGGGTATTCCTAACCATTCGAAAGATTTTTGGGCGCCCAAATCGAGGCTCGTTGATGATTCTTTCTCGACCCTTTTTAAAAGCTATGTGCCATTTTCCACTTTGCGATTTTGATACACAATTATCTTGATAAGCTTCTTTTAATATTTTAAATGTTTCCGCAATGTTTTTTTTAAGTTTCAAACAAAATTTTATCGCATAAAATTTTCCAGTAGTCGCCCCATCGTGCCGTGTCAAAAAACTGAAAAACACTTTTCGCGCGAAGTAAAATACTAACGCTCCTAATTATCGAAAAAACAAAATGAAAAAGGGACAAATGCGGAAAGATTTTGTCGACATTTTAAGACTCTTCTCAAATTTCTACGACGAATAGGAGCAAAATGAGAAAAAAACTCGATACTTCGTGGATGCACCATGTATGTATGCCAAAAAAATATGGTTATACTAAGTATATATCTGTTAAATTGAAAAATTTATTTTAGAACAAAATAATTTTATTTTCAGTTTTAATTTTCCTTTTTAATATATTCTTATCTATGTATTGAAACATTATATCTATTGAAATATATTTTTTTTATTCAACATTTATATTTAGTTGATTGGCCGTTTAAAAACCATTAAACTCTATAAATAACAAAATAAGTTATTTATGAAAATGATTTTTATAATTATGCAACTAATATATTAGAATTAAATAGATTAAATAACTGTATTCTTAGAATTAATATTTCAATATTTTTAAGGATACTGGGAATCTAATTTAAAATATTCATTTAACCTAGAATTATAAGTTATTACACAAAATATTTATTTGATACATTTAAAAATATACATTAAAAACTTTGTAGAAATAATAATCGCATACTTATAAAATATTATTATGATTATAAAATGTAAAATATATTTAAAAATTTTTTTCAGTATCTGTAAAATAATAGTAATTTTTAAATAACAATTTCAATCTTATATTTTTAGTAAATTAATTCCATATTTCAAATTTAGTTGAATCCTAATTAATTTGAAATATAAAATTTAATAATACATCAATTAATTAACTTACGCAATTTTGAAGAAAATGTAGCTGTTATATACTGTTAAACTTACCTAAAATATAAAAAAAAAAATTATTTGTTATGCGGATAAATATATAATTTTAAATATAAAGGATTTGTTTAGTTATATATTTATTATGTTTAATCTAATTATTTGTAAATATTATTATTAACTATTATTATAAATTATAATAATATTTAATAATAATTTTTGTTAATCATAATAATAATTATAATGGTTTAGTTTATGTTGCATAAAAATACAATTATATTCATTTATTTATAATTTAAAAACTATTACGAAATTTAATCCTAAAATGTAAAGAATTATAAATGTATAAAATTAAGTTATAAATAAATTAATGTTAATAATTTGAATAAAAATTGTTTCAGTTAACGCATTTAAAACTATTAAAATTATTAATGAAAAAAAATTTCCAAAGTGAAAGTATTTTTATTTTAATTTTACCCTAATTTATTACCTCCTATTCGATAAATTTTGCCTTTAATATTAGTATCGATAAATGTACGAACTATACAAATTTAAGGTTCAACATATGGATAAAAAGAATAGAGTAATAAAGAGTCATGAATATAATGAAGTTTAATAATTGATAATGGGGAACCACATTTATTACTCCTAAGCAGTTTTACGGGTATTGCCCTACAATATTTTTATATGTGCCTAGCTCGAATCGCCGAATTACTGTATAGATGCGTAAATAAACATGCTGTACGGGATCATAGGATTCCATGAGATTTATACGTGTTTTATGTGATATTTTCAAATTTTTATTGTGTTTTATAACTTTTGAACTTAATAAATCATGTGTCTTGTAGCATAATTAAACTTTATTTATAATGTTGTTTTCGCCTTAAGTGATCGATTTATGATCTAGAATAATTGAAATTAGCATTTCAACAGAAATATCAATAGATAGGATAAAATAATATTTCATAAATTTACAAATTCAGGAATTACAAAGATCATTGATTACATAGCATAAATAAAAGTATAAATATAATTATAATAAGAGTAAAAAATAATATCGGTAAGACTGTATTTAATTCATTCTTTTAAATTATCGATAAGACATTCAAGTGGAAAAATTACACATTGAAAATGGATTGTAATGTATCATTAATAATAATTTGTTAAATATTTTTATCATAATACTTATTTGTTAAATATAATTGTCTAATTGAACAGATAAACACCGTGGAACAGATTTACAAAAATTCATCTAATTAAATGTCTAAAATTTTATTTGTTAGCAACTTGAAAATTGTAAGCAATGATAATTTGAATCTAAATTAAATTAAAATTAATTTCAAAGCTTGTAAAACATTTTATAGCAACTCAAGCATTAGTCGGATGGAATATAAAATGCTATCGACGCGAATAAAACAGACTATCCGACGTTTAATTAAATCTCACTCTCGATATAAAAACCCAAAAAATAAACGACTCTGCATCCAAGTAAAACAGGTTTTCTCTACCCGACAGAAAAATGAATATTAAGGAGGCAAACGCCCGGTAAACCAAAAAGGTAAAACGAGGAACAGCGAAACAGAAACTCCCGTTGGAACGCGAATAGAACCAAGACTTCAAATCGTCTGCCAAAGCCCCCGCAACAGTCAACCTCTGGTTTGCGTAAATATTCTGGCACCTGTGTCCACACGCGCGTATATAATCCGTGACTCAGTGCACCGGAAAAGCGCGGAAAATTTACGGTTGAATCGTGGGCGTATGGGAGGGATGCGTGGGATGGTACGTCGTAATTATAGGAACCCGTTCAGCTGTTCACGTGGAAATCACCGCGATTCAGAATGCTCAAATTTTATTCTCAGTGCCTTTTTCCGCCCTGTGCAGATTTATACTTGGCTCCTATTCGCCGAAATCTTCTAGAGTAACGTTACACTATTCGCGTTTTTCCGTTTTTCAGGTGTACCGATCTAAGTAATTACTCGTTGAATTCCAAAATCCTTATACAGTTGCTATCTCTAATATTTTAAACCTAGAAGTTGATTTTTGAATCTAAAAATGTAATTTAAATACTTTAAATTCATAAAACATATTATCAGGTACAGAATTTTCACGATTATGATTATTATTTATATTATAATATAAATTTATATGATTATAAATATTTTTAAATAAGAGTACCTTATTATTTTATTACTTTATTAAAACACCTATATTATTTATAGTTTGAAACAAAAGCCATAAGTTGTTAAACATTATAAAACATAATACCATAATATGTAAATTTTATTTTTGATAAATAACTCGAAATAATTTTTTTATGAAGATAGTGATCTTAGCTCTTACAAATAAATTAATAATAACCATTTCTTATTCATAATAGAAACTATAAATCTGAAAGAAAATTAAAAATTTAAATTAATTGACAATAAATAAGTCAAGGATAAAATGATCTACAATAACTTATTACCTTATCGCAATGTGTAATAACAAACAATTATAAAAAAGCTTGAATTTTTTAATATTTTCAAGGGAATTATAGACAAGTTCGAAATTTTAAATGATACAATAAATTAAATAAAAAAAAATTAAATAATTTAGCTTTTAATTTGATCATTTTTTTGCATCTATTTCCAAAAGTTTTTGGAAATTGCTATACAGAAATTGTTTGCAATAAATTAAATCAATCCCATTTTTTTCATTGATCTTTTCCAAATTTTCTGTAAATTCGTCGTAACTCGCTCTTGACATAAAAAACCTATCCCATGAGAGAAAAAACACAAACTAACGCAATATTTGCAAAATAACATGATCTACAAAAAATAAACTTATTCAAAAAATGTGTTGGTGAATAATTTTCAAACATATAACCCCGTCTTTAGCATGTATTAAAAAAGATATTATCTCCATTTATTCACCCCATCTAAATTCTTGAATTCGTATTGTTCTATGGTATATTATTGTGCCATTGTTCCCCTCGAATTCGTTGCCTATTTCGACAAATTTTCATCTTTTCACTTGCTTTTATGTACATTAAAAAGATATTCAGGTATTGTAAATTTGAAAATCGTCGGTCGGATTTGAGAATAACTCTCGCTCTATTTTTCGCCATAATTCGCCGACTTCATATCTACGTTTATCTTCAATCTCTTCTTATGAAAGGCACATCAGTAAGAAAAATATAGGAAAACAAAGAATAAAAATCAATTTTTAGCAACAAGACAAAATAATTTTTGTCAGCTTTTGTTCTATTATAATGCAGAAGTTGATTTTTATCGCGATCTGCGCATACTGTGTAAGAATAGAAACCATATATTGCAACTTTTATGTATAAGTATTTACATTTATCATCTCGGCACTTATGCATTCAAATATTATTTTGAAAGCTATAAATAATTCTAGAAACAACTAATTATACGTTAATTTCAAGAACACCAGTACAAAAAAATCGTGAGTATATACTCATATTACGTTATTCTCACGTGATTTATCATATTTAGTTCAATGTTAAGAAGCGCATTACAATAAAAAATTGATTCTGTAATGATAAGGAGTGATGAAAAAACGAACTGGACATTGTAAAAAATTTAAAATGAATATTTCATAACGCGGTTATAGAGTAAGAGTTGGATTGATAAAATTATTAAAGGAATCTATTTCAATTAATAAGAATCACTATAATTCTCGAAGTTTTATTTACGATAAAGCGAGTTTTCCGGGGAAAATACGATACGCACACATTTTCCCAGTTCCCACAGTCATTTCGCACAGCAATCACGCAACACCTATCCATAACTCCATGTAGGCGAACTAATGCCGAGACTAAACACGAACTCGACAAATACCTTTCTTATAGGTAAAAAATTTATAAATTCTTGAGCAACAGGGATATAAATGTCACGTTTTGCAACAAATAAAAAGCATCTTAGCGTTTTCAAGTTTGAGATTGTTAAATGCTTGTAAAATTAATTTTGGCTTGAACAAAATAAATGCTTTATTCATTTTGTCATAAGAAAATGTTTTATGTCCTCTACTGCTCTTAACATTTTAATGTATTTCATTAAAGTATATTTCAAGTACACTGCAACTCCAGTTGTATACACAATGTTAAATAAATAGAATTTGAAGAATTGCTTTTTAAGATGCAATGAACGTAATTACTGTGCAACATCTCATTAAAAAAGTAACACTTAATGTCAGACTACCTTCACATACTGGCTCCAAGGAAACAAATGCTTATTTCATGTATACATAATTATAAAGGCTTTTTTTAATGAGAGAATCAGAAGAAAATAATTTTCACCAGTAAAGAGAACAAATTGGGAAGTAGAAAATGATGTTTAAGATGTTAATCTATTACTTTGCGTGTAATTATTTAACTTTGAATTTTTTTCACATTTGTTCAAAAATAAAATTATTTGAGTGATTTTTAATCTTAATTTATGCCTTTCTAGATACAGATTCTTGTTGAAGAATTATTTTTTTTTTTAGACGAATATACGTGTAATTTTTTTTTCTTTTATTATTTCTAATATTGTATATTTATAGCATTATTTTAAAAAGTATTCTTAGTCTTCAAAACTTGCACCAGTAAGAAAATTTATTTGTTTTTTACTGCTCAAATATATGCGAATTTCGAATATGTACATTAAATTTCAACCAAATCCCTTCACTGGTTATTGAGAAACTTTTTCAAACCATTTTTAAAATACTACCTTGAAGAAAATATCTTTAAAGTTTCACAAGCCCATTTAAAACACCTGTATACCACTTCATAAAAGCGACTGCAGTGCTCTTCGAAAATACTTTAACCAACAAAATTGGCAAAATGTAATTTTAAATTCAATTATATGTGAATAATTATATGTAATATGATACAATAATTATAATTGTAATAAAACTGTATTTAAGAGACTTTTAATATGATAAATTAATAATATTTACTTTTTATGAAGTTGAATTATGCAAGTTGCATGCAAAAAATTGAAAATTAAAAAAAAAATCATTGTTTTAAGAAAATGTCAATCAAAACGTACAAATCTTATAGAATTTGACAGATGAATATTTAACGTTATTGTATCTTTGGTTTATGGTTTTTAATTTTATAGTACATCGTATTATTAAAGTAGTACTGGTTGTTTAGTATTATTAAAGATTTCAAAAAAAAAAAAAATTCATACATATTTTATAAAAAATTTTATAGATTTAAAGTATGATTTATAATTTTCTATTATTCTATATTAACAATTAAATCTTGGGTAAACTTTTAGTTGCATTTCTTTCGAATTTACAGATTTATTTTTAACATATAAGTGATTATTTAGCATTAATATACGTGATAATATTCAATATTTAACTATTCATTGCTTATTATTTATTTTATGTAAATATTTGTTAAAAAACAAAATTGTTTAAAAAAAAAAGATAAAAAAAAAATAAAATGTTTTAAAAAGAATAAACCGTTATATTTTCATTTCGTTAAACGATAATGTCAATTAAGTACAAAATATTATTCAACAAGAAAGCTATTGACATAACAATAGGTTTAGCAAAATTCAATATTTCTAAAATAATTTCATTATCAACATACATTATATTTTACAGTTAATAATATTATATTATTGAAGCTGGCATTATCGGAAAGTTTAGATATTTATTCTTCGTTCGGAATGCATTATCTTTGAGATTGTTAAAGGAATGAAAATTAATCATAAAAGATAATAATATTACAATTACAGTGAATAATAATTATAGTGTTGATTTTCTTGGAGGTCACACATAAATACATACGATAGATTTTCCGCCAAATTAACTTGTCAATGTGATTCTGAATCGCCGTGCGGCAGGGAAAATCCAATGACCGTTAGGACCTGCACTTTTAAAGTAATCAATTGTTGTCATTATCGAGACGAATACAATAAAAATAGTAAGTAAATGCGCCGTCGAATTTTCTAGTATCTGAAGCTTCATCGGGTACCGAGTATTCATTAATTTTTTGCCCATCAATCGTCTGTACTTTTATCTTTAATTCACTTTAAAAAAAATTCTAATCCTCAAAGAGCTTTTAAATTATACCAAAATGAAATCATACCAAGAATATTTTCCTATCGAGGTTTTCAGTTGTTATCAGGCGAGATAGAGTTACGTAAAAAATTAAATTTTTATAAACCGATGTTGATAATTAAGAACAACTCTCTATGTGAATGTTATACACAGATTTTTTTAATTTATAACAAGTAGTATGATATTGTTGGTTAATTAAATTTTTATAATTATTCCTTTTTTAATTTAATTTAATTAATTTGAAAGAAAATAAAAATGAATGACAAATACGAGTTTCAAAAGGTTAGTCAGCACTTTCGAGCCTCGATTATCCACAGATAGGGACGCGACAAACGTACGCACAAAAAATTTGCTACTCAGATTACAAACTGCCAGGTAACCACCTAAAACAAAGCTATACACTTTTAGTTTCACGAATATTTGCTTTTCCTAAATTTTAACAAAGCTGAGGATATTAGCTACAGGACGTACCCACGAAATTATTTTAGATTCACGGTCATGAACTGCAATATTTAAGATCTATGTTATAAAATAAATTTTCAGATAATGGTTTTATGAATTAAAAAAATTTTTTAAATTAATAAGTAAAAATAAAATTATCTTACCTAGAGTTTATAACAAAAAAAAACAACAATTTTTTTTATAAAAGTAACGTAGTTTATTATGAAAAAAGCTTAGGCGAAAAGAAAAAATATTTGTAACAAGAGTAAGCTTTCATAAGTTACAGGCATAAATTTTTGTAATATTTTATTTTCATTGCCAACGACAAGTTACATAACAAATTGTTCTTATCTTTCGCCAACATTTTACACAGAGAATAAAATGATGCATTCGCCGGATAACTTTGCCTGAGCACGTAAATGATATTGAACTTGAGTTGCTTCAACTGGTCGGATGTTTTAGATACATTGACATCCCCTTTCTCGAACCTCAAAAACAAGCCTGTAAAATAGATTTCCGCTGAAACTAACTCCCAAAAAAGTGCCCACTTTCACAAAGAATCGAAAAGACGATGGTTGGAAGTTTGGCGATGGTCGATGGTCGATGGTCGATGGGCGATGGGCGATGGGCGATGGGCGATGAGCCATTGGTAGCCCAAGCCCTTAGTCATTCGACTACGACTTCAACTTCCCAACTGCCATTCCAGATGCTTGCGCGATTTATATTGATGGAAGAAGCGTAGTTTTGCCGTTTCTTCTTAAACTGAGTCTCGTGGGGTGCAAGCGTATATTAACTTGTGTGTATGCGTGCGCATAAAAGTTACTCAAGTCAATTTTGTGCTGAAGTTGGTAATGCAATTTGTGCCGGAATAAATAGTTGGGCAGACTTTTCACCCCTACCTATCTCTCTCGGCAAACTCGTTTCCTGACGTTTCTGCAAAGGGTGAATTCAACTTTCTTGTTCCTTCACCAAGTTTTTGCCTTTATACCTTACTATCTTTCTTTACATTTGGTTTCGTTTTGAAGGAAACTTGCTGCTTTGACTTTTGTCCTACACGATTTTCCCTTTAATGCGGTATTTTAAAAGCATAAAGCAAATACGTTATACAACAATAATGCTGGAAAACTTTAATACATATCGATCATTTTAATTTTACGAGCTGATTTATATCAAATAAATGAGTATGCAGCCATTTGTAATTATCAATCTATGACAGAAATTACTTATTGAATATGTAACATTAAGAATGACATTTTTTTGTAAATAATTCTATTGATACGGTAATGATAAAAATATTAACAATATTTTAAAGTTTTATTTTGTATATATTGTATAATTAATCAGTATCTGTATATTATCCTTTATACTTTAGTAAACAAATAAATAAATTTTATTTTCAATACTTGCATATATTTTTAAGTAAGATTGATTGGTCTATTTAAATATTCGCTATTAAGTGTTATAAATTCAAATAGTTAATTTAATAACTCATAAAATATATAAATTTATAAATAATTATCCTTCCTTATTTTATATATATTAATTATATTTTATTAAAAAAGTTATGATAAATGAATATCTATAAATGAATGATAAAACATTATATTATATTGCAAATTTTTTCAACATTTTTTTATCATAAGTAATAAAATATTATTTTTAATGAAATTATACATTTATCGTAAATTAGACAAAAAAAAAATTCTGTTTAAATATTAAACATCAATAACATTAGAAGAAAGAATTTACATTAAAAAATAACATTATAAAAACAGCTTATTAGTTGTAAAAATTGTATCCATTTTTAAAACGCTTTTAAAAAAAGAAAAACCGATGAATTAATAGTGAAGAATTATCTGTTAATCTTTATATATATACGATTGGTCTGAAATTTAATGTTAATTTTATTATTAATTGAATTAATTATAATTTGATGATTATTATTCAATGTAGGCATACTATTAACTTATTGCAATACATTTAAGATTTCTGTAGAGCTCATTAAGGAGAACATGATAATACATTATTAATTAAGCCATCATTTATTTATATTTTACTTCTACGAATTAAAACAACATACTTTTTTCTTAGTTTAAATCTGACCCCTCGGTATTTTCTATTTGTATCGGTTTATCTACTTCCCTATTCCCTAACTCTCACTTCTCCTTCCATTCATTTCGCCGGCCCTTTGTTATTATAGCCACCTACTTGCTTTTTCACCTTTTTCATTTTCTCGATACACCAATTCTGTAATTTTGTTATTTTACTAATGAAAACTTACACTAATTAAACCATTAATAGTTTGAGCTCGAACCCAAGGTATGTAACAACGCAGCAGCCGTTGGTTACTTAATCCCGGAAAATCTAACATTCGGCCAGTCACCCGCGAGGGTGGGGGTATTAAAAAGGGGTGGAAGGTGAAGGGTGAAGGTAATTGCACGCACGTGTATGATCATTAAAGTAAACAGCAATACTGCACACATAATTGTAGTGAATAGAGTGTGAGTTTGCGAAGTTTTCCATGTGTCCATACATACTTTTATTATAATCGAGAGATGCTGGATTTTAATTAAATTTTCTAACAGATTTATGAAAATTTGATGTGAAGGCCCGCAATGAACAAATGAAATGAAAAATTTTTTTATTTTAAAATACAGTTTACGTCGACTAATGATGTGGTAATGAAGTCAAAAGATTTCTGATTAGGATTTTTGCTTTACATTATTAAAAGAAGAGAAATTTCTAAACTTTTTTCATTTTATCCTAAATTACATGGTAATTTTTTAATTAAATTGTCCCTTATGCCATATATATATATTATTATTATTATTGAATATGGAATTCTCATAATTGCAACTTCTAATTTTGTATTTTTTTTTAATTACCTTCTTTTTAATTATCTAATTTCTTAATTTCTTAATTATCTATTGGTTTTAATTTTATGTTACATAAAAATACTCATTCTGCAACGTGTATTTTTGACGATATTATTATAGAATATTATAACTTGGAAAAATTTGTAAATCATGTAGGATTTGTCAATCAATTCTTCTTTACTTTCACTTATCAAGTGTCCAATTTTTTCATCAGTCAAGATTAATTCGATAGTTACAATTTCATTTTTCTCTATCATCCTGCCAGAGTTCAGCTAAATATTTGTTACATTTTTTTCTTATTCTATTCTCCCATTTTTGTTTTGACTTTATTCCGTTAAGCTCCATGAAAAACAGATATAGAGATAAAGAACGAGTGATGGTGCTTTAACATGAAGTAATGTTGCCAACACATGTTACACAAATAATTTATCATTACAAAAAGGATTGTAATACCTTTTTTTGTATACTTTATATGTAATTTTTTTCATATTTGAGTTTCGCTTTATTTTCGATATATTTGACTATTTCTGTACTTCTCACAATCATAATAGCTTACCAATTGTTTGATTAATCGAGCTAAAGCTCGGAACATATGTTTGAAATATAAAATTATGTGAATAATAACCGATATATATGTACTTTTAAAAATATTCGTATTATTGTGTTATATCTATTTTTAATTAATATATATTTATAAATATTTATCAAGCTCAAATAACGTGAAAAGTTATTTTGTGCTTAAACAATTCGATTCAAAATAATCAATTTAATGAAGAAGAATTATGCAAATTCATAAAAGATAATTAAAAAATACTTTCAGACTAAGAAATAGTTTTTAGATTGTTATTGAAAAGCAGCTAACGATTTTTAAGAAAAGAAGTAAAAAAATCGATATATTCTTATTTTCTAAAATTTCACTAAAAATATTCTGGCTTTTTATTAATAATTTTAATGAAAAAATTCATTTCTTTTACTTTTTTATTATAAAATAAAATGCTGTAATTTTAACATTACAATATCGAGGAACGAATTGTAGCTAATAAAAGTTCATATATGCGATTAGCTGATTTTCGCTAACAACCTGAAAAGTGCTCTACTGCTTGTTTTATTTTTGTTGGATATGAATCATGTAGAATCAGTTATACGAGTAAGGGATTCAGTCGTTACAAACTTCGTTATTTTTTGTAGATCATATCCATTCATAAAATAGATAAATGGTTCGCATGCAAGATTAATTGTTAATTATAAAAAATTCACACTATCTATCCTTATTAAAAAAAGGAAAACTAAAACTGGAATAAGAGTCATTAAGATTGATAGGACTGAGAAAAATATTATACTGTAGTTTTATAACGCCATCGCTATTTTTCTTAAACTAATATACAATTAAAAGAGATTTATAGATATTACAGATTCATTTATATTCCGTATATATAGTGTTCCTGGAAAATTCTAATCAACTAAAATAATTTATAGCATAATGTTATAAAGTTAGACATTTCTTCGTACGTATTTACAATAATTTTATAATGGTTGATATGACGTTTTGATTTCATTGTTTTAATATTAAAAACGAATGATTCAATTAGTTTAATATATGAAACGTTCAATTAAAAATGTATATTGCAAAAATAATTTATATAATATATATGTTTTTTTTAAACAATATGTTTTAACTTTGTAAATTATTTATTTAGTGGAAGGCTGAAGTATGATTAAATCAATTAAATTTTCGACTTTAAAATTTATATTTAATCTGAATTGCAAAAAAATCCAATATTTGATTATGAATATCTAATGTATATAATATATCAAAAATAGGATTAATATTTTATGGTTAATAATGTAAAGTACTGTCCACTAAGATAGGATAAGATTTTTTTCTTGCCACTTTTTAGAAATTATGTAGCTTTAATTTGGGATATTTTTATTTGGACAAAAAATTTGTTGGTAATCCAAGTAATGAAATATATTGCTTAAAAACGCTAAAAATTGTTCAGATGACAAAACTTCATTTGAGGTAATCCCTCAGATTTGTGTATAACAAAAATATCGTTACATTTTGCAAGCTTATCTAAGGGGGGATAACACATATTACGCACATAGAATAAAACAACATAAAAACAACCCTTAAAAGAACTTATTACAAATTACTCAATAATACAAAAATTTTTATTATTCATTTTACAATTACACTAGTTGGTTACACTGACATTTTGTTTAATATTTTTACGTAAACTCACACTGCATGTATCCATGCATCACACGTACATATAACTTTGATTGTAATTGAACTGATTGGACCTTTATCTTAATGTAACTCGTAGTACTAAATAAGGGATTATACACTTAATATTTTTAATATGATATTATACTGGTACATGTATATTATATACCTGTTCTTACATTATTTGATAATTAAGAAGTATCAAAATCTAAAGTATTTATTAATTAAAAAAATCAGCATGTAATAAATATAATTTACTTTATGTTTGGTATACTGAAGAGGTCTCTTCAATTAGTAGAATTCACGAATTACATAAAATAAAGTAAGTTAGTTATATATTGTAGTACATTTTATTTCTCCCATTAAAATCATTCATTTTGATATATAAGCTTTCAAAAACGACAGAATAAATTGCAGCGTGTTTTAAAGACGCTAAAAATTTATTTAACTAAACAATTATGTTTGAAAAACATTTTTTATGATTATTTTGTTATTCAGACTTTAACATATTGACATAAAATTTTAGTAACAAAATTTATAAGTATGGTTAACAAAATCAGTGAACAATTAAAATAATTTGTTAAAAAATTGAATGTTTATTCAATATTATTAAATAATTGATTAATAATTAAGAAATAGTAACAATTGACAATAATTTCAGATGATAATTTACCAATTAATTTATTGTACAGGACTTGGAGTTTCGGTTAGTCACCGTCTGATATTAACAATCTCCGAATTCCGCATAGACCATAAATTTTCTTTTCACTTGTCTCAGAATTAGCACCGCAGTTCCTCAACCAAATAATAGAGCGAGGTGGCGGGTAATCGGGAGAGGGTGGTATAAGAGTAAAAAAGAAGTTTAAAAAAAAAAGTAGTTACACCCCTACGAGTTTCTAATTTAACTCGTCGAATCGCATTATTCAAATTCGTATTCGGCACAGTGCTTCATAAGCAATTTCACAACACATCCCCTTAACTCTCCCACGCGACCCCTCGGAAGCCTCCCTCAACTATTCATACACGAGTGTAAATATTACCCTATTTACTAGAGTCATTATGGATCTCGGGGTTAAAGATTGAGTAAGTTAAAAGAACTTTAATGAACGGCGCTTTGGCAAAACGAGTAATTTCCAAATTCCCTCGTTCATATATCGATGTTCCTTCAAGAGTTATCCCTCCCTCTATGGGAACACTAGATTTATGGCTCTAAAAGGCACAAATCATTTCCTTTCGAATAACAATAAAAATATGATTAAAGCTCTCCTTATTAAGAACATAGAGAAGCTCATTATGTTTCAAATATTTTTATTATTAGCTATTTTTTTTCCATTGTAAAATATTTTTAATTTATATTAATTTAGTATATAGACTTATAATTTAATCCTCATGAAAATAAAAATTTTTTAATAGATAAAATTAATTATTAAATTATGAAAGTACCAATTTAATAAAAGATAAATTTGATAAATTTAAAATAATATTGAATTTATAGTTATATTTTTATAGAATACATTTATATAATTAACGATAAATCAATAAAGAAACATTAAAAATTTTTAATTTTAATTTTAATCTTTTTTTTAATATAATATTTTAAATTACTTCATGTAATTTATTGTGTTAATTTATATGAAAATAAATGAAGTATTATATTCAAAATTATGAATTTTTTACAATTTTGACGATAAAAATTATTATTCAACTTTACAAGATTTAGCTTAAATGGAATTTATATTTCTCATGAAGCATCACAAGAAAGATTCAATAAAATTCATATTTGAAAACTGATAGTGAAATAAAATGTGTACAAAGAGTATTCAAAACCCATCAAAATCATTCACACGAAAAAATCGAAAAAATACGAGCAAAATATCGAACAATAATGCTTAAAAGGATTAAAAAACGAAGTAGTAACTTCATGCATAAAAATGCATAAAAAAATGAAAATAGGTTACTCCCTATAAAGTTACCTTTAGAATAAGGATCAAATGTTACCTTAATAGTTTTTGCGGGAATAAACTTAATGTTTAGAATTTTAGTTTATGATTAACGTGTATTTCATAAATATGTGAATTTTTGTGTAATAATCTTTCCATTCTATTAATTTTTATATGAAACTGAATTTTTAATGTATATAATTTTTTAAGAAACTCTTATTCATTTAATAGCGGATTTCACCTGTAAAAGCAATAAAATATTTGTACTTTACACATTAATGTTTGAATTTTATTTATTTAATTTATGTACTTCCGCTTAGCATTATAATTTTATTTGATGGATCTTAATAATCCACATTTGATTACACTTTTTTTATATTATTTTCTAATATTCAAGTTTTATAGATAATTAGTGTTTTATTTTTATTTATTATTCCAATTTAATTAAATACATTTTATCGCTTAAAATTTTTATATCCATTGCGGTAGAAATGATACGATTTTCGACTTCATTGTTTTTTCGCTACGTCGTTTGAAATATTTTAAGATACATATAAAGAACTTATATTATATTTTAAATCAAATGTAAAAATTTAAGTGAAATGTAAAAATATGTAAATTTTTTATTGCAGTGTAGGTTTTTCATATTTTCTATTCTATATATTAAATACTAATATTTTTAATAAATATCTCAAAAGATTTTAACGCATTGAATGCATGAAAGAACAAAAAGGCTATTAAAAAATAATTAAATTTTTTTTTACTACATTGATAGATATATTCATCGTAAACACAGTTTTATACTATTTATTAAATAATTTTTAAATAAAACATTGTGTATATATATTAAGATCTCATTAAAAATCAAGTTGAAGTCATTGACTTGTATCAATAAACGCAATAAAGCTACATGCTATTAGTAAGCCTATTAGTTATTATTATGCAGTTTTACTTACACATATTTCACATTCCAATCTACACTAACAATAATTGCCATACTGAGTTATCAAAAAAAAGATTTCCACTGCGAAATTCACCTACTGATTATTAATTTAATAAGCTATACATGGTTTATCCAAGAAGTATCGAGTTTTTTTTTCATTTTACGACTATTGGTCGTAGAAATTTGGGAGGGGTCTTAAAATGTTGATAAACACTTTCCTCATTTGTCCTTTTTTCTTTTTGTTTTCTCGATAATTAGATGCGGCAGGATTTAACTTCGCGCGAAGGGTGTTTTTCAAATTTTTGACACGGCGCGCTGAAGCGATTAGCGAAAAACTACTACGCGAGAATGTTTTGTTCAAAGATTAAAAAAATAAAAAATTCTTGTTTTTTTTGAAAAATGATTTATTGGTGAATTTATAAACAGTGTGAAATAAAAGTTTTAAATTCTTCAAAATAATTTCCTCCTGTATCAACACATTTTTGAAGGCGTGTTTCCCAAATTTCAAATGCATGTTCAAACTCTTTAGCTTTGTTGTTTTTTTAAAAATTTTCACATTTATAACTTTTTTTGCACTATATTGTACACTGAAGATCGCGTTAAATTCAGTTTTTTCACGATTACTCTAATCGTTAATCGACAGTCCAAATTAAAAATTTCTAACACGCGCTGGGTATTCCTAACCATTCGAAAGATTTTTGGGCGCCCAAATCGAGGCTCGTTGATGATTCTTTCTCGACCCTTTTTAAAAGCTATGTGCCATTTTCCACTTTGCGATTTTGATACACAATTATCTTGATAAGCTTCTTTTAATATTTTAAATGTTTCCGCAATGTTTTTTTTAAGTTTCAAACAAAATTTTATCGCATAAAATTTTCCAGTAGTCGCCCCATCGTGCCGTGTCAAAAAACTGAAAAACACTTTTCGCGCGAAGTAAAATACTAACGCTCCTAATTATCGAAAAAACAAAATGAAAAAGGGACAAATGCGGAAAGATTTTGTCGACATTTTAAGACCCTTCCCAAATTTCTACGACGAATAGGAGCAAAATGAAAAAAAAACTCGATACTTCGTGGATGCACCATGTATATATATAAATATAAATACTATATAATTTACATAGTGGATAAATACTTATTTGCTAAAATCATTAGAGATTTTCAACAAAAAATCGAACTTGTCGGAAATCACAGTTTCAATGCTTTTAAAAAAAAATCCTCAATGTAAATATCTTGAACAAATTATTTTTTGTAATCTTTTGACATATAGTTAAATAAAAAATATGATAAGTTAGAAGAATATATAAACTTAAATTTGAATAATTTAAAGTATAATCCAATGATATTTGTTTAAAAATACGATTTAAGGTGATATCCCGGTAAAAGAAAAAATGTAGTGAAAAATGAAGATTAAAAGTTTTATAGGTGGGGAATCAATTTATAATTAAAACTGACGTTCTAAAATGAACCTTTCGTTGAGAGTAAGTAAGTAACTTGGATTAACCCTTAATGAAATCTTTAACTCAATCCATGGAACTATCTATAATACAGGAAGCAGTGACCTTATCACGTTTACGGTAAAATAGGTTATAAGGAAGATGATGAAAATGCATAAGAGACAAAGATAAAGAAAAATAAAGCGCAAGCAAGAAGAAGAGAGAATATACCGTAGAAAACGAATAAAGAAGCGATAGAAAAGAGGAAGAGAAAATGAGGGGAAGCTATAGTTGTTACTTTATCTCATTGATATCATCATCAATTTAAAGTTCATTAGATACCTTCGAATATGATGGGGATAGATCGATAACGAATTTCAACTTCTAAAAGGAAGATATCAAATGAGGATAGGAAGGCGTATAACGTATAAGTAAACAACTGCTGAGGAAGTAAATTAAATTTGAAGAGATCAAACAAAATCGCAAAAACTGAGATAAAAATCAAACAGTACATAAAGGCAGATAAAAAGAACAATTAGAACTTTATGCTTAAGTAAATACATGAAGATTAAATGTATAAAAACCAAATAAAAATTTAAATTAATATACAGCGGGATAAAATTCTGAATACATAAAAACAATTTTTTTTATCAATCTGACAAATACCTTTTTAATAAATAAAATTTTTTTTATTAAATTATAAGACTAAATAATATTTATTATGAATAAAAATGTATGACTATTATTCTGCATAGTTTATTTTAATTATACCTAGAGGGCAAGAAGAAAACTAGACTAATTTATATAATGACGCAAATGTTATTCTGAATAATAATTGTTTTTTTTTTTTTTTGTAGAATCTAGAGGAGAGAAAACATAACTGAATTTAAAATACCTAGATTCTCTAAAATGTATAGAATAAATTTACTCCAATTTGTATTTATATTTATATTTATACACATTGTTGAATAAAAATATAATGAGTGAAATAAATATGTTTCCTATAAATTGAAAATTAATGAAATTTTCAGATATACATTTTTCGGTACATTAAATAACTTTAAAAAAACTTTTAACTAAATATAAAAATGTACAAGTAGAAAATATTAATGAATCGTTTCAAAGTTGGTTAACTCTATATTTTATAATTATTACACCAGAACTTAAATTAAAAGATACGCTAACATATATTTTACATTCTAGTATAGGGGTTTACTTTTTATGAATATGCAGATACATAATTCCACAGCAAAATAACTTCTTACCAAGATTGTACGTTAATAAATAGCATGTGAATGTGGAGGTTTCCAAGAAAGACATCAAAGTCAATTCTTTGTGACTGCATAATCACAGTTGAAATTAAGTGATTACAGAAGCTTTCAGATACATAACATCAAAACCCAACATCAAAATATTAAATTTTTTCAGCTCGGCTCTTCCATAATTGTCACCGTTTCTAATATTATGAATAGACGTATAGAAATGTCGTGTTTATCAGCTTTAGAATATATCTAAGAAAGTTAGTCATGTGAAAAAGCCCTTTAAAAATTGTACTTTGAAAGTGTCACATGTTACAACTTTCTTTTTAAATTTTAATTTGTGCTTGAATGCATTTTTAGAAAGACTTACTTCATACACAGTAATTTTTTTTTAACTATATATATATATATACGCAAATTAACCATAAAGTATTTGAAGAAAAAAATTTTAGTATATAAGATAGGGTGTGCCTTTGGTAAGTTTTAATATTGATATAACTTAAATTATTTAAATAAATTTTTCAAAATTGAATTGACGTTGTATTGGTCAAGTAGTTTATAACTATATTGTGATAAATTAATTATATACGATATTTTAATAGTATAAGTTCCTTACAAATTGCTAAACTTTTAATGTTTAATGGTCGCTCACATTTTACCCAATCATTTCATACCTTCATCAGATCTATGAAGAGAAATTTCAAATGTTATAACGAAACTGCAACGATATTTGGCACGGTGTCAAAGTTTTAAAATTTACTAAAATTAAATTTTTTTTTTTTTAATATATTATGTTAAATTCAAATGAATACGTTATACAATGAAATCAAGTAAAAGAAAATTTACTAAAACCAATAATTTATTGAGGTTACCAAATAATCTTTACATGAAATTCATCTATGAAAAATATATTTTACAACGATTTTAAATGATTTATATTATCAATAAAGATGGCTTTGAGGTTAATTGATTTCCAAGTCAATGAATCAAAACGTCTAAACATTGGTATGTATTTCTCATATTTTATCGAAATAGTTAAACTTTAAGATAATTTTGATGAATCACTTGAGGTAACCCTCCATATAAGCACATAGGGGAAAAATGCAAAAAGACCCTTCGTCACGTAGGCCCATTCCCTCGTTTGCCATTCACTGCCCCCCACACACCTGCATATATCATACAGCATTCAATTTCTTGGTCTAGAGTGAGTTTATCTGTCTCTTAAAGTAATGCAAAAAACAATTCATACCAAAACATTTTATTCGGTGTTTGTGACGAAGACGAAAGATTAGTGTGCAACACAAATCTTTTGCCTTAACGAAGAATGTTTAGAGAAAAAAAAACAAAAGCAGGAGGAAGAAGTCTGTTATATATATCCATAACAGAAAAATGTAGACCGAGCTTTATTTGAATGTTGTTCTTATAAAAGTTGCTTTTACGTTTATTAATCCATTAAGGATCCACTGGTTTTTGTAATGTAATACAAAGAAATGAATTGTAAAATTCACGCAAAAACGCTCGGAAAACTATGGTTTACATTACACTTTAACAACATTTTAATGTCGGTTTCTCTTTCATTTTTGTTTTTGCATTTTTCATTAAAAAAATTGATTTATTACTGCATTGATAAGTTCTTTATTTTTATAAAAATACTAGTGTAATCGATAAAATGAGAAAATAAAAACTTCAAAATCTCTAAAACATAATCTGAAAATTCTTTTTCTCCGTAAATTTAATAATTAATAAACTTTCATCATAGATTTTAATTAGAATTTCTTTTATATTTATTTTATTATGTTCATACGAAAGAGGTAATTACTTGTATCTGTCTGGATATTTTATAATTTATCATCTGTAAAAAACAATTGTAAAAAAATCAATAATTATCATTTTGTAATATTTGTAAATAAATTTTGTAAATAAATTACTACATTTGATATATAATAATCTTATAAATATTTATTTTGTTAATTTTTAAAACCATTTTTTTAAATTACTGTGATTAGTGAGCGCTCCTCTTGACTGCGATTGACCCTCGTATCGGATGGCAGTTGAAGTTCGAGGTTCATTAATTCAAATTAATTTCAGTGATAATTATATTTTATTTTCAACAGATATTTAACAGAGCTATCGAGGAAACTCGCAAAAGGCGTATAATATCAAAATTCTTTAGAGAGACTTTGGTGTCTTAAGACTCTTTAGTTTTCAATATTAACATTATTTCTTTCACGTTAATGTTTACAGCGTATTTTACATCTGCGACCATTATACCTCAGTATAAAAAAACACTCTTACCATCGGGTGAAAAAGCCTTGACATTCGGCAATTATTTATTTTATCATTTCCCGTTAATTTGTTCATGTATTCTCCATCTAAACCTCGAGAGAGAGAGAGAGAGAGAGAGAGAGAGAGAGAGAGAGAGAGAGAGAGAGTAGAAATAATGAAGAGAAAACATGTTTATTAGTGTTGGATAGGGAAACCGATCATTAAGAGACACTTGTATTTGCCTTTTTTTATACTTTCCTTTTATATGCTACAGTATCCTGGGCAAAGCTTTTCATTTAGTTTATTGAATTTTACATAATTTTTTCTCAACAGTTATAATGAAGATACTTGTTTTAATTTCTTTATTACACATTTACTAATTTCTCTTTTGAGTAATTTGATATAATTTATATAAAAATTTTGTAAAAATATTTTATGTTAAATTATAAAATAACTGTTAAAAAGAAGAAACATAATTGAGTAGAAATAACATTGAAATGTTCTGAGTTTTATTTTTGTTCCTATTTTTTGATTGTATGTCCAGATCATGAAAGTTTTTTTTATTTAATTTCATCTAGGCATAACAACTTCGTTTTACCTCTTGATAAAATAAACGATATAAAAATATTAAGACAATCATTTGTGAATTAGATACATTTAAAAAACTGAAAATGTAAAATTCGCAAATTTTGATTATATAGACAGAATGTTTTTTCATTCATTAAGATCACAATTAAAAATATTCTGAATTTTTAAAAAAAATTAGTGATCCTCCACATAATACCACTTTCAAGCGTATTTCTTATTTGTGATTATAAATATTTGTTGACTGATTGAGCTCTGAGAAACTGTCATAATTTATTCGATAAAAATTGATTGAAATAGCGATGAATTTCTTATAACGTATGAAAAAGATGATAAAATGAAAGGGAAAAAGTCAAATGAGTTAATAGTTGGAGTTGAGGATTTAAGGATTGAACATGTGCTGGCAATGGGCTTGGTTTCTCGGTTTCGGTATCTAATTTTGCCTCGTGAAAACACAAACTTTCCTATTTCTACCCGAGCAATTCTTATACGGCAGAAAGGCTTAGGGAAGCGGGAACAAGAGGAAAGAGGACAGTTCCTCGTTCCACTTAAAAGCCGCTCTAAGCGCTGACGATCAATCTTGGTTTAATGAACTCTTAATTATTTCGAGGACACGCTGCGGTCCAGAAGAGAGGGAATGGAGACAGAGAGGAACTGCCCATGAAATGGAAGCACAAAGTGCAAGGGAAAATCCTTAGCGGGCACTCGGGTACACGAGTACACAAGTTGGAAAGAGAGGAAACGATTGCCATCTCAAAACCCAGGGTGCGAAACCGAAAACCCAAATGAAATGCAGAAATAAAATTGAGGGCACGAGTTGAATTTCCAGCGGCTGCATTCCCGATGAATATTAGGAATTTATACGTGCGGCCACCGCGATTTTTATATTTATAAATAATCGAATGCCGGAATTGTAGATAAAAGGAAATTTAAAAGGCTCATTACCATGAAAATGAAAGCAGGTATTTATTGTCTACCTAAAAGATAAGGATTGCGCTGATCCATTTTGAGCACATGTGAAACTGAGCGGTAATACTCGGAGGCACGAACACCAAAATCTCTATACGAAGGACTTGTATGGATCTATTTTTCGAGAAATGTATGCAATATGGATTGACCCAAATTTTAAAAGAATAATCTAATTGAGAAAAAGCTAAAACCTAGTTTTACGAGTTTATCAGCTACGTGCATGCCTTGATTTATGTATGACACTTTGTCGAAGTTTTGAATACAATATATATATTGCAAATCTACAGCTACTTAATTATGTATACTTGTATTTCAAGATATGTTTTGTACACTTTATTTTGATACATGTGAAGGTTGAAAGATTCCTATGTATTTATTTACGAATTTTTTATTTATACTTTTATTCATAAGTTTTGTCATTGTATTTATAACATAATTTCAAGCATTTCTTTCGTTGATGGAGTAATAATTACACAAATTAAAACTATTGTATATATATTTGTTATTAATAATAATGATAATTATTAATATTTAATTTTCCTTTTGCCAAAAATTTTATTATTAATTGTATATCATAGTAAAATTTATCTACAGTAATAATATTTATTTCAAATTTTGAAAAAATTGTCATTGGTATCATTTCATGTAAATTATAAAAACACGTGTATATTTTATAATTGAATTTTATATTTATATCTGTATTAAAATATTATATTTCATATTATTTTAATATTGCTTTTTTTTAATTTCATTAATTAATTAATATTCATTAATTTTCAATTGTTAAGAGTAATACGATATTTCATTGATTTAATTTCAAGTATAAAAATGTTTCAATAAATAACTAATGAAAAAAATTATTTAATTATATTTATTACTTTCCTTATAGTAATAAGTTTTTTAGAATAATTTTAAATTAAAATTTTTTGTATAATTGGATAATTATTATCTTTTTTTAAAACATAAAATCTATTAAAAATCAATACATTTAAAAAAAAAAATGAAATAATTTTTAGTTATTTATTTTAAATATAAATATTTACAAAATTTAAAAACATGTATAATCCGATATCAACCTTCTGGTAATCAATATTGCTAACATAAATTATAAATAATGAATAAACTTTATTTAATTATTATTATTATAAGAATACAGTTGATAAAGATAATGTAACACAGATATAATCTTAAAATTTAATTTGATGAGATTTTCTTTCATATAATATATTTTTACTTTCATATGATTAAAAATTTAAATAACTAAATTTTTGTTATTTTAAATACATTCATAACCGAGAAGTTTTTAAAAATGTTTTAATGCTTTAATTTTTTGAAACATAAATACAATATGCTAAGATCTTAAAAAGATAACTAGAATTTTAAAGGTTTATTCAAGAAATGCTATAAATATACTATAACAGATTTTAAAATAATGATAAATATTTTTGCTTTATAAAAAAAAAAAATTGCAAAAATGATGAAGAGTGAATAATGAGAAAGCCAGAAAATTTTAATCCAAGGTAAAATTAAATGTACACTCGTTATTTCATTTATGAATTAAAAGTTTAATTTTATTTTATTTGGGAATTCTTATTATAAAATTAATTAAAAGAATAAATATCACATGAATTAATGAAATACAGCGCAAAAGAATACGGTCAGATAAAGATCAATGTAAAAAAGCGGATGACTTTTAGATGATGAACTGCTAGTCGGGAAATAAAAGATAATGAACAAATGCCAGAGGAAGCAATCAAACAACGATGCAAAACAATCGATGTTGTTTCGAAGGGATGGATCCACAACTTTCCTCCCCCTCGCCCCTAGCCTCTTAAAACATGACGCAAAGGTTTGTATCTCAATCGCAGTTGAGAGTTGGCATTTCACGTAAGGGAAGAGGGATGTTTGGGTTTCCTCTGATGGTGAGCGTATGCCTCTTCTCGAGTAGGACACAGGGTTGAGACAACCAAGATTCTAATTGAAGGGAAGTGTTCATGGCGGAGAAACTGGCTGCCACTCCTTTCCGCCATTTCCACCCCCGACCGGCACACCACCTGCCCCAGGCGGAGACTCCATGCCAAAGAGATACTATCGCGTTTCTCTAGCGATATAGAGAAAGGGGATGAAGTTCGTTTGCTAGTTAACATCCACTCTGCATTTGCCTTTCAGGCAAGATTCTGTAACACTTGTAACCCCTGCACTGATGCGCTTTTGTTTCGAAATTCTTATATTATTTTTTAATTATATCATCTGCATTTCTTATGAGTGAAGTGGGAAAATTTGGTTAACGCTTCAGTGGTTTACTTTGATTTTGGATAAATGCCTTTGTATATTTATTCTTTTATGATCCAGAATTGTATCTGATAAAATTAACTTCGATGCAACATCAATTAACATATTATCTATATATTTACTCAATTATAATTTATATTAATCATGAGCCATTTAAATTCTTTCATATATTATACTGGAGTTAATATCACCTGAGCTCTTTTTAATTACAAATGCGCTCACCGTTTTCTCAAAACTATAATTCTTTCTTTACAGTACTGTGAGAGGAACTATACTATTAATAATGACTCATTTTTTTTTAAAAATGATCGATTTAAATGTTAACAATATGTTTTGTTACATTTCCCTATGAATTATTTTCGTAATAATATTTTAAAACCCTATTTCTATTTATTATATTGATTGTATTTGATGTACATTAAAAATAATTTTTGTATTTAATAATACTGACCTATTTATCTTAACAATTAAAAGCTTTATCGTATTCACATGATTATCGGTCAATAATTAAAAATGAATTAATTGAAAAATTTGGAATACAATTTCCTATTTTAAATGATAATTTTGTTTTGCATATATATTTTTATCTATATAGATATAAAAAATTTAACAACGAATATAGGAGTAACGTAGATAAAAAAAAATTGAAGTGAAGAAAAATAATATTATAGATAAAAACAAAAAAATAAAAATTTATACATAACACGAAGTTTGAAAAGAAATGAAAAATATAAAATGTAACATAAAATGATTTCTCAAAATAGGATAAATCTGCATGTAAAAATAAAAAATATAAATATAATGTATGATATTTTTCGATATATGTATTATATTGTATAATATTCGTTCTCTATATATAAACTGACCCATTTTCTTCATTTTCATAATTTTTATAAAAGATATTGATGTAAATAAAATAATCAAATGTACATTAAAAATATTTAAATTGTATAAATTTTTCAAATAATGAAATAAATTTAATAACAATAAGTAATTAAAATTTAAATAGATTTTCAATTTAATTAGATGTAAATATATATCTATTTGTATATGTACACATTAAATTATACATATAAAAATAAAACAAGGTAATTTTGTCAGTGTAACAGCTATCTACTTAGATTTATCATTTATATATATAGTATTGATCAAATGCTTACATTTTAGCTTTATGCAAAATATAAAATATTCATGGTTACAATAAATAAAATAATTTCAATATATTTTTTAAGTAGATGACATGAATAAAAATGTAAAGTAGTATATTTAATTGTATCCTCAATTATTTTATGTTATCTAATAATGATACAATTAATGGACTATACTATTATGTGATGAGTTTCAAAATCAACTGAAAAAGCTTTAACTTTATTGAAGAAACAGCATTTTAATACAAATAGTTTTAATGCAAAGAGTAAAGATAATTTATTTTCTACATTGCAAAAGCCCATTTTTTTTCACTGGAGATAAATTAATACATCTGCTCAATTCATAAGCCATTTAACCTGTAAGCCCATGAAAATAATTATAACTTACATGTGTCAATAATCGATTTGACAGTGTAAGTACGTCGAAAATCAAAATTAAAAAATTGTAATAATCTCTAGGCTGATCGATTGACGTTTAATCGATCAGTGTTATTGGAATGATTAAAGTATAATGACAACTTTTATCCGTTATGCAAAGATTCTAATTTTTCATAGCGTTGCATAGTTTTATTCGTGTTGCCAATAAAATTTTTATCGATCAATAGAAACATAAATTTTTAATTACCATTGGATACTTAACTTGGCAATAAATTAAACTTACCTGGTAATATGATTTCGAGCTTCAAAAAATTTAATTTTCTCAACTTCATCTCAATTGTATATAATTGATCAGAAAACTTTTGTTGACTTTACTTATCCATCGTTAATTATTAAGATTGAAAGAATTGATCTCATGAATTACAAAATATTGTTTTGAATTTGACAATTAGTTGGGGTCTTCAAATATTTTATGTATTCCATTAGTTTAACTTTTCATTTTTTAACAAAGATTATAAATTATAATTTATTGAATAAAAGATAATAATAATATATTTGAAACAAATAATATTAATATTACAAATAGCGTGATAAGTATCAAGTAGTATTGTTTGAAAAGTAAGCGAAGAATGAACATTTAAAATATTTTTAGTTTATAAAATAATTTAAAATATTTAATCTATTGTAAATTGATATAGTAGTAATAGTATATTGATATCACAATCAAATATATTAAGAAAGAACAGCATGATTTTAAAAAAAGTATATCAAAATATACTATAAGTATACAAAATTACGTAGTACGTGGTTTCATTTTAAATACACAGAACACTGACCTATTTATAAAATTTAATTTTTATTACTAGAAACATGATATATCCCCGAGATTTTGAAGGTCACATAAATATTTCACTGAATATAAATATTTCTTATATTGAGATTAGTATTATTATATGAACAGTATTCATTACATTGAATACAGATATTAGACTATTAAAATGAGTACAACAAATTATATGCTAATTATTCATGTTCGCTTTTAAATCTCAAGGGTAATTACCTTATCAATAAAGTTGCGTTTGCAAATGTAACTATCACAAAAAAGTTTTAATATTTGGAAGACTGAAACCAAAGTTTAACGCGGAATCGATTAAATCGCGCAAAATTCTATCGCGACGGCCATTATACCTTTGAATTATATTCCCAATTTCATCTTCTGCTGCTCCCTCGCAGTGATACCCCGAGGTCTTTGCTTATCTATTCACGCCACGACCTTTCCCCTTTATTCCCATATAATATACCCTGAAATATCAGGGTGACTTTGCGATCTATCGACTGTCAGGAAGTTATTATCCTTTTGTTTGTCGCGTGATTTTTAATTATTTAAGGATAATCTGAGAGGCTTAACTCTTTATTGAAGTATTTTGGAGCCAAACTAAAAAAGTAACCAAATTTTACTCCTTCGACTATCGACTCCTTTACTTACTTTACATTTGCTGAGTTGCAGTAGAATGGATAAAAAAAAATTTGTGCCACATTCATTTACAAAATTTATTTGAAAAGTAAATGAATGTATCTTTTCCGATCTACTGAATTTGGTCTCAATGGAATAAGTATATGGAATTACACTTGGCTTTAAAAAATGAGAAAATTCTCGTATTCAAGGTATATTTATAAATATTTTTTTGTGAATTTATTTTGAATAAAAAATCGCTATCGCAAATTGCATTGACTTAAAAATACAAATATACATAAAAAATAGATAAGTGAAAACCTTGATGTCGCAATTTTACAGCAGACGTTTAAAAATACTCTAATTGTGAGATAGGGGAAGAGAGAGATGCAAATAAAAAAAACTTTTTCATTGCTTTATTACGCAGGAACATTTGATTCATCTTTTAAAATGTATGGTCAACAGGAATACCTCGACATTCATGTTTCTACTTCAATTTCATAATTTTTCATAAATTATTTATATTATTTATGATTCATGTTATATCATGGAATATTTATTATCCCCATTAAAAATGTAATTAGAAGGTGCAATTAATATAATTAATGGTACTGAAATAAATTAAAATTTATAAAATATAAATATATATATTAAAAAAGCGCTTTTCTTTATGGATGGACGAGAGAATAGTTGGTAATTTTATTTTATTGATGTTGTGACGAGTTTAGCCGGTTCAGGTGGTTCGGACCATCGAAGCTCGTCGTGGAAACCGAATTGCCCCTCTGCGCCCGGTTAGCAACGTTGAGCCGAAAATAAAATGTCTTTTATTTTCAGTGCTGCTCCGATGTAACGAACGTTGAATTTAATTCTTGAAATTTTAGGTTTTGTTTTTTATATAGGTATTTAATATTTAGAATCTGCCAACAATTTTCTTATTCTAGGCATTTTATTTGCCAAAATCAGTGCTGAACTTAAATGAAGTTTATTAAAAAATGCAATCTCGTTAAAAAGAATATTTAACTCTATATATTTTTTGAATAATTTGTCCATTTTTTGTAAATTCTTTTTCCTTACTAACGAATCTCTCCAAATTTAATAGAGTTAATAGCAAAATAAAGTTTAGTGTTGAAAGTTCCCAGATTTATATATATATATATATATATAATAGAGATGATGAAGAGAGTTATTACAGTTTTTAAAATAAAAATAAATTCACGAAACTACATTTTTGTATACAATCTCATTAAATAACATAATTATCTCTTGTAAATTTTTTTGTCCATTTTGTTTTCATTTCACTTAATTATAATCTGTAATTCATTTATAATATAAAAATTTTGTGAAACAAAGCAAGAGACATAATTTGATATTTATTATTATAAAAAAAATAGATAAATTTTCGTTGCAGACAGAGTTAATAATATAAGAAAAAAAATTTTGTCAAAAAAACCGGACCAACGAATGGAGTAGTCGAATAGCCGAGAAAAGCTACGTTTCAGTATTAATAAACCTATGCATTTTTAATCGTAATGGGAATTGACAAGAGCTGAAAAGTAAAAAAGCTCTTGGGACAGAATCGAATGGAAATTGATTAGAGATCACGTGGTTCGCTCAGATATTCAAAGTTTCAAATTTAAAGATTGAACCCCGGTGTGCGAAATTGTAAAAAATTCCTTGGGTTTTGCATTCGTCGGTTTTTCAGTCTGGAAAACGGGGAAAGTCCGTGCTCGAAAAATCGATATTTAAGACCGGCTGCTGAAGTGTGAAAATTTAATAATCCTCCTCTTGCGGGGGTTCGGTCGCCAGTTGCATCGCCCGGGAACACGTGTGAATGCGCCCGATATTAAATCTCGCTCGGCGAATAATTAAAAGCCCTCCTCGAGACGTCGGAACCTGGAGCCAACGACATCCTTTCACATCCTTTCGTTGTCTCCCCCCCCACCCTCATTCCTCATCCCCGATCTCCCCTCGATTCTTCCTTTAATAATAACTTTTTTATTTATTTATACGATTTTCATGTGTTTCCGAAGCCTCGTTATTACTCCACATAAGTTGAAATGTCATGTACGATGTTCCTCATCTGCTTGGTATTACAAAGGTCGATGTTGAGGGTTCATCTTCGTTTTTTAAGAATGGAACAGCATTTACTTCTGGGAGTTTTACTATTTCTTAATAATGATTACAAAATGTTTCAATTTTTTTAAACAATATTTGAATGTTATCGACTATTAGCGATTAAATTATCACAATAAATTGCCAAACGAATAGCGACAGTTTTATCTCGGTTTAAAGATTTTCATTTCAATCTATTTCAAAACTATTTCATTATTCTAGTTGAATATTTGGTGATAAGAATCTTGTGATAAAATTCACATTAACATTTTGAATATTTTTGAATTACATTGGAAAACTATTTTTTTTACACTTTTTAGGGAACTGAAAAAAATTAGGAGCATCGATTATTTAATAGATTCATTTTAAATGACGCTAATTTGTTACAATATTTATTACAAGTTATATGAACTATTAATTGTTTAATCTATTAAATATCTATTATATATTTTGGAATTTTCTATACCTAATATTTTTCTGTATTTAAAAAGATTTTTCAAATATTTTATTTAATAACGTTTTGTAATTAAATTGAAAAATAAAATTGCATTTCTTGTCAAGTTTAGATAGTCATTTATTTATTTTAAGGTATGCTATTGATTTACTTACTGCAATTCGATATTTAAATCAAACTTTGTCCAATTGGAAATACGTATATATTGATTAATACAGTAAATTAGTATTAAAAATTTTTGTCAATATTACACTGATGTCGTTTTAAATGATTAAATTCGATCAGTTGTATTATATAATATTACCTGATCAATCAAGTAAATCCTCAATGTTTAATGAATTAAAAAAGACATGATATTCAAAATTTGATTTTTATTTTTATTAAATTGAATTCAAGCATAAAGAAACATTTATAATGTAATTCGGATAATCAAGAATAAAATTGCAGTATTATCTTATTATACAAAAAAAAAAAAAAGAAAAAATCATTGAAATAAATTTACAATATATTAGTTATTCCTAACACATATAATAGCACTGATAACAAGAAGATGATTTAATCGAATATTAATAGAAACACGTGTAAGGAGTATAGATTACGAATTAAATTTTGTCATCGTAAAAATAAATAAAAAAAGTGAGAGAGCAGACTACAAAAGCAGAGGCATCAATATCGAGTAAATCAGGATAAAACGGAAACGAGAAAGTAATGTGCGCAATACAAGTCGGTCGAAAGTTTGGAGTGAAAATTGGGGTTGTTCTTCTCGTAGGTTCTGTCCAAGAAATCAGGCTGCGTTGCTCCGGAAGAAGGATGTCGGCAACGAGCGACGCCACCTCCGAAATCCATTCTATGCAATTAAGCCAAAACTCGAGGATATTAATATTCTCGGATGTACGTACAAAGCGGAATAATTATTCAACGCCCAGAGTCCTGAAAGAGAAGATGGTGGTCCAGCGGGAGGGACGGGGGATGCTGGGACCAGAGCTAAGAGAAGCACAAAGTTACCTCTTTCCCTCGGAGTTTCCGGCCGGTGCAAAGCAAACGCGAATTCAATTAGTCCGTATTTATTACCCTCTCCCTCTCCCTCTCCCTCTCCCTCTCCCACCCCAAACCCCTCTCGCACTCGCTCTCTCGCAACGATTTATTTCAACTCTCGAAAATCTCGCAGTTTACTTCTGCCTTTACTTTTCTCGCGTGTCTTTTCCGAGAAGACCAAAACCAAGAACAGTTTAAGTTTAACTACCATATTGGTTTTTCCAAACTCTAACCGCGGTTGTTTTTCTCTATTTTATTTGTCACCCTGTGGGTGTTACATTCAACTTCACGGTTTCTTACATTAAGCTCATTGTTATTTTTTTATCGAATCTTGACATTAATGTTTTTTTAATTACTGTAATTGAATTAAAGAATTAGTTTCTTAATATTTTTTTTTATCATTTATAACGTTGATATCTAAATGTATACATTTAATAATTGTTGTTATATTCTTGTTAATAGCTAATGTTTTTCAAAAAAATTTCTTTAAACTAATTTTTGCAATGCTTCAGCTGAATTTTTAATTATTTAATGAAAATAAGAGGCAATATTTTAGTACACATTTGATAGAATGTACACTTAAAATTGTGGAAAAAACACTACATTGAGTTTGTAGTAAAAAAAGTTTTTATCGTACTTTATGGAATATATTTCAAGTATTTTTTTTTTACAGTTATCTACCTTCTTATACTTATACATGAAAATAGAAGATATTTGTAAATAATAACTCCAAAAACTGAAAAACTCCGTAACCTTAAAGAGAAAGCTAATAATAATAATTAAAACTTGATTAAATTAAAAAAAAAATTATAATATCAGAGTAAAAAACGGATTTTGATTTTTCATGTATCATCAATATACTTGGTATCAGTGAAAATATCCAAAATGAAAAAATCCATTTTTCTTCTTTGTATATTTCAAAAATTATTCATCTATTCTTAGTTTGAAATATTTTATAACATGTCTAATGAAACACATACTTTATCATAATTTATTTAAATCTTATTTTTAATTTTTAGTCACAGTGAAAATACTTTTTCTAACTAATTAATAATTAATGTTGTTCCGATAATAATTTCTCCGTATACTAAAAGTGAAGTAACAAATTCATTCCAACAATATTATTACAATGACTAACTGGACAACTTTGCCTATAGTAAACTTAAAATTCTTCATTGTCAGTTCTATCGTATCAATTGATTCGAATGAAGATTTTTCTGATAAAAAATTGAGATGCAACCAAGACGTAGGCCTAACACTCTTAATATTCTTCTCAAGTAGATGAAGAGCTACCAAACTGAAAATGCCTTTAAAATAATGTTATTCATGATACAAATAGTCGAGTCCTCGCCTTCTCTTCTCCATCCCTCAACAAGTACTGCTTTAATTCCGGAGACAAATCCCCCCTCGATCTTCTTTACATATGTGCAGGACAGGGGCTGAAGCTGTAAAAATACAGGGTACGTCATTCGGCGAAAGAGACAAAAAGACGTCGGACCGCATGAAAGAAACTGAGATTTGGGGATGCGATTCGCAGGTTAATTACAAGTTTATGCGTCGTTAGTCCTCGGCCAATTAGAATTTGGGCAGGGCTAAGCTGCCACGTAAGCTCGAGCTTCAACTTCGCCGGCCACGCCTCGAAAAATTATACTGCGGATTTCGCATGCTAATGCCTTTGCTGGACCTCCGACCTTTGACCTCGACACCCGTCCTTCTCCGCTTTTCAGGGCAGCTTCGAAAGGGCAGACCCCATGATTTATCGCCGGCCAAGAAACTATTTCAGTCCTCGCAAAAACCTGTGTGTTTCCATGTATGTCCATGCGCTTACTTTGACCAATTCAAATGCCAAAGCTTTTTTAAAAGATCATGCCGTACTTCGATTGAGATTCGATAGCCATTTGTGAAAAAATATTCCTTCTTTAATCTTGGAAACTACTTTTATAAACTTTTGATTCGTATAATGAAAAAGTAAAAAAAAAAGAGTACCTGTTAAAACTCTTTATGTGCCATAAATTTGCACAAAAATATCGTTGTAATGTAAAAGGCATATATCAAGTTCTTTTCAAAATCATTTTATCAAAACTTTATAAGCAATTTTAATAAAAATATTCGATATCTTCGTGAAATTATATTTGTATATTTGAAAATTTTATCTTAATAGTCTCAAAACATTGTATTAATATTATCAAAAAAATAACTAATATTACTTTCTGTTTATGGTGTCTTACAAATTTTAGTATGCTTGAGTATTTTAAACGGTATGTTATTATATGTTCCATTTCATTTTGAATTAATCTATGTATTTCATATAATATTATATTTTTTGACTGCGGAAGTAATTATTCATGTGGAATTAAAAAAAATAAATTAACTTTCAGAATACATGATACCATTTACATTAACTGAATTTATCCAAGAACTTTCTAAAATGATTTTATTTTATATGAAAATACTTGGACATAATTTTTACAACCATAATAAAATTGACTACATAAAATGAAGATTACTTGTTAATGTATTTTCATTGAAAATTACCAAAAAAACACGAAATAAAACAATTTTATACACAATTGGATAAAATATTTTATATCTTCAACAATCCACTTGAACTAAACATTAAATTATAAATATATCATACTGTAAAGCGATTTTTATGTTTGTTGGTATCAGTGGAATCCCGTGTTACAAGTTATGATGATTTTTGTGAACAGCAACACGTCGGAATGTATGAAAATGTAGAAAATGCATCTCGCAAATGAGGATAAGGGATGAAAAAGAGACTGATGAAGGAAGAAGGGGGGGTGGGAGATGCATCGAGAACGACCCCTTGTGGCATTTTCCCCACAAATTACATTTCCAAGTAATACACATAGCATCAAATGGGGGTCGCGGTTAAGATAAAGCACAACACTCACGTAGTGCATACCTCGAGACATAAATTTCGGCGTTATCCTTATCAATTGAGCCCAAATCCCACGTAGTCGTAGTAAAGCCCAAAACATAGTCGGACTTTTAACGTGGAAAATCGAGTCAGCCACGACTGCTAAGCTACTATGAAAAGATATCAACTCGGAAACTCGAAACTTTTATTTCCCTCGGGATGATTAATGCATATCGGAAAACTCGAAACTCCACGCACAGTTTTACGGTGTAATTAGAGTCCGTTTTTCCATTAGACACTCCATTTTCTTTTCCACTATTTCCACTTTTCAGATGTTCTGACTGCACAATCGCTACTTGAATTCATCTCACGAATTCACATTTTAGATCCAATACGGTAAAATGCAAGAAAAAACGCAGAATTGACAAAAGAAGGCAACGAAAATTTCACACACAGATGAGAATCGGTAAAATGTGTCGAACAAATTTTCGTTAGATTTTAAGAATTGTAGAAAACGTATAAATCATTAAACTTTATAAAAAGGTCAAAATTGGTATCCAATTGAAATTTAACTTCTTTTCAATGGCTTTGTAATTTTGATACACTATAACTTTTAACTTTTAACATAAGTAAGTGTAAACTTATGCATTTCAAGTTGCAGTCGCAAAGTTTCTCGTATTTAATCTATGATATTTCCTCAACCAAAATTTGGTATCCAAATTAATGCAGAAAACCACCTGAAGTAGTAAAACGTGTAATATATTTAAAATAAAAAAATTTATTTAAGAATTATACATGAACTTTTTAAATGTAGCAATTAAAGGAAATATCACTCGTTGCAGTAATTCACTTCATTGTCATTCAAGCACTCCAAAGAAAAAATTCATACACTTCAGACTTTTAAAAACATTCAAAAATAGATGAAATAAACTTCCAACCGTACCAAAAGGAAGCAGAAAAAAGAAAAAAGCTCTATCGAAACCCATAAAGTGCGGAGATAAAATCGCGCAATTAATTTTAAATCTTTTTAAACAGGGAACAACCTTTTCATCCAGAACTCAAGAAATGAGCTCCGGGAAAATCTAGCTCGTGCGCCTATGAATCAAGTTAACGTTTCTTCTAATGTGGACGGCGGCGGTCCCTCGTAAAATGAAGGAAACACACCCGGGAAACAAAGACAATCGTCTTCGTCTTGTCCATAAACCTGGAGCCATCATTTCTCCGTATTACGGGGAACTTGAGAGCTGAGACTTTCATCTCATCGCCTCGTAAGGCGTCGCCTATCCAAAAGCACCTAATCTCGACTATTCGTAATATAAGCATTATTATTTATTGCGATCATTCGTCTTTTTTCCAATAATTTTAATAAAATTTTGCTTCAAAACGAATTTACAAACATAAACAATGGAATAACGATAATAGAAGAATAAATTTTAAACAAGAGAAATATATTTTTTTAATACAATTCCGAGCTTTTTTGCACAAAAATTTAGATAAATTTTATGTGTGTCAATAAAATGTAATGAAAAAATTTATTTAAAAATGTGTGTACAGTCGTTTGGACATCTAATTACAAAATAAAAAGTATGGGCAATTAATTTCATACGGAAATGTAATTGATCTTATGACAACACCTGAAAAGCTCAGAACTGGTTGAATACTGGTATATCTAGTAAAAAGTGAAAGCTTACATGCGTCTATTTTATCCAATAAAGATAACAAAGTAAAGAGAAAAAGAAAAAGAAAGAGAGAGTGAAAGTAAAGGAAGAAGGAGCTGAAGATTGACAAAAAGAAAAAAGTAATAAATAGTAAAAGCAGCGGGATTAGAAGGATGGAGGCTGCTGAATAGACGACACTGGACAAATGATATAAGATTCCCCGCTGAAAGATGTTCCTAATAAAATGGACGGTCGTTTCGACCTTACCCTCTTCCGTTTCACCCCTTTGGGCTCCCTTCGGGGGTTATGTGCCGGGGGATATGTGGTGGCCACTTGGCGACTTTGCTTCCATCCCACCGGAAAAGGCTTTCCTTTCAACCGGACGAGCTCAAGCGAGCCTCCTGACGCTTTTCCACCACTTCTCTCACAAATTTCTCATCTCTCTCTCTTCAACGGGATCTCTTACGTAAGGTATTTTCTTAAAATTTATCATCTCACTTTTACCGCGCTATATTCCATTGTTATTCGTCTTTTCATTTATTTTCTTTAAAAGTTGAAGAGTTTTTTTCATAAAAGCTATATATTAGATTCATAAAATTTAGCTCAATGCGACATTCTGAAAGCAATATTATAATCAAAGTGAACTTGACAATTAACTTTTACAGTTGATTCCACTTTTGCTTGATAAAAATAACATGCTAATATAATAAAATTATATTACATTAACTAATTGAATTTTAATAATTTAATTTTGTTTACTGCTTGAGTATTTTAAAAACTGTTGCATGATAAAACAGATTATCTCATTTATTAATTAAAAAATATCATCACCCCTTTGATAAAATATACTAGTGGATGTATCAAAATATGTTAATACATCAAAATTGTTTTCTTGATAAATACAAAGTTTAATTATATTATACATATGTTTAATTATGAAATATGCTTTTACATGTATAATTATTATTAAAAAAAAAAATTACATTTTTTAATGCATTGACTATTATGATCTGTTTTATTTTTAATCATCACAAGATAATTAAAATCTAGTATAAATAAATCAATTATTATTCAATAAATATTAATTAATTATCGATAAAATATTAATAAACATTAAATAAATATTCTTACGGTCAGGAATAAATAAATGTATACAAAGTGTTCGTATTATAATGTACGTTTAGTAGGGCAAAGATAAATATTTGTTAAAAGTATTTAATATATTACAATTAAAACATGTGTACATACATTATATTGAGTAGGAAAAAATCATGCAACAATGTATAGTTTCACATATGTGGCTTTTATACTTTAATATTTTTTTTTATCCTTACAGTGTAGTATTAAATAAAGTTACTTGATACGATTAATTGGTTTAAGGTATAATAGAAGCCATAGTCAAGATTATGCAAAGACATTCTATCAGTCTTAAGTATTTGAATTGAATAAACGTGAATGATTATCAATCGGTATTCTTTTGACATTTTATCTAAAAATTTCTTTTATGTGAACTAAACTGTCTTTATCATTTCAAAAATTACTTTAAATTTTAAAGATAATGTCATTTTAAAATTTTTAAATTCATCGTCAAACATTATTTAGAAAATTTATTCATTTTTGAATAGCAATGATGAATTCATCTAATTAATATACGTTAAATGAATAACTCGATTTTACATCATAATTCAATACTTTACCGTGAAAACTACAATACCATAGAAAAATGTTAGATATAAAAAAAATGAATTAAAATATATTAAAAACAAACATTGATCTATACTTAACCAAATAATCGAAAAATGACTGACTATACTATGTTGCATGTAAAAGAAAAAAATTAAAAGAAAAAAAATATTTTACCGTGTGAGGAATAATATTTAATTTGCACAGAAAGAAAAAAAATGACGGTTCTTTTAAAAGTCATCAGCTCAGAATTTACATACGTGAAATAACTTTGCCTTTTACATAGAGGAATGTTTTGAGTACCAGCCTGTAAAGGTGTATGAAATTCAAAGAGTAAACACGTTTGTTTCACTTATGACTCTGTATAACTTTGTATGACTCTTTCAGTACCGTATTTATGTGTACGATGGTGGTACCCCTGAAAATTATCGTAAGCCACTGAACGTCTCCTTTTGTCCCTTACTTTTTCTTCTTTTAGTCCGTAACTTTTTTGATACTTTGATATAAAAGATTTTTTTTATTATTTAGTCAACAGATATCTCTTATCATTAACACATAATTCCTTCGAATGTACGTTAAGAACTTTTCATACATGTTTTATTTCTTTGATCTTTTTTTCTTCATTTTGTCAAAGTTTTTATTCGTATTGTAAGTCTCTTCTTTCTGATTTTTTGCGTTTGATGTTGACTTAATAAAAATTTTTTTGAGCATATAATTTATTCTTATAAAGAGTTAATCAAAATAATTATAAAAACTATATCCAAAATATTAGTGTTTTATGCAATATGTTTTTTATAAATTATTCGAATACAATCATTACAAAGTTATTATAGTATTTAATTTTTCTAAATATGTTTGGGTCTCTTATTGAAAATTATCTATTTTTTTTTTAATCAGATTAATATTATTCTTTATTTAAATTAAGTAACATTATTATAAAAAGATATAATTCTCTTTCAAATTACTGGACATTTAAAATGGGTAAATAATATCTTGTTCATTTTTAAATAGTTACATATATTTCCAAATCTTTTAAGTGAAATAAATGATTGTGTTACTCATTTTTATAAATAAATATTTTGATCTTATAATATATTACTCTTGTGAAATAAATACATGAAATAAATAATTAATATAATATTTCTAAATTTTAAAAGAATTTTTTACATCGAAAATAAATTTTTCATATGATTCAATGTTGATGTTCAACAATCAAGCTTTGATATTTCAGCTTTAAATTGTTATATTTTATAACATAGCAATAAGAATTTTAATTTGTGATCCCTGATGTATATACAATTAGCATTAAAATGTTTTTATAAAAAAAATTTACAACAAAGGTAGATAAAAGTATTCTTAGTCGTAAAAGAAAAGGAATTTCATCTCAGGTAAGGCTGTAATAACTTTCAGCGTTTTTGAATATACTGCGAGATCAATACAAAAATGATTGATTAAAATACTGTACTTTTTAAAATATTTTATTAAATAAAATTTAATATCAAACTTATCATTTTAATTTATAATTATTTTATTATTCAGTATAAATTTTCATGTATTATACATTAACATTTTGTAATCACTTAATATATAATTTTATTTTCAATTTTTTAAAATGATGTGATGTAAACCTTGATAATATAATTAATAAATTCAACAACATAATTGCAAATATTATCGTGATCTTGTGATTTTACTTTACTGTTGATTTAAGATTTTTATAATAATTATATAAATGATTTCTTGAATACTTATATTCAATTATGAAATTTTAACAACTACTCCCATTTTCCTAAATTTATATTGAAAGAATTAAAAGTGAACTGATGTGATAATAAATTTAATGCTTTATTTTAGGGAACGTTTTAATAAAGTTAGTTTCCCATCGTTTTCAAGCATAAATTTTTATAATGAAAATTATTGATTAGTACGTAGAAAATTTTCAAGAATTATTCTTTTTTATTCAAATTTTTTATTCCGTTGTATTTATTCTTATAAGAAGTTCCATTAAATTATATATTATGACGTTAACTTACTAACAAAAAAAATCATCATCATCATCAACATCATCATTATTATTGTTGTTGCTTTATTATTATTGTTATTATTATTAATACTACTAATATTTTTTGAATGATTATATTACACAAATGACTTTATACAAATTTATATGATATACCATTGTCGCCAGTCTGTTTTCAGCATAAATTATACTAATCCTACCAAATAACATATCAAATTCTATGTTGAAACAATAGAAATTAAAAAAGAATTTAAACCAGAAATGTAAAAAAAGTTTTAAAAATAATAGTGAAATAAATTAATATACATATATTAGATCAACTTTTTCTAATATTTTTCTATTTACATAGATAACTCGATTATTTCCATTTTTATATTATAGATTGTTCTGTTTACCTTTAAATTGAATTATTTTAATATAATCTAATTTTTTTATACAAGTATCGATATTTACAAAAGATAAAAAAAATAAAATAAATTTAAAAAATGGAAAACAATATACAGATTTAAGTAAATTAATCGAACATATTTTTCCTATGTTGTATTTTACTTTTAATTGAATAACTATTTTTAAATGCGATTCAATACTGTATTATATTTTATTACATCATGTATCAACATAAAATTGATAACATATTTTTGTAAAATTTTTAATATACTATACAAAGGAATCATCACTTTTTTATGATGTGTTTATTGTTTATACGTATTGATATTTCAATTTATAACTTTTCTAATTGTACACAAAAATTTAGAGCATAAATTTATAACTAAAGTAATAAAATATTTTTATAAAATCACATACACAAATTTTTGTGTATAAATAAATATTTTTAAAATTAATGATACAATATTAAAAAATAGCTCTCGACTTTCAAGAATTTTTAATTATTTTTAATTATTTTTGTTTGAAATATATATAAACTTGTGATATTGAATTTGTATTATTAAATAAAAAGAAGTTTTTACATTATTAATACATTTGTTAGACGAATATAAATTCGGAAAAAATAGAGTTAACAGTATTAGGCGATATAGCATCACTTACTTTCGGATATGATGTTGACGCAGTCAATCTTCCGGAACAGTTTAATGACAACTTATCGCATTTTTATTTGTGGATATATTTATCTGTGGTTATAGCCCCTTATAACAATAGAACTTTATTTTCTACGCAAGTAAAATTCTATCTTCTCTATTGCGTAAGAATTTACTATATTATATCTCTTTAATATTTTAGTAATTTTGTTTTCAATAATTTCAAAAGATTGACGTAACAACATTTTTAATAAATTTTGATGTATCGCGTAAAAGCAAAGTAACAAAATGTTGAAAATACAGTGTTGACATTTCAGATAATATTATTTATTTTATTTCCTATAAGTAACCACTAAATTTTTATCAATAGTTACTTGTTATAAAGAAAAATTATTAAAATCCGTAAGTTCAACATAGAGAGTTAAAAAAATGTTTGCATAATGTAAACAATTACGTCATTAATGTAAAAAAAATATTTACTTATCCATGTAGTTAAATGACTCCACATGAATCTATGTTACTGTAACATTACGTTTTAAAAAATAAAAAGATGATGGTTATTTAATCCTACGAAACATATAAATGAAAAATATTAATTTATGGAATTTTTGTAATATTTTAATCTTATTACGAGTAATATAATTGATAAATTGGAACTAATTATAAAAGTAAAATTAGTAATTGAAAACAAATCATGTTTACGAGTGTCTTTACGATGTCTTATGTCTTGAGATACATTAGAAGTGCTAATAATCATTAGAAAAGCCAATTTCAGAATTTCTTATTACAAATTTAGACTATTAAAGTTGATGAATAGTTCAAGAAATTATAAAGTAAACTTGGTACTTTAATCGAAGTTAAAGAATAATAACATTCATTACCAATCCAAATGCAGGTGCAGCATTCACAAACAAACAAATACAAGTGAAATTTGAAAAGGAGAAGAAAACTTAATTGAGAATCTCTCGCGAAATTCATAAAATTCAAACTCCCTCATCGAAGTTCATATTCCCTAACTACATTTTCCGGAAACCTCTCTCTTTTGTAAAACTTAATTAACCTCCATCTCATTCATTAACAGACTATGTACAGAGTAGAGCAGAGCAGCAGCTGTTTCAGAAGTATGAAAAAGAAAGCGAAGCAACTTTCCTCGGGTGAGAGGGACAAAGTGGTCGTAATGGCGCAAAAATAAACTTTTGCTGTACACTACTCGAGTACTAAACTTAAACTTGCCTCTGCATTCACTAACCTTGGGTCTACAATTGCAGTACAATGTGCACGGGGGTAAGTGCGATGGAGATAAGAAAGAAGTTTGTAAGGAAAAACTGAGTCTTTGTGACATGTAAACGAGACACATCTGATACACCGACATTTATATTCTCTACGAAACTGCGGCTCTCCTGTACTCGAACTTGTGTAAATCACGTTTAAAACTATGCTCATGACCAGCAGAAACATCTCTAATGATTTCAGAGGAAATTATGTAGTGGAATATCGCCCGTTATTTCGCATATTTGAATATTGAACAAATTTAATTATAAGTATACATATTGAGTGATCTTTCGTAAATGTTTGAGGTTACAAATACAGTGTTAAAATTTTGACTCAAAATCCTGATTTAATTTCTTGTTTTTAATTGAATAAATATACATTAAAAATTGGCATTTAAATTATGAATTTACTTTTAACCAAATTTGTCATTTCCTTCAAAATCAACGAACACGGCTCCTTAGGTTTTAAAAGGCACGTAATCGCGAAGTTGCGTGCTTCTTTATGATAACTTTTTTCAAAACCTAATTTCGGCTTGAATCCTACGTGAAATACAAATATAAATAGCAGAGAAGTATACGAAAAGTTTTTCCGGGCATCCTTTACGACGCCTCTGGGAAAAGCAGAAAAGCGGTAGTGGTTCTTAGCTTCGATAAAAGAAAACTACGACTGATTGCCATGACAGTATCCAAAATTCGTAACAAGAGGTCTGGAGCCCACGGGATTCTTATGTATGATGTACGAGTTCATGAGAGAAAAATACCACTGAGAACGAATAGATAATGCCAGTTAAAATATTTAAAATATTTAATCTACAAGTATTTAAAGCTTCATATTTCCTTCTCCTCTAGTATTTAAATTTATGTGATCCTGTGCGGGGGTGCAAATTTTTTAAGAGTATCTGTTATTCGTATAAATATATTCAAGTAAACTTTTGTAAAACTATTATTTAATTAAGTAAATGCGTTTGCCAATTAATTACAAATTCAGGTATACATGATAAGATTTATTTCAATTACCTCATTAAGTTAATCAAAATTTCTAAATTATGTTATAATCTTTAGAAATAACTTTTTTAATTTATATTTATTTATTTAATTTATAATTTATTTTTAATTGATAAGAAGCGCATTCATATTAATATTAAAATTGAATTTAATTATTTGAATTTTTGGTCAAAATAATATTGTTAACTTAAATGATATTGTTCTACCAATCATTAGAAAAGAATGGAGTAAGCAAAAAAATCTATTTAAAATTTTTTAATATTTTTTATGAATGACCCCCTTATAAACGATAGCTTAACGGGCTAACATTTGTCCTAACCAAGTTTTATTAAAATATTCAATAACAATTAATGGTTTTATGTCAGTTTTTGTAGAGATTTCAGATACGTTTATTTAAATTATATGAATGTATAATAAAAATTGTTTTTTATAAAATTAAAAAAATTTTTATTAAAGACATAAATAATTTATTTGAAACTAAAATTAAGATTATTGATATATTGAAACAATGAGATTGATTGAAAATTAAATAAAATTCATAATTGTCATTTCTCTTTATAGAGTTATTTTCAATCTATGTTCATTGTTACGATAATTAAATCGTGAAACCTGTCTTTTTCTTCCCGTACAACGTGTTTATAAAACAATGACTCTGTGATAGAAATATTAAACAGTGAAGTAAGTGGTAAACTAAAAGAAGAAAAGACATAGATTATGCGTTTGTTACTCCGAGACAATATCATCACATCTCTAAACTGGAGTCCGATAAAGAACTAAAAATAATAGCAGGCTTCCTTATCCTTCTCACAACTTTTGTTGTTTCATAAATCCAGAGAAGCCAACCGTCCATTTTAAGGGAAACGTGTTCAAAGAATTTTCTCAATTTCTCCTGCTCGTCCCCCAACTTTGTGTCAATTTCGTGGCTTTGTTTGGGGCACAGCCACGTTATTATTTATCGTGCGTGCTTAAAGAAAACCCAATCGATCGAGATTCTCGACTTTGGTATTGTATTTCATTTCAACACGCTTCTCTTCACACCTGCTTTCAGTTTTTTTTTTTTTTTTTTTTTTTATCCTTTCCTGTTTAATTGAAACGAAATGAGACTCTCAGAAAAATTGAGAAAAGTGGTATCTCTTAGACGCGGAGAAAACTGTATTACATATAATTCTGATCACTGATCAAATGATTAAATATTTTTCTATTTTTGTTTTGGTCCAGCGAAGTGATCTTTACTAAATAAAAATAAAAGTTTTATCTGTTTCTTTAATAGTTTTTTTCCAATTTTTTAGCAAATAATTTTATTTCCTTCTTTATTACATTTTTAATTTTAATTTATTTTACCTTATTATTACAAAATATATAAAAATAATAAACAAAATATGTGTACTATGATAAATTTATAGATATCAAAACATAATTTTCATATTTCAATTATCATTTCACATTTCAACTGTCATTAGGAAAATGACGTGTGTTTTCAATTATTTATTTATTTGAAATACCACTAAATGGTATAAGGTACATTTCTCAATTTGATTAATATAATAAAATAATATAAACCTTTATTCTATCTTTTATTATTTTTTAGAGAGAATCTAGATCGCCGAGACTCACTTGAACGCTCAAATTCACGTGCTCGAGGTGAACTCTGGCCACGTAACCGATGGCGCAGTTTGGAATCGCCGCAAGGGACGAATTATTGGTATCATCAAGCGTTCGGATCAACGTGGATCGTCGATGCGGTCGACGTTGCGCGTGTCAGGGTAACGCCACGGGAACTCGTTAATGCCGATGAGCGACGTTGGCTCTTTATCACGAGCGAAGTCAACGGGACATCGTATCTAATTGACAAGGAGCCCGACATGTACGTGTACCCACACTCGCACATGCATACAGAACCAACGCGGAGGAGCGCGTAGACCCTCATCGACGTGAACGAAACCGGAACTGTCACTTTCGGGAGAAAACCGATGCTGCTGAAGCTCAGACTACGCCGCGAGTTCACTGGAAAATTCATAGTCGCGGATGTAACGAGATCTATCATTGGTGATTGATTAGTGAGATTTTCTTATATCCCACGGCTCACTCGTTGGCCTGCAGAGAAGTTAACTTGTATACCAGTAATCAAGGAATTTCGACAATTCCTCGGCAAGATCAATTTTCACAGGCTGGTATAATCCAGATGCAGACACCACTATACAATGTATCACACGGTAACATCGAAGGTAATTCAAACCTCGCATGGAGTACAAAAGCGACAGAGGCATTTGAAAAAATAGGAGCTTGGGCAAACTGCATCGATAACAAATCTTCAGTCGAATGATCACTGTCGCTCGTATGGAATGTTTCTGATAACTGCCTACGAGCAGCATTGCAACAAAAGATAGGTAACAGATGCGAATCATTCAAATTTTTCCTGAAAGAAACTCAATCAAATGTGAGGGAGGTTCAGCGATTTCGATTGTGATTGTGAGCTGAGAGCCATTTATATGTCAAGTCACACGGTAGAGGTATGAGACTTCATTGAACTCACCGACCACCGATCTCTTAAGTTCGCCTTCGAACAATAACTCGAGAAGTGGAAGTCACGCAAGGAAATCATCAATAATGAGTAGCATCTCCAGAAACAAACGAAAAAATTAAACTATTTTTGACACCGCCGCAAGTCTCATAAATTGAAACGCATGGAAATACTTGATACGATCCTTGGCGATGTGACGACTTCGCGCGTATATCGATTTCTGAGCTTCCCACTCCGACGCATAAATTTCGATGTGATTCACCAACTATCTCATTTTGGAGTGAGAGAAACAACTAAACGCGTGAGCAACTGCCACATTCATCCGTGGATACTCTGTGACTGTCAGAGCTAAGCGCCAGCTTGCAAAAAATGTCATGGATCTAAAATATCAAGGCATGTTAAATCCCCGATTGTAGACTTTAATCTGACATCAAACCGTTTTCAACACATGGTGTGTGTTGAAAACGGTTAATGTGGTGGTGGCGTCAGAGATGTCAGAGAGATTCAGATACTGCTTAAGCTACATAGATCAATACAAGTGGTATCCCAAAGTCTTTCCACCATCAGATCAAGAGGGTGAGACCAAAAGCACATGTATGTAACGCGGGTTGAGATGATCTTTTCGGCGTTATATTCCGAGTGACCGCAGATCAGGGATGTCAGTTCGAGTCCAACCTTTTCCGGTCACTGAATCAACTGACAGCAACCACTTATTTGAAGAACGGCTTATTAGTCAGAGGCCAAAGCAATGATAAAGTGCCTCCGTAAATATTTAAAAACATCAATCAGATACCATGAAAACCTAAAATGGACGATGATACTTTCGATGATCCTGCTAGACATACGAGCAGTTCGGAGAGAGGACTTGCAGGTCATGAGAGCAGAAATACTTTTTGGTGAGCCTCTCTGACTTCCAGGAGAATTCTGGGCGAAAGCTGAAAATCGGCGAAGAAAATCCGACGGCATTCATATGTGAGCTGAAGGGAAGATTGAATAATGCGACGAGAAAAGTTAGTGAGTCACGGAGAAGCAAAGCCATTAATTTCTAAAGAACTAAGAACAAGCGTCGTGTTTTCTTCAGGCGTGATGCCGTGAAAGGAATTTTAGATCCACCCTACTATGGACCATACGAAGTGGCGAGCAGCACAAATAAAACCTTCGTGATAAAACTAAATGGAAAAGATACAATGGTGTCAATAGACTTTTTCAGGCCAGACCATCACGATTACGGAGGAGTACCGCGAAAAGTCTGAAATAGAGAACGACCCTAACCGACGACCAACCGCTGAAAAGACATCAACGCCAACTCGAAAGCCCACACCGAAAAAAACGGCACAACGCCAACAACTGACAATTCATCGTGAAAAACGACGCGTCCGTTTCGCCGAAGAATATCAGGCGAGGTTCAATTGAATTGAAAGAAGCGGGTAATCAAGGTGACTCCATCGCTGGTGAGAGAGTACTTTGTTGGCTATTCGGAACTGGCCCCACTCCGCGGTTACGAACACATTACTCCAAGCAAGTCTCGAACACCCGAGCGTACCAGGAACATCATGAAACTCAGAACATCACGAACTCCAGATAGTCGAAATGAACTGCCCCTATGTCAGATAACAATACGATCATAAAATTGAGTTTGGTCCTGCAGGAGGAATTCAAGGAGTTAGTTACGAGTTGTCAACTATGACGCTACCCGTGATTTCGAATGTACTTAAACGATTAGTGCATATAATGTACAAACAATAAATGTATAGAAGGTTTTTCGTTATGAATCCGTTTATCATTTTTTTCAACCTTTTTCTTAATTCTGAAAGTACTATCGATAATTCATATCATGAAATTTTTCAGCTTTAATCATCTACATTATATTCATGAAATACAAATTAAATCATATTATTCAATAAGTATAATATTAATAACTAAAAAATAATACTAGTATATGTACATTTTCACTTATTATATTCATTTATTATTTTAATTATATCACATATATCGTTTTATCATAATTTTATTAATTTTTATACTAGTTCTCGCATTACTTGAATGGAAACACTTGAAGAATTAGTCAATTTGCATTAATCGATTATTCAGGAATACATATTAATATCATTTTAATAGAAATATTCGTCAAATACGCATTTCTATATAATTAAAAAATATAAATAATGTTATTTTAATATTGCAAATAAAAGCAGTATTAGTATCTTTTAATAAAAATAGGACGACATATTCCGTTATAAATCTTTACTTTCTGTTATAATTTTTTTTTATTCTATTAAAAAATAATTTTATATCATACTTCTTAAAAATTTAAGAATAAATTTATAAAAAAATATTTGAAATATATATATGAAATAAATATTTTGCAAAATGAATGTATTTTACTTAAATATTAAGTTCTATTTTTACTTTGATAATCTCTCAATTTTTATTAAGCTAAATTGAATAGTGATATTTGAATCGGAACTTTTTCAAATATTAAAAGCAATTGAATTAAAGTGACTGCATCGTTTGTTTAAAATATGAAAAGAAAGAATAGACAAATGACATTTATTATTAAAAATATATACGTTTATGAAGTAATAATATGAATATTTTCTAAAATTTAATTTATTTCAATAATTGTTACAAAACTATAGAATAGACAATAAAGTAATAATTAAATTTGCATTTTAATACTTGCTTACATAATCGATGAATGTAAAAGAGATATTAACATTAAAATACGTTAAACCAGTTAATGATCATTTCGAACTTTATGCACAACAGTAAACTTAAAAATATAACACTTAATATAAAAATATAATGGTATTTCCTTGCTTTTGATGATACTCACAAAATAAAAAAAAATTAAAATTAAACAGAGACGATTTTCTTCTTTTCTAAAAGAAATATAAATATCCTTTATCAAATTGTTCATTAAAAAAAAGAAAAACAGTAAAAACGAGTTGCTATCGGGGTAAACCCATAACATTAGTGTTATACGAGTTTTATGACGGAGTTTGCTCCAGTCATGTATCGGAAAATGCAATCTCAGGTAGTACCAAAATATAAAGCACTATATTGCCTATTATTTTCCTACACTATATTTACTATTATTCCTATGTGGCAATGCCTTGATTTAAAATTTAAAAAAACAAAAACATCCTTCAAATTCTAATGCATCTTGAGGGAATTTATGCAAATTATTTGAAAAATGAGATGATTGGTACCTTAATTCACCATTTCACCAGTAAACTCAAATTAATTCTAAATATGTAATAATTATTATCATTAATAATGTCGGTTGAAGTGAAAATCTATATTTGATATTTTACAAGTAAAAATACAACCTCATGTTATGTAACATGTGTCTTTGTTTTCAATACCATGTACATCTTTTATAGACCATCTAAGTTTTAGTAACTCTTTATTTTATTATCTTTACATTTTATGCTTTTGATAATATATGGAATATGTTTAAATTTTCTTAACATTAATTATTATTCGTAGGTTTAACTTGTGCTTTATATAAATATAGCGTGTACGGAATATAGTTTATGTTTCATCTAGCATATTAAGAATAATGATAATAGTCTATGTGTAAAGCATGAATGAGAATAATTGAATGAGAATCTTCAACAGCTCGTACCCAATGAAATGACATGCGCAGCTTCAAAAAATTAAAGCAATATTTTTACAAAAGTCTTTACTGGCGAGAACACATTTATAAAAAAAAAAAAAAAAATAAATAAATAAATTTTACGAGCACTAAAATATAAGTTTAAGTGATATAAAAGAAATAGTTCGAAAAAGATGACCTATAAAGCGCGAAGAGGTGGAGTACATTCCAAATAATTATGAACGGCGTCGTTTTGCAATACCAACAGTTTACAACATCTATCAAAGCCCGGAAGCTCTTGCTGGATACGCCAAGTCCTTAATCGCCAAAGCAAAGGAGCTCGTCGTGAAAAACAAGAAAAGTGGTCTTTTATTTAGCGTGTAAAAAATCTAAAAAAAAAACTCGGGGGGCAAGGCTGAGGGTGAGGGGGTTGCAGCCACCCCCGGGCGCGTCATATCGTTTGCCGCTTTTCACGATGCCGTTAAAACGTTAAAACTCGAGGCTACGGTCCTCCGCCCGAGATCGTGAAGGTAAAGTCCGACCTCGTAACGCGTTATGATTCCCCTTTGGCCTTTTACCCCGTGGGTGAGGGTCTTTGTTCCTCGCGTTTATGCGTCTGCCGTGGTTACGGACCCCAGGGGCGCGTCTGCGTTACTCACCCTCCCCTTTCACCCTCTCACTCACCCCATCGGCACCGCGCTTTTGTTCTCTTTTCCTCGAGGACAGTTTTTCCTTTGATGGATGAGAGGTGATTTGGATTTGAACTTAAGCTCTGCTAACTATCCGAGGAGGGTTGATTTTGAATTTTCAGAGGGTAAGTTGAGTTTTATACGTGACTCGTCTCCTAGCTTATCGAATTCAATCTGCATTTGCTGCTGCGATTTCTAAGTATTTACGAGATCCAAATGATGAGTAACTCGATATATTTCCGCAAATACACTCGAAATGATATTTTAATGATTTTAAATTACAGCTAATGGTTGATTCCGAGCACATAGAGCTACTATAAAGTTTTCACGCTACTAACCATTAGCCGTTATTTACCAACTGTAAAATCATCAAAGTTATTTTTGGGAATGATAAGAGCGGCAGTTTTAGTGATGAAGAATAAACTGGTCCCCGTGGACCGGTAAATTTTTATAAGAAAATTCAAACAAACATAGCAGGGGAAGCTGATGTAATTAATTACATTGGACTTGGAAGCAAGCCTGAATGAAATTCGTGGACAAATTTCGGAAAGTGGAAATTGCAAAAAAGCATCTTCTCTGGGCGCTTGGCATATCTTAGTTAAAGTTTAACGAAGAATGAAGGCTTCTCCGTTATCTCGTCCGCCTGCCTCCTCCTCAACCCCCCCCCGCCCTACGAGTTCGCCTTCGACTCGTTTTTTTCTTTTCATCACCAGAGGGTGCCTCTTCGTTATCTACTTTCCGCGAGTGCCTCGAGAAATTCTCGCGAAATTTCTCTCTCGACACAGGGTAAAATTAATCGTCCCTCCCTTTTCATTTCCCTCACCCACACACTCCCACTTGAATCGTTTGTTTAGCACCCGCGCACTTTACTTTCTTTAATGCTTTCTTCTAACGCTAAACTCCCTATAATGGCACTCATTTTAACATATTGGTACATTTTAATATTTATAAATTTTTTTTATGCTCATTTTTTCCTTATTACCGACTAAAAAATTAATTTTTCTCTGGAATATATTACGAATAGGAAAGTTTTTAATTGTATACGTTAATTATTTCAAATATTAAATATAATATAAAATGTAAATAAATAAATAAACTTCGACATAATATTAAATACGCATTTTGAAAATAATAATTTTATCTTTGACAAATATATCATAAAATATGAAAGACTAATTTACTGAATTTAATGATAAACGGGTAACCGAAATAGACATAATATTTACAAGCCATTCAAATATTTCGTCAATATAGATAAAAATAATGTTTTTAAAGAGTAAAAATATTCATTATCTACATATAAAAAGTCGGGGATTTAAATTTGTAAACAAAAATATGAGAAAATAAAAGTTGTTAATTAATAAAAATATTAAAAATATAACTCCTACCGTTCTTTCAGATATTTTACGCGAGGGTGGAAATTATGCGAGCATTACAAAGAGTACAAAGCTAAAGTTCTAAAAAATTGATTATATAAAAAATTCGAGCATTAACGTGCATATTTCGTCATGCCATTCAGAACGATGACGAGGCATTAATGACGTTTGTGTTTGATCACGTGTTTGCGTAGGAGTCAAGTTCAATGTCAATTTTGGCTAATCGAATAACTTTAGACAGATCATTAGTTCTATGATCCAAAAGAAGTATTTTTTAATATTAATTTCTATCACTTATAGACATATTACACATTCATCATGTTTACGTATATGTTTATGATATAAAATTTTATTAGTAAGACTTGATTTATTTAATTTAAAATTATTCAAAAAAATTATTTTCAAATTTTGTAAGAACCATATGATTCATTGAATGCAAATTGTTATTAAATTTTAATGTGAATTATTAATATGCTATTTCTAAAACTTTTTCCTTTGACATAAAATCTAATTTTATCCACGTTCAGAATTGGTTAATATTGTATATATAATTCTTGTAAGCTACCTAGGTTCAAAAACATTTTCGAGTTTTCACATAAGATTTAGTTAATCAATTAAATATTATTTTTATTCAAATGCAAAAAAATAATAAAACTCTTAGTACTTATGCAATGCTCAGAATTTAAGATATTTTAAAAGATTAGTAAGAATCGGTAGAATTTTCTTCACATGATAAAATTTATTCATACTATAAAAATTCTGGTAAAAGGTGAATTTTAACAAGTTTTGAAACTAAATATAAAAAGAGAATATTTGTTTGAATTGCTCGTAAGTGACAGTGATTTATGTCGGCCACATAGCCCAATTTTTTTTGCAACGATGACGATTTAATTCGTTGCCCAAATAAACGTTTTCCTGTGCTCAAAATCTCCCCAAAGTGACATTCAACTCTTCTTAATTTAAAAGCTCTTAGATAAAAAAAAGTCCTTTATCTCATAGACGTAAATCGATGTGTGAGTAATGATTCACGTTCATGTAAAATTCGAAAAGGAGTTTTGTGAGCAACGCACGGGGTTTTTCCGACCTCCAGATTCTCTAATACATGCAAGAAGACAATTTTCCTCGCAGACAATGACAAAGTAATGTACATTAAACTCATCGGCATGCAGAGTTTGTTCCGGATAACTTAATACATGGTATGGCGTGAACCACCAGAGGGATGCCCAAGTACTTTGTGGATGAAGTACTCCTACATTCGGAACTGAAGACCGGCAAATCCTCATTTTATATTCTTTATTTCCTCCGAGAATTTTACAGATATTTAAAGAAATTTTATGACTTGTATGACAAGAGGATGATGAAAACCGAAACGAGCATTCAAAATTTTAATTCATAGTGGAGTTGCTCTAAAAATAATTGTATGATTTACGAAGCGAAATTCAGTTTGTTGATATGTTGATGCAAGTTGAATTAATTTCAAATTCAGAATTCTAAGTGTCGTGTCTTGGGTCTGCATATTTTTGTAACTGGCGATGCATTAGATTAGTCATTTTCCTTAATTTTTATGTTTCAAAAAATACCTGTCGTAAAATGTTTTTGACATTAGTCACTAAATAATAATAATACCGTTTGAACCTATAATAAATCGACCTTACCAAGTGTTAATAATTAATTTATAATGGATCAACGTGTATTTTTTAAATTGTGTTATATTCAGAAATTTTTTTCATAAAAGATATAATCGAGTATTTTGTGCAAAATATTTTAAACTTTCAAGACACGATTCTAATTTTCGGAAGAATTCGTGAATTCCTAAATATATTGATTTATTATTTGACATTCGATTTGTTATTTTCTTCAAATAAAAAGTTTTATATTAATTAAAAATATTTGATATAGTTTTAAAGTACTCAATTTATTTAAAAATTAAATTAAATTAAAAAATCAATTCATGAATAAATAAACTGTAAGTACCTATTTTTCTCTATGATCAATACAAATAATATTTAAAAAGTTTACTAAATATAGGTAAATAGATGTAAATGAATATTGTATATATGTGTAGTGATACTGTTTTTATTTTTTTATTATTTTATTATTTCGATGCGTTTTCTTCCGATTAGATCTATTAAAGTGTTAAAACGAATTACTTATTTTAAAAACATTTATCTACTCCATATTTTCTTCTACATGTGTATATTTTTTTTTATATTATTCAATGTAATATGGATACAAAAAATACGAACTATATAACGTTATTCTTTGAATATTAATGAGTCTAATTCATAATCAATTTTCTATTCAGTTGATTAATACTTTTATTTTGTATATGTGTAATAACAAATGATTCGTCCAATTGGAAAATGCACAAAGATAGATGATAGATGCTCAGCTATTAAATTTGAGATTTTAGTTGGTTATTGGATAAATTTAAAAATATTCGTATTAAATATTTATTAAAAATGCTTTTACAACTTTATGAATATTTAAAAAAAGTACCGAAATATCAGTTGAAATAAAAAAAATATAACGTTATGGTTTTTGTAAAATGTCCTCAATGTCACAGATTATATAGTTATTACACATAAATTCAACAAATGAGCAATCAAACGCGGTGGTGTAGGATTAAAAATTGGTCCTATTTTAATGATTTATTATTGTTTTTTAAAGCAGCTAATAACAGTTTATATGGTCAGTGACCACACATTAAAAAAGATCCTGAAATCGTGAATTTCGAGTAAACAATTTGCAAACAAGTTGTGGATATGAGGGTTATTTAGGTGTGTGCTTATGTAATCGATGGGGCGTGAGCTTCGGTCTTAATTATCAGGGGAATAGTATTACATTGCAAATCACAAATGATCGCTCATTCGCCTCCCTTTTGCGATTTATGTAAAATTTATTGGTAACAAGTACATATATTGGCTGATGTGCACTGCGGCTGCCATAAATGTTGTTTCATTATACAATCATTTGCAGCGTTAAATCGTTGTTGTGTTCATGAATTTTATTAATTTTTAATTGTTATAACCCAGCATTGAGAGCGATTCATTTGTTGTTTTTGTAAATATCGACACTAATTATAACTCTATAACGCTGTAAGTTACGAATTACATGGTAAAATCTGAATGATGAACAATTTGAGGATGTTTAATATTTATTGAGTAAACGGCAATACTGATATTCTATAGTTTTTAAATCTATAATTCGATTGAAAACGATATATAAAAGTTAATTTTGAGTTTTTAATTAATTTATTTGAAACTAGGAATTATTCTTATCAATTAATTAAATGAAAATGATATTGTTTAGAAGACTTAAATAAATGAAAAGCTCCAAATTATGATTTGAGTTTAATACAATATCAATATAAAATTATCTACGAAATTTAATATTTCATAGAATAGAATCATAGGAAATTGAATTTTATATTTATTTCATATGGTGAATATTTAAATTTTTTTTAAAAAACAATATTAGTTAAAAGAAAATGAGTAAAAAATTAAATTTGTATACTTGTACTGGTTTTATTCAGGCCAATACACATTTGCATAAAGTAATCTAATTTATATATAAAAAAATGGGTTTGTGAAATGATAATTAAAATAAATTAAAACTATTGTTTATGCAATATGCATTAATAATAAATACAGCAATTTTGGAGCTTAAAACTGTAAGTAAAATTTACTTAAAAATAAAAATTGTTTAGAATATGCAAATACTTTCCTTTGGTTGTAAGACGCAAAAATTTTTTTGCCCTTGTGACTATATTTTATCACATGCTTTTCAAAGAGAATGGAAAAACAAAGAAAATTTTTGATAGATAAAATTTACACATGTGAATAAAAAACAGAAATTAAGTCGATAAAAATCACATATTTAGTTTTTATATAAGTTTGAACGAAAAGTGATAGAAATTTGTACAAGAATTGGAATAGACACAAAGAGAAAGAGCTAGAGAAAGAGACAGAAAGAGAGAGAGAGAGAGAGAGAGAGAAAGAGAGAGAGAGAGACAGAGTGAGAGAGAGGAATAATCATTTATTGTCATTGTGTTTGAGTACATTTTCAACAGAATGTGTAATCTGAAAAACGTTTTTTTGCAAAAATGTAAAAGCCTCGCCGTTGCGTTTGCATCCCACCCACGTAAGAATTATGAAACCATTATTCAATATGGTAAATATTTTTTGATTACAGGTATGCCAAAACTCAAAGGGTATCGCAATGATGAAAACAAGTGTGAGCAACGAGGTGGGAGATTCGGATGTATAATTCGTGGGCATCACGTCTAGGGGTTTTGGCATTGCTGCGGGGGTGAGTAACTCGATTCCGGGGAACGTTTATAATGGGGCTGCAATCATCGCTTGTATCACCGGCCCATATAATACAATAGGCGAATGTGCGGAGGGATTCGATAATGCGATCTGGCATTCATTCCCCAACCCCTTTCCACTGGCTTTTCACCCCCCCTCCCCCAACCCCATCCACGAGCACTCACCCCTTTTTCCTCAAAGTTCGCTTCCGACGTGTATTTGCCGACTTTGCGTGCCTTTTTCGTGATGGTTCACAATCTGAATCATGTTCTTCTACAATTATAACACTGAATATTGTAATATTTCTAGCGCGTCCTCTAATTGTTCGGATTTCATTTTTATTCGTTTTCTTTGGTCATTATTAACAGATGTAATATTTTTACCCCAATGATAATATTTATTAACATATCTTTTGCTTGAAAAGCTTTTACAATTCATCCAACAATGTTCATGAAAAATTTTATATACTTCTAAAAATTTAATATTATTTACATAAATTATCACATACTTATAAAAGTTTAAATTAAGTTTATGGGTACAATTGAATAAATATTTTAAATTATTTCAATGCTTTTATTTTATATTTACTTACTTCAAATATATATCGTAAAAACTGGAATGTTTATATTAAAAATTTTTGCACATTTATACTTATAAAATACTGGAAAATTGATATTCTCATTCTCATAATTTACAATAATTTCTTTGTTTGATTTTTTGAACGCTAAAATTCAAATAATCGAACAATCTAAACTTAAACAGAAAAACATTTTATAAATGAATTTGGCACTTCTTAATTATGATATATGTACAGGAAACATTTTATTTAATTCAAAAAATTATTTGTTTATAATATATTATATATAAAAAAACTTTTTTTTCATTAAAAAATTATTTATTAATAATATTTTGAAAAAAACTTTGAAAACAATTTTTTCGGATATGAAATCTAATTTTTCATAATATTTTTAAAAGGTGATGATTAAGTATCTGAAACATTAAAGTAGTACATACTAAACAACATTTTGATATAGATCATAATGTAACTATATTCATAATTATTATATGATAGATGTAAATATGATTAAATGGAGAATATATCCAAGTCAAAAATTCTTTGTGTTTTTCAAAAATGAACGAGTTTTATTCATATTCAACAAAATACATTAGCAGTGAATTCTGTATCTCCTCTACATATCTAAATATCTAAATCTAAAATTACTATGTAAAAAACCAAAAACTTCTATAGTATTTTCTTTAAAATTAATTAAATAACCTAATTTTTTTCCGCAATGGAAGTTTCATATTTGGGTCTAAGTTTATGTGGATGTTAATCTACACTTATATATTTTTGTCAAAATGTTACAGTAATTACAAGAAAAGACATGTCACATTACATTTGACTATGAGAATAAGAATAGAAAAGCAATCTAATCTACTTATATTTTAAATTATACACCAAAAATTGTCAGTAAAATTAAATTTACAGTTTCAAAGATATCCAGTTTTTATCAATTTTATTTTTATTTTGATAGGTAATAGTTTTTCTGAATTAATTGTTTTATGAGAAACTGGAATTATATTTAAAGGATTTACTATTTAATTTGATAAACTATAAGAAATTAAAATTTATATAAATACGGAATGTAAGAAATTATTCTATTTTATTAATTTTAAAGAAAAAAAATCCATAACACTATAAATAATTTTTTTTATTGTAGATTACAAATAATTTATTACGCTTCAAATATATATCATTATGTACTGGAGGGTTTTTGAAATAGATCAAATTTCATTTATTTTCATTTAAAATTTTTTTAATATTATCCAAGATTAATTAATAAATTAATAATTAAAATACGGTATATGCTTCTTGATATATATATATATGTCTACATAATATATTATTTACTTTATTTTAGCGGAATAAACTTAAATTTGATAAAAACTCTGCATCAAAAATGAACTTTAATTTAAATTAATAAATAATTTCATGTATTTGACAGAAATCTTTTTATTTAATTAAATTGATTATATAATTACAATTAAAGTTAACTTATAAAATCTTAACTTGCAAAGTTTTAAATAACTTAATTTGCATAATTTGTGTTACTTGATCTTTCATTTTCAAATATTTTTTAATTTTTCATTATAAAGGTTACTAAATTATTAGCAATTATGAATGGATTTTAAACTAAATTTACTTAATTTTATTGATAATTGTTAATTTACTACATCATTGGTTCTCATAACTACAATTTAAATTCTATAGTGGAGACAAATTTAAATAAAAATAAATCTAACACTTTTAAATAATTTTTATTTAATGTTTATAAATAAATTAAATGCTAACATCACTTCACTCAATTTTTAATTTTTTTATACATTCAAGAACCTGTGGATACACTTCTTCATCTATTTTTTCATCAACTTGTTTGTGAAAATCATCATTTATAACTGAATCTATTAATGAATTTGGAATTTTTTCAAGTTCAAGTACACTCTTCTTACACTCTTCTACATGTTTTGGATATTCAGATGTAAGTTTACAATCTGCTTGTCTATTTTCGCAGTGTTTTATTTCTATTTCCAATTTATTTCGCCCTAAATTGGTAGAAATAAACTGAAGAGTCTGCATAAACATTAGACAAATTATGTTTATTGCAGTATTTATAGTTACAGCATACTTATATTAATAAATAGTTATTTATTAATTTAGTTTTTACTTACATATGATAATTTATTTACAGTTTCAGTTGCTTCTTGAAGTTCAGAATTTATTCCTAACCAAAAAACAAAATCAAATATTTGTTTGATGGCATGTTTATCATAATCGAGGATATGTTGACAAGACGTTACATTTTTTTTATTTTTGTTTGCTTTCAGTAACTCCTTTAAATAATTAAAAAAAATGAAGCATAAGTATTATTTCGCTTGAAGACGATAATTTAATTAATATTAAAGAATTTTATTTTTCAAAAATACTTTTAAATATTTATTTATTTGAATATTTTTTCATTTTTAAAAATTTTAAATATTAAAAATGAAAAAGTTTAATATGAATAAAAAGTAATAAATTCAAATATTATGTACGTACTTCTAATTCGATTATTTTAACATTTTTAGATACACCGTAATCATTGTTATTTAAAGTCTTATTCACTTCTTCAGGAGCATTTCTTATATTTTGTTTTATGGCATCTAAATCAACCAATAAATCTGTGATTTCAGTTTTTAACTCATCAGCTAATTTTCTTAATTCTTCTTCTGTCGACTGAGTCTTAAAATTACAAAGAGGATTAATTTTTTGAAAGCACTCATTTCGTACAATATATTTATATATCTGATTATAAAAATATAAGTATATGACTTACTGGATTACAATTTACAACTGTGAAACAAATACAAATCAGAAGAAAATTATACATTTTAAACTAGTATTTAATTTTAAGCACGAAGTATTTTAAGTCTCGTAAATTAAGAGAACTATTTTTTCATTAAAAACATGCTTTTTATACCAAAAAAAAAAATAATTTTAAAAATGTAGATAAAATAAAATGTTATATCTTAATCGGTCTACAAACAATGTATTATATTTGTGAGCTTTACAAACCATATTTTTGTTAAAGGAAAATTCTACAATGCCATATTATCGAATAACATTGTATATCAATGACAAAAGAAAAACAGCATGTAATAAAGTAAATAATTGTGAGTAATTTTTTTTTTCGAAAGTTTATTATAACAAAAAATATTTTATAGAGCTTTGAATATTAAATATTGAATCATTATTTTAATAATTAATATATATTTCATATAATTATATAAATCTATCACGTTTTTGAATTATGTTCAAAGGTAAAACTAAAAATAATAATTATATTTGAATTTCATATATTATAATTTCAAATTTTCAATTATTGAATCTGTTTATTCATATGTTCTATATAATCTATTAATAATATATTATATATATAATAATTTTTTTTGGATTGACTTATATTATTTTTATTTTTTTCTTATTTACTGTATAAGTGTTCTAATTTTATTTATACTAATGCTTACTATCCTACTCTTAAATAGAATTAATGATTTCATCTAAAATTTAATGGTTTTCACATATAAACTTTTTTATGTATAAATGTTAATTTTAAGTTGAATAGTAAAATTTATTCATCAACTAATGAAATATAATATTTTGTCCTATAAAAATATTTCTTAGATTCATATCACAAACCAGTATTACAAAGATATGAAGTTTATGTAATAGTTGTTCAGTTTATATATTGACCTTGACATTATTTATGTAACAACAAACTATTGATAACTCAAAAAAATTTGGCAAAATTGAAAATAATTATAACTAGCATTTTTTACCTTGTCATAATACATAGTTTATACATTCATAATAATATGTTTTTTTAAACTATGTTAAATCGCATTATTAAAATTATTAACTATAAATAATATTTAACTTACAATTTTTGAAAAGATAATGATAACATACATTATTAGTTAATTAAAGTTAAGGTAATCAAAATTCCATAGATAATCAAAAAATACAAATTTTTGGATTATCTATTGAATTTTATTGAATATTATATATATTCAACAAATTTTTTATTAAAATTTACGTAAACTTGATTACAATTTAATACAACAACCTCAAAATATAATATGAAATTATACGGAGTGAAATTTTCATTAGGTATATAATTTTTATCTTGTAGTTTATATTTAAAGCATATATATGTATTTTATATTTAAATTATTTAATACATTATATAATGTGAGCATTAGCACGTAATAAAAATATCATTTAAAAAAAGTTTATAATTAATCCTCGTGTTTCAGGCATCGAAGAATTGGTCCATATATTTGAACATGAACTTTTTCAGATACTTTTGGATAAACTTGTTTTTGTAAAGTAGTTTCTATGATCATTGGTACTAAGAGATTTAGAGATCCAACTGCGTCTTTTAGATTGTCTAAGGTAATTATATAATCACTCAAAATATTGCATTTGTCACTAATCTTACAAAATTTTATTTCCTCTTCCAATTTTGCTCCTTGCAAATGATCATAAATTTCAAAAAGATCCTAATCATTTAAAATTTAATTTATTTTTCTTTTATGAATAGCAGTTATATATTGTTCAAATAACTTTTAATTGTTACCTTCAATATATTCGTAACATCTGTATAAATTCGTTGTAAATGACTATTTGCATAATAAGTAAACATAGCTTTTAATTCTTCTTTCAAATTTTTTTCATTATTTTCCTTTAAAGTCTTACAAACGGCGTAATTTTTACTTGTATTATGGTTTTCTAAATAATTCTATAAAACAATACAAAATACTTTTCATATTAGACTTAATTCAGAATTTATTCCATAACTTTAATTTGATTCATTAAAATACTAATAACAGACAGTAATAAAGAACGATTTTTTTATTTCCATACTTACTTGCACATAAATGAATTCAGCATTTTCTGATATACCAAAATCACTAACAAGCTTTATCTCCTCAACCTTTTTCGATACTTCGTTGGCATTATTTTTAATAACACTTACTGATCCATTTAAATCATGAATATTTGCTATAAGAACGTTTGCTAACTTTCTTAACTCATCTTCTGACATTGCATACTTAAAATAACTATATTAATAAATAAGCCATTACTTTACTAAATTCTATGTGATTATAAATTAATAATAAATAAAGCTACTTACTACTTTATTCCAGATTAGGAAATGTAACAAGAAGAGAACTAATTTTTGTTTCATTTTTACCTTACGTAAGAAATTATTAAGATACGAAACCTAAAGTGATAAATGTTTAACTTTGTCAAGTAGGCAAATTATTTTTAATTCAAAGAAAAATGATTTTTATATCATAATCAAGAATCAAAAAGCAAACACAAGACTATTTATTTATGCTATCATAACTTTTTGTAGATTAATAAGTCTCATTTAAAATTTATATTAGAAAATTATTATGAATAAAGTTTTAAAAAAATGATATCAGTAACGTGTATTAAACAAATAAATACTGGTATCTTTTTATCAGATTATTTATATTTTGACATAGTTATGACGCTAATGCAATGTTTTCTGAATGTGAAAGTATCTAAAACTAAAACCATTTCTTGTGCACATAAATAATGAATAAATGTATATTATTGTCATATAATTCCATATTTAAATTTTTTCTAATAATACAAATATTTATTGTTATAATATTTGGAATTTCCTACCATGGTGTATCCCTATTTTGGATCATCTTATTTAATTCATTATTTTTAATATATTGTTACGAGAAAATTCGAGTCATTACCTGAACCGCGTTAAGGACACACGGACAAGGCATTGGAGAAAACCCAAACATGTAACTTTGGCCAATTTACCTGCCGATGGAAGCTTCAAAAGGTAAATTGACAGAAAAAGAAGCTTTCGCAGGAGGAAGTTGCTCGAGAAGGTGACATTTAAATTCCAACCGCCGGACCCATCGAACTTCATATAGTTGTTATCAATAAGACTACTTCTTCTTATGAAGGTCATGTTTAAATATTTTGCAACTATGCTAAAATCATTCGAGTATTGTGTATCGACGCACTAGCCGTTGGTGTAAGTCGTTACGAAAAGATTCACATTACAATATTAATTCAGTTTCTCTAGTAAATTTAATTATAATTTAATTTTGATAAAATTACTTATTTTATTAGTTAAAAAAGTGATTGATATCAAAATGTTTTATATGATATAATAATTATTTTTTTAAACATGACTTACATTCGGTTCAGTAATTTTCAACTACGTATCTTATTTTCAGTAAATACATTACACCTCAAATGCATTATAAATATAATGTATTTACTTATAAATTAAAATAAAAGAAAGAAGAAAATTTTATTAAAATTTCAAATCACAAAAATTAATATAAAATAAGTTTTCATTAATTACATTTATTTTTAGACTAAAATTTATATAAACAATTTATATTAAAACATGTTAAATTGAAATAACTATCATTAAATATATTATATACAATTTTACTGACCATATTTAAATAGGTAGTAAAATGTTTAAATATTAAATTATTTGGTTTGATCATTTTTTACATAATTTGAAGTAAATTAAAGTTTTTAAATTAATATAACGATTCACATTAACTTCATTTAAGCTTGAGTTCAAGGTTAAATTTTTATCAGTATTTTAAATTTGTTTTTACTTGAATATACCTATACACATTATCAACAGTAATAGTAAGTATGAAAAAAACGTTTAGATTTTTAATATAAAAGTACATCAACCAATAGAATGAATTATAAATATTTCTATTAATAAATTATTTAAAATTGCTAGCTTGTATATATTGATAAATATAGAGATGAATGTTTGCGTACATTTAAATGTATATATACATAAACATACGCATCATCAACAGTCAGTGTACTATATATGAATTGTTGATACGGATATCCATTGTTTAAAATTTATTAAATAAATACAAATTTACAAATGTATAAATATTTTACTTCTTTAAAGTAATATTTTTAAAAAAAATTTTATTATTTTTTATTTTATTAGAAAATAAATTTATGTTACATAAATATTTGAATTTAAAAAAATCTTAATTATGATTAATTTTCGTTCATGGTGTAATTTTTATTTATTTTATTTTTTGATTATTTCGTATTTTTTTATTTAGTCCAGTATTTCCAAACTTAAAAAATTGTATGTATTAAATAAATTACAAAAGTAAAAACCAAGGAGGGTGATTAAAATAGATGTATTAAAAAAAAATTTAATCTAAATGTAAAAAACAAATAAAAATAAATAAAATAATATATAGTAGAAATTTCAAACGAATTGTCATAAACATTTAATCAAGAATAATTGTAAGCTTTGATTTAATAAGATAGTACTTGAATAGATGTATGGTTAATAAAAAAAATTATCATGATTTCATGTTGATTTAGAAAAAATAAACGTATCAATTCCTATCAGATATTTCTAGAAATATTATAAACAACTATTATTTACGTTATTTTTACAAATCTAAAAGATATAAAATATATTATGCATAGTATTTGATAAATCTACTTTTGTTTCTTTAAGAAACATAGTTTCAATGAAGTTTCTGGAATAATTTGTATTAAAATTTACAATAAATAATGTTTAGAAGTAATTCGCGATTGAATTATATATGAGATAAACATTGTTTCACTGGATCTATTATCTCGGGAATAATAGTATTTTCTACAACTGGATAAATTGATCCTTCTAATGTATCATCTATCACGCCTGACACAGTAGAAGTTAAAATTGGAAGCATAATCTCATAATTTGACAATTCACTCGTATACTCATTCGTAAGTTTACATTCTTCCTCACCCTGGAGACATGATTTTATTTCCTCTTGGACATGATTTCCAGTTAATCGATCTTGTATGTAAGCAAGTGACTAAAAATTTTATTTTAAGTTATTTTATTTTTACTCTTTTATTATACTCTTTTTAGAATAATATTTTTTTTTTCACAAATACCTGTTCTATTTTCGACAAAACAGTGCTCACTTTTTTTAATTCAACAGTCACTTTCTCATCGAGAATAACTCTTAATTTTTGTTTTAAAGCTTCTGTATTGATATTCTTAATGGTTATACAACGGTTTAAATTTCGGTTATGCGTATATTTCTGCAGTAATTTCTTTAAAAGACATTAGAAATGATATTAATTTAATTCATATTTTTTTTTAATTTTCATAAAGTATGGAAAATTCTATAATATTAACTATTTAATTTAATTATAATTTTTAATTGCAATAGTTATTTAAACACTGTTTTATATTTACACTTTAATACGCATATTCTTACTTACTTCTAATTCAATCATGTGTGCATTTTGTGGTATTTGGAATTCTGATTTAAGTATTGTAAATTGCAAGTCTTTTGTTGTACCGGTAATACTTTTATTAATGTCATTTACAAATTTAGTTGATGCTCTTATCCTATTTAACAAACTCTCAACTACTAATCCATATTCAGTCTCACTTTTAGCATTCTTTAAAGAATCAATTACAATCGTTATTTTATATTTAATAATCTATATTAATTTTGTTATGTTATATATTACTTACAGTTTGAATAACAGTTGCTGCACATATTACAAATCCAATTATTAGAATCTTCATTTTATTTTCAATAAAGCAATTCTAGCTATAAATATTTAAACTATATTTGTAAAAAATTTTTCTATTTCACAAATAGATATCATTTGTAGAAAAGTTGGCATTTATATAAAGATACAAAATCCAAAAGTAAATAAAATTGTATTATATCTACTATCTCAGCTTAAACGTATTAATACAATTGTTTTAAGCTGATTCATAATTTTATTGTACATCATTGTTTTCAATTTTTTTCAAAATATGTATAACAAAAGCTAATTATAAACAAATTCAGTTGATATCACTTTACATTTAAAGGTATATTTACGTTTTTAACATGCTAGTGAAGTATAGTATAATTAAAGTAAAAAATGTATCTCTTTCAAAGAGATGAGCTTTTTAATTTTTAGTAAATATAATAACAATTTTAATACTCCATTTAATTTAATTCAATTTAATAACATTTTGTATTTTAATTCAATATTATTCTATATTTTTCAATATAATTTAATTTTCATTATATATTTAAATATATTTTTTATACATTACTTACAAAAAATTAATATATGAAATTCTATAAATGTAATAAAAGTTTTGAATAAGACTTACCATGCAAAGTATGATGATGAATATATGTACTATTAATGATAATTATATATACTATATTACAGTTACGTAATAACAAGAAAATAATCTAATATATTTTACACTTTATTTCACATATTTATAGTTATATTGATATGAAAATTTTGCAGCAAAATACACTATAATAGCAAAATTATTCATTTATATTAATATTTTCACTTTAATAGTTATTATAAATAACCACAAATTTATATGCATATACCATTCTATAAAGAATAATACTTAAAATATAATTATAAAAAGATTAAAAGATTTTTTTCGTTGAAATTTTCCATTAAATTAAGTATTTTTTAATTGAATATTACGTAAAGTAATACTAATAATGTTTTTATAAGTCGAATAACTTTTTAATGTTTTACAAAATTGTTACTTAATTTAACTTAAATGAAAAATTTTCTTAGAATGTTTCAAAAATATTAAATAAAAACTTATGATTTCATTATTATATAATTTATACTTAAATCTATTAAACGTAATTCACGTAATTTTATGATATATAAATACTCTTATCACCTTTAAAATATTTGAAATTTTGATATTAAATTTCTTCATTTTTACAATAATAAAAGACAACTTATTTTAATTCTTTGATATGTATAGATTTAACGTACAACTTTTATTATATTTTTTTAACGTAGATTTATAGCATTGTAAATTTGAAGAAAAAATGAACTGTAACATATATGACAAAATAAAAAAATTCATTGCAAATTAAATTCATTGAATTGATATTTTTATTCAACAATTTATCTACTTGTTTAAAATTTATATTTATTTAAAGCTATAATTATTTTCATACGCCAGGAAATAATTTTACTATAACTAATATATTTTTGAATTTCTAAATATGAGATTGCTATTTATTTATACATTCATATCAATATTTTATAACTTTATAAATTTTTTATAAGTTTGCAATCATCTTATCGCTGATTAAATGAAGCTATAGAGCAGAATATAAAGAAAAACATAAGAGTAACAAAAAAAAAAACAAGAAAACCCTAAAATAAATGCATTTTTACTTAAAATTGTTTATAAAATTTATATGGTAGATATTTTAAGTAGCATTTTAAAAATTAAGAAACTAAAGATTTTTTTACAATTATTCATATAATTAGTTTGCTTTATTTTATTAAAAACTAAAACTATTTAAATAAGAAAGAAAATTTACTAATTGTTTCCAGAATATTAACAAAGTTTCAAAACTATAAACTACCATTAGTACATTATTTGAAATGAAAAATATGTATTTATATTATATTTGAATGAATATTGATAACCTACTATTATTATGACGTGTAAACTGGAAAAATTTTAAATAATATGACATCAATGGATAAAATATACAAAGATATAGAATTAAAACAATGATCTGATTACAATGTGCAAATTATAAAATATTTAGTATAAAAATGATAGTATATTAATTTAAAAAATATACATAAAAATAACCTACTTAATGTATGGTTGCCTATTAAATATATACATATTTCTTAATTCTAAAACGGAATCAAATAGTTCTATGGTATATGTGTAATTAATTAAATACTTAAGCTATGAAATAGTTTATTTAATAAAATTATATATATTTCAATAAATTTTAAAATTAAAAATTTCATTCATAAAGTTGTACTTTTATCATTTAATTAAGAAAAAATAAATATAAATGAGAAAAATACTATTAAGTAAAGTAAGTAAAATAATATTTTATATAATTATATATCATAAACCTTCATACTTATAAATTTGAGAAACATTTTTTATACAATGTACAATCTAAAGTTTTATATCAATATCTTTGGATATTCTTATATTTATAATGACTTATAGAAAAAGATAAAACTAAAAGTAGCTACAGTATTAAATACATTAGAAAGACTAGAATTTTTCTTAAGTGCCTGTTACGCATCTTTTACTTAAATTTTTTTTTTTCAAATCAATACATTGACCTTACATATATTTATTAGAATTAATGATGTACTATATTCAAAGGATCAATATCATATAATAACATTGTTCTCATTAATGAATAGATCTATATAATTGCATTGGAATTTATAATTAGTAAAAAATTTCGGTATAAAAATGTAAAGACTAATACTGGCAAGTATTGGTCAAATGTTGAAAATAAATACATATAGTAATTACAATTTTATTAAAACTTATATAATTATTTCTAATATACATAAATTTCTTGATAAAAATATAAGTTTTAGTCATTTTTATAATTGTATGTAAATTCTAGATATCAAAGGATGTATTACTTAAACAATTTATTTAAGATCTGAAAACGCCTACATTTTTATTTATATTGGATTCTTATCATATGAATAGATTATAAGTGATTGTATAAATATTTTACATGACTTTGGTACATAAATGTTATTGTACAAATATATTATTTAAATCAAATATTAGCAATTACAATAATTATCTATTTATCTTTAGAATAAAAACAACAATAATTTCAATTATATTTTATTTAAAATTCAACTTAACGTTTTTTGTATTGTTTAAATAAAAAGATAAAAGAAAGATTCTGGTTTTAAAATATTATCTTTATTATATTTTTCTCATTAAATACTAGTAATATAATATTTTTATAAAACTAAAAATAATGAAATAATAGTATTGATAGTAAAATGAAAATTTATGTAATAAGGGTATGTAATCGGGAAAACCAAGATAAATATTTAAAGGAATGTGCTTCTGATTATTAAAAAAGTATTAATTTAACTTAATATACATATTATATATTTAAAAAACTATATTTTCTGTCAATATTATTCTCAATTTATCAATCATTTTAGAGCTTCATTCCGATGAAATGATTCATTGTTATTGTTGGATTATTATTAAATATGTATAATTCATAAGATTTTGTAGTATTATATAATAAACTTTATGAAACTGCATTAATGCAAGTTGAGTAAGTTGGACAAATAATTGCAAAATTTCGCTTACAAATAATCCTGAGGTTGAAATGAAAATCGACGATAAATCAAAAGCGAAGATGAAATTATTTGATTGGGTAAACATTTATAATCAGAGTTAAACAAGGAAGAATAGTGGAAAATAAAAGAAAGACTCTCAACAACTTTACATACATAAGTCTAATAAAGACACGAGCAAGTGTTCGCATAATAAAACAGAAGCCAGGCATACACACGCCATTAAAATTTATGAATATTTATTTGCACGTGGCTGTATCGTCTATAATGCGCAGTTAAAGGGCTACAGTGAAGGGCCATGGAAAAGGGTTACAATATCTCGGAACGTACCGTTAATGTAAACCTACGTAACAGGTTTTGCGGCGACCCAAAGAGAACAAGAGTCGAGCAAAGTCGACTAACGTGAATTTACTGGGTATTGCCCCCCTCTGAACCCCCTGATATTTTCCGCCCTCGTCCATGTAATTCGACTTCATTTGCAAATTTGTACCTTTCGTCTGCACAAGTCGATAAGTACAACCCTCGAGAGACTTTACGGTCAAGGTTCGTAGTAAAAATATGCACTGAACCTTTGACATATCATGCGCGTAGATTTTTATTATGATTATTCCTCGCAATTATTCCTTTTACAATCTTTTATGCAAATCGCTTTGAAAAATACTTTATATTACATTTTTATGCATCAATAACCTCAAGAATTACCATATATTTGTATAATGGTGTTGTAGGTACTCCTTAATTAAGACTACTTCATTTGTATATAATGCATTACTAATTTGTAGCGGACCACATTCGATAAGAATATTAGATGTCGTTAAATTAATGTTGGACCAAACCTAATGTTTTCTCCTGAACTAAAACAAAGGACGAAGGTACCTAACCTTTGAACAATAGGGGGAAGGGAGAAGAGAGCCGCAATGTCAATTGTTGCCGGCCACTGGTTATCCAGAGTACAACTCCTCTTCGCTTTTTTATAAAAAATTGTTATAATTTAATTGCGTTTTATTGTGTGATTAATTTGAATTTTTTATATACACATACATAATTTCGGCTGTAATAAAGGTCATTAGGTTCAGACAATTGCAAATATGAATGAAACAAATAATAAAAATCTAAAATCTAATAAACAAGTTTAAAAATTTATAACGACCTACCTTCATTTCAAACTATAAAGTAAAGTTTTACAACATAAATTTACAATTCACCAGTTTATTATTATGAAATGAAGTTTGACGAGATAAGTTAGATTAGTATTAGTTTTATCAGCATATTTATGAGTTAAATTTTCTTTTAATGTACGAAATTTAGAATATTGTGTGATTTCAAGAGCCAGAACCGCTGGCGCGTCTACGTTTTATAAAATACCACAATCAATGTTTAACCCCTTCGCAAGTTCAGGAGTATCTTCGGCTGTCATAACGACGGAGGGAAATGTTATCCTATCGAAAACTATAGAGAAGATTTATGCGACGCTCCGTAAATTTCGTATTCGTATTTGAATGAAATTAACTTGCACTGCTCATGCTTTTCATTTCTTATTTCTATAATACTTGCATCATGAAGTAATGTCATACTCATAAATGTAATTATGACAAAAAAGAGCATGAATATTCATAAAAAATACTAAAATAAACACTATTAAAATTTTTTATTAATAATTATAAATGATATGATAGAAAATTAGACATAAAAATTCATCGGTATATAATCAATGGAAAATCGTAGGTACGATTTTTTACAAAAATATCCACAATTTACCAAAGACACATTTTTTTCAAAAATAATGCTTCAGGCTGATTTACAGAGTACGTATCTTTTTTTTATAGTTTATAAATAATTTTAACTATTGAAGTAATTTATTTTCTTAAACATTTTTACATTAAAATATCAAATTTAAAAAGTAAAAATTAAAAATTAAAATTAAATTCCTATTATTTTCCAGTATGTATTACCGAATTCAAAATATCCAATATAATTTTTCAAAAAGCACTTTTATCAATATAAAAATGTATAGTTTATATGAAACTTTTTACACAATTTTGAATATTTCGTAAATATTTTAAATCTAAGATATAATTTTTTTTAATTAAATTTATCGTTGTTATTTACGAAATATTATTAAAATTCTTCAATGCTAAAAAATACTTACATCATTATTTCATTATTTCACAAGCAAAAAGGATTCCTACCAATCAATAAATTTAGTTACATAACTTACTTATATTATTTAAAAATATATTGCTTACTGTGTGGTACAATTTGTAATGACATATGCAATCAACGACTAAAATATGGCTCATATTTTAGACATGACCAATGGGAAAATAAGATTGTCAATGTAGAAGTGTTGTGGGAAATGGGGTTGAAGTGTAAGGACGAGGAATCGAGGTGAGATTGAATTTGCGGGAGAGAAATCAATCTCTACTTCAGCTCTGACCCAGAGTTTAAGAAACCTTGGGATTGGTCTTGGAGGTGATCACCTGCTGTTAACAACGTCATTATCGAGAATTCTTCGTGCACCAGTGCAAGGTTTACTCTTAATAGGATATTTTCTGAATCACGCTTTAACATTTATATTTTTTACAAAATATTCTAGTTATTGAAAATTATAATTTCTTGTAATCGTAATATTTATGAAAATTCTTAATTCAATTCTTGTAAGCACATAATGTTTTAATTTTGTAATTGCGTTCAGCATTATTTTTTCGAATGTACTTTTAATTCTGAATTTGTATATTTCAATAAATATAAATATCAAATTCTAATAATAAAAAATAATATTTTATTTATATAAATATATCCGCATAGTACAGGTGCATTTAATAATTCTTATCCGCTCTTTCGAACACTTTGTCTTTATACAAATTGAATTTTGTCCATTCAAATAAAGCTATATTTGTTCAATAAATGTATTTGTTCGTAAAAAAATGATTGTAAATTTTATACCTTCATATTCGTAAATTGGGTTAAATCATTAAATATTATAATAAATTTTTCTGGAACACGTTGATTTGTTATTAAAGCGCTACATGAAGCTTAATTTTTGTTATTCACGCATATTTTTATGTATTGATAAATAATCACCTGATTTCAACTTGATTATAAAATCTTAACAAATAATAAAATTTTAACGATATGAATCATATGAGATAGTTTTAGAGTCTGCTTGATTTAATAAGACTGGAATGAGTTATGTACTTCTACGTGTTTATGATTTATGTTAGAGTGCTCTTAATTAATAATAAACTACTATAATTACGTAATAACGAGTTTAAAGAGTGAGGGGGCGGTTGGGAGGAAGGGGGAGGGAGGGAGAGAAAAAGAGGTGGAGTACGTGACGGTTGGGGTACACAGTTCAACTAATCGATGAGTGCGCTAATTGGATGGACCAGCACAGCTTCATTTGACTCGTGAGCGTGATTACGATTGGAACGAAAAGTATTAAAGATCGGGAAATATGTCGATTGAGTTGAAGTACCCTGGCTTTGTTATGCTTTATTACAATATTACATTTCGTACAGGAGCTGATATCAATTTAATAATCTTAAGCCTATACATTAATATTGCTAAAATTATGTATGCGCTTTTATATAGCTAAATATTTCAATAAATTTAGCGACAGTTTAAATGATGACCTAAAAACTGCTAGAAAATAATTCTTTACAATCGAATTAGAATCGCACTGTTGCAGTAAAGAAAGAAGAAAATTTCTTTTATATGAATGAAAATATATTAAATATATTTTTATAATTATATTTTAATATAATTTTAATCAATTACTATATAATTTCTAGAAATTCCTTTGATAAGTTGGAAAATTTGTATCTTCGAAATATTCTTCTTTTTAGACCGAGTGAGTTTATCAAATTTTAAACTTACTTAATTTAGGACAATTTTTTCCTATATATTTAATAAACTATACATCTGAAATTTTTAAATATAATTTTAGCTAAAAATATATATACAAATATATAAAAATAAATACATAAAATTGAAGATAATGTATAGCTACGGTTTTCATTTATATTCCACGGGCCTTTTCCATGAAGTTTATTCAGTGGATTTATGCAAAATTTATATCTTTAAATTTTCTACACAACTTTATAAATCATTCGTTCTTGTCTTCATTTGCATTTTTAAAAATTATAGTTGAACAAGTTTCTCAACTCTCACATTTAATTGTTGTAATTTTTTAAGTTTACGATCTAACACATATTGAATTTAAATGTTACTATTATGATACAGAACTACTCAAATATTTTTATTATTAAATGTTATAAACCAGGTTGTTTTTTACTATTTTTTTATATTATTTCATCCTATTTAATATTAAAATTTATCTAATGAGATGATTAAGTATGATAACATGATTATTTGTCACGAATAAAATTAAATACAAGACATTGGTTCTTAAATAAAGCCAAATTTCCTTCATCGATCAAACACTCAGCACGCTATTCTTCGATCATATATGAAAAATTATGTTGGTATTACTGCGAATAATATCTATTATGATAATAAAATACATATAGTTTACGCACACAATGATAAATAAAATTTTAGCTCTTTATTATAATTTCCAATCATTGTTCGAACATATATTTAACTTATTTTTCTTTACAAAATCAAGAATCTATATTAAAAAGCTTTAAGACTATTCAATTGCACCCTATGACGGATAATACGTGTCAATATTTTTAATACATTTGAATAAATGATTAACCCTATAGAATTAAAAATTACCAAATATATAGAGTAGATCTAGCTCACTTTTAAAATATTTTAAATTGTCTATAGTTCAAATATTTGATGTATAAAATTAAATTTTTTATATATATGTATATAACTACATTTAGCGCTATTTGAGTTGGAGTTTCAATTATAGTTAGTTTAAAATGTAGTTTCTTAATTTAGATGTAAAAATACATTCGATTTTTTATAATTATATCTTTGTTTTCTAAGTAAAAATTTATCACTATTAATCACCAATTGAAAAATTATTTGATGTAATTAAATTTATAAACAAATTGGTAAATGTCTCATTGATTAAAAGTAAATATGAAACATTAAAATTAAAAAAAAAAAAAAAAATGCATTGGATAAAAAAATTATGGATATTATTTATTGATATATTTTAAATGATTTCATAAATACTATAAGTTTTATATTAAAATGTAATAAAAATTATAATATATACTCATATGATTTATATTTATTTAAGAATATTAAAAAAAAAATAGGCCTCCATTTTTAGTTTACATTTTAACTATAAACAATTTTGTATAATCGGTAAAACTTTTTTTGTGTATTTAATATTAATAAGATTTGTTACATATACTATCAATCGTATTATTTCAATACATACTTATATTAAAATAAAAACTTTCACTTAATGTTTTATACAGTCATTTCCTCAAGAAAAAAGCTTTGTAAAAATCTTATTTTATATTTTTTAATTGAAAAATTTTACATTGTTGGATATTGAAAATTCACATTTTTAAAAAAAAATTTATTTACTTATGTTTATTTTCATCATTTAAAAAATATTAGCAAATTAAAAATGAATTTGTAAACTAAATTTGTCACTTAATTTGTATACCCGTACTATCTTGACTAATAATTTCGGATCTACCTATATGTAAGGTTACTTGTTTATACAATTATTTATTTAATATTTATAATTCACATTTGATTTAAAATGATAATGAAACAATATAATAGTAATAGGTATGACTGTATTGTGAATAACTATAGTTAAAAAGTTAAAGAAACATGGGTCATACTCTTTCATAGGACTTATGCATTTAAATGAAATTTTGATCATATGAGACTATTGCTATAAAACTCAATTATAAATATAAGTTGTGAAAAAATTTCAATGCAAAAATTTATCTGGGCTTATTTTAATTTGTGAAATGTGAATTTCTAAAATTTTTAATCTGAATTTATTCTTTCTCCAAGAGCATAAAAAACTATAACTCGGAACCCCGGGAAAGCATTAACACGGATCTAAAGCGATTCTCATCCGAAGAATCGGCAAAGCCATTTAATATACGAATAAACGTCAGCGTAATAAATCCGCCGAAGAAAAAGTGTCCATTACCGTTTTCCATCTTTTCTTCTCAACTCTAAACTGCTTTCCTTTTGTATTTCGAATTTTATTGTTCATTTAAATATTATTTCCAACATTCAATCTTCATCTTTGCATTCTTTATCGATAAATTTTGATATTATGATCTTAATAATTGTTGGTGAGGAAACTAATTTTTAAAAATTTACAATTTATATATATTCAATGTCTGTAGATTTAACACACACATAAAAAATAAAATACAGTGACAGTAAACTTATTTATATAATTTAAATTATTAAACATCATTATTTTAAATTTCAAGACATTTGTGTTTTTATAAATGTTTTTTATTATTATAAATTAATATTTAAAATTTTGAACAAAATTGAAGTAAACATTAATTTAACCATGTAGTTGTTAAAGTAAATAAAGATTGAATTTACTAGTTTTTACGAATTATTTTAAATTAAATTATTATAATTTCAGCGTCAATAAAATAATTTTTTTCAGATTTCTCGTGAAATCTGAGTGCATAATATTCTGGCTAATATTCGCTTTGATTTGATCAAATATTCGAGAAGCATAGCACTGGTTTTCAAAATTCTTAATCTAAGGGTTATAATTCTTCGATATGCTTGCAGATATAATTTATGTAAAAAGAAATCAAAAAATTATAAAATATATTAATATAAGTCTGCATAAGTGGTTACACATCGTGCAAACGATTTATTCTCATCGAATCCCATTTTTTAAAGAAAAGAAAAACCTGAAATTTCGTATTAAATTTTAGTTAAATATAATATTTAGTTCTTTTTGATTTTCATTGATTATATTTGGATCGATTATCAATCACTACACCTTTATTGATGACTCATTTTGCGTCAAATTATTAAAACTATAAACGAGGAACTATAGTAATTCGAATATTAAAAAAGTTCTATCATACTCAATGTCTCCACCGCATATATCTCAAATCTTTGCAAAAGCAACAATCGTGAATAATTGAGCTTGAAATATTTGAACCAATAATATTAATATTTGATAATACAAATGTTTCACAGGTGACATCAATATTTTTAAATATTTTTCCGCAAATTTCTGAGTAAAGATTAATTTTAGAGAAAAAATATTGAATGGTAATCAGTCTTACTTGATTTATATGATCAGTGCAAAATCCAATACAGAATATTAATGTAAAGTATAAAACACTCACCTGAAACAAAAAAAATATAATTTAATATTAGTTCTGTATCATTTTCAGTCATTCATAATAATTTCATTATAAATTTCCCAAAAAAAACTTTAAATTAATTTAATATCAAGTAATCAATGCAACTGTTGAAAATCTATACTTAAGATTATAGAAGATGCTACAGAATTAAGATTATAGAATAAATGCATTTTGAAGCTTACATAAAGTCAGGATAGAAAGAAAAAAATTTTAAAGAATTAATATTTATATTAATTATTATAATTGAATGCTCTACATTAAATTATAAAAAAGTAGTTATATATGATATTGTATAATTATAATATCGTTCACATGAATTTTTTTCTGTACAGAAAAAAAACCGTTCAATTTTTATAATAAATAGGCTATCGCCTATAAAATAATAAGAGTTATCATTATAAAAGACATCTAAAGTCGAGAACTTTTGTACCCGCATCTATTAAGATATTTTTAAATGATCAGGAGCTGATAAGTCCAGCAAATGAAAGGAGCAAAATAAAAAAAGGCAAAGATCATTCGAATGCCAAAAGCTATTAGAAATAAATTGCACTTTCGGGGATGGTTTAATTGTAAATCAACCTGGAAAGAGTAAAACAATTTCCCGATATGCAAACTAAAGAATGCACATTAATCTTAAGTGGGAGTCCCTCTCTTTATTTACAGTGGGAATCGTTCGAGTCGGCATTCGCTGAACTCAATTAAATAAACCGAATCCGCGATTTAAAATAGAAATTGCTAGAAAATAGGGGGGGGAGGGAGGGATGCAACAATCCGAGCCTATAGACGAATTACTATGTCGCGCGAGTGGATGGACCGGAAATGCGGGAGAAGGGCGGGCAGGATGCAGGAGGGTGGCACCAATTTTCCAAATCGTTATCAAATTTACTCCATCGGGGCACAGGCAGTAATGCAGGAGAATAAATCGCGATGATCTGTGAAAATCCAATTGTACTACTAGCGGTAATTGTGCGTTATCTGCGATATCGTAACTTTCACTCCGGCACGAATTTCGGTCCGATTCCGGACTCTTTTCAACCCGAGTGACGTACCATTCCATCCCCTTCCACCCCCTTCCATTTCACCGCTGCTATCGTTTCGTTGTCTGTTTCCGACATTTTACATCCAAATGAGAAATTGTTGCGGTTCCATGATTTCGACGCACTTCAACTGCCGAATGCTTTCACGTCACATGCTTCCATGATGAATACTTGTTTCATTTTTCTCTCTCTCTCTCTCTCTCTCTCTCTCTCTCTAGCCGCTATTTTCCTTTGGCTAATTCGAATAGTCTTGAAACATAATGATGTCTATGTCTTTTTTTTATTAAAACATAACCAGTATTATTAAATGGAGCCATCATATAACTCGAAAATCCCAGACGAGACACTCCATTGTAGTCGCAATAAATAATTTTTCCATCCAATTTATTATAATAAAAATTACAAAGTATATACTTTTATTTCAATGTATATATTATGGATTTATATATAGAGTAAATAAATTATTATACATTTAACAATGTTTCAACAATAATTGATAAGATCGTAGTCGACTAAGTAAATCATTAAATATGTGAACAAAAGTATTACAAATTCGCTTTAATATACATGATGGGGATTCAGTATAATAGAATCTAATGGAATAATTTTTGTCTTTTTGTCTCAAAGTGTAAACCTTAATAATACTAATATACTAAACGATAAGTGTAAAAATTAAAACTAAACAGATAATATCCAAATTCAATGTTTTAAAGAAATGAAAAATAAAAAATTATTTTTTTTTTATAGTAATATATTTTCATATTTAATATGTATATTAAAGAAAATACAATACAATGAAAGCAGAAAATAAATAATAATAGTAGTATACGCGAGTGTTAGAAATTATTTGGCCAAAAATATCTGTCGCAAATGAATTACACAATTCCCTCATAACGTATATATGTAGAAGTTATTTATCACAGGAATCTTGACATTGTAAAAGAAAAAAAGCTGTTCTGAATTTAGAAGAGCAATACGTGAATGTGACTATTCGAGTAGCAGCAGGTGTCCACCGGTAACCGACAGGATTACAGTTGATGTGGAAGAAACTGCGGTGACTCGCAATGAAATCCATGACACCTCGATGATTACATTCCCAAGAGAAATATCAAAAACATGGATAAAATCTTGTGACGACAGAATGCATTTTTGTTGCAACATTTCCACTTTTAGGTTAGGTAAATGTAACGTTGCTTATTTTATTCTCATTTTTCAGTTTTGTTTATTTTACTCTTATTCGCACTCTTCGCTTGCGACGAATTCGGGTGCGAGGGAGACGGCATAATTTTGCGGCGAAAAAAATCCGCGTAAACCCCAAATTTTGCGATTCGCTACTTTTCAGAAAGAACCATTTTTTCGGCTACGTTTTGAATCAAATTCGCGAATCAAGCTCAGGCTGGACTGAGCGGAAAATGGAATTAATCTGCGACTGCCGCGCTGAAATTCAAGCGGCGATGAATCACGAAGCTCGAGGCGCGGGAAATCCTGGGTATAAAAGCCCGTGACTTGGGCAGCTTCGGCCATTTTTTCCTGGGACGTGAGACTGACGTATTTACACGACGCTGGAACGTAACAGTAAATTTTTGATATAGCACCAACGTCATTTCATGGGGAATAGTTTAGAGAGAAAGAATTATAAAAATTTTGTTCCTTGTGTCACAAAAACATGGAACACCTATTGTGTTTGTCCATCTCTGTCTTTTGACTGTTTATCTGCATATTCGAACGCGCAGTCAGTTATATCTCGACAAATTACCGTTGGACCTTGCGTCTCAACAAGCAAGAAACGCCGAGTATTAAAAAACTGTTCTCTGGTTAGGTAATTTTGTTACAAACGATTAGTATTATATTATACATATACATATAATATTCGTTTGAGAAATAAGAGTTAATTTAACCGTATTGAAAATCTATTTAGTCGCACGGAAGCGTGATTCAATTTTAGCGAGTTATAATAGTGCCGCACTCGGCCACTAGGTGGAACTCTATTGAGTTATGACATTCTTCATGCAAAAAATGTAGATGAAGTTTTTTTATTATTATTATATATTTATTTATGAATAATATTCACGTTACTTAGTAATTAAATTTTATTGCAGTATAAATAGCTTTATGAGTTATTCGTCAAATATATTCCACAAGTTTTTATACGCAAAATTATATTAACAAGTACATTAATGCAATACATTTTCAAATTATAACTACATTAAAAATACATCAAACTATCGAGTTCTCGAATATCCGATTGACACGTAAGTACATCTTTAATAAATATTTGTATATTCAAAAATAAAAAATTAAATGTATTTGGCAAAATTATTAAAAGTATCATTAATTTCATAGTAAAGAGTAAAGTTGCGCAATATCAACAATTGAATCCCTAGTGTTTTCAAGCTCCCCAGTTTGTTGTATCGAGGAAGAAATATTGTGTCCCTTGGAGAAGGTATGAGTTCCGGGAACCAAGGAAACACAAGCTCTCATAATTTCTTGTCGAAGCCCATTTACTAAAGGATCAAGTGACCGCTGCACTTGCTCGCAAGAAAAAAGAGGATGAGTACACACCAAACATAGAAACTGTAAAAAAAACTCCCATACTTGTGTACACGTTCGACCCTTGAAATATACTTCCCTACCGACTTCAACAAAGCCAATATATTTTTATTTGTCACCTCTCTCATTATTTTACTTTAAAACCTCTAGTTACGTGTATTATATTAAAATTTTAGTCCATTTCCTGTTATATTTTTTTAATTTAGTAAAAAATTATTGTATTTATATTTTAAGAACAAAAGCTTTGTAACTTCAAAGTTATTGCATAATTTTTTATTTCCTATTTGGAAAACTTTTACAGCACAGAATTATTCGTGTGACATATTGAAAATGATAATGTAATGGATTATATGTTTCTTTATTTAAAACATAATAAACACTGATGGATATATGCAAATCATAACATACGAATTCTATTTTTTACTTTTTTTATTCTTTTTTTTTAATTTTTTTATTGTCAAAGTACAATTTTCTATTACAACAATTTTTGATAGAAAGATTTAATTTTCTAAAATCTACATACAATATGACTAAATATTTCAACAAATGAAAAATATGTGTAATATGATAGTATCTGATTACGCATCCAAAGGTTAATTATTAATTTTGTAACTTATAAATCAGCCCTAAACTAATTCTAAAACAAATTAAAAAACAACAGGTGAATAAATTTACAAGTACAATATAACAATCCACTAATAATCGCAGCAATTATTTTTTCAATCTCTTCCTCGTTTATATTTCCTTGTCGGCCTCCTTCTTAGATTACTTCTTTGTAATTCAAGTTGGATAATAGCTTTTAATATCATGGATTTTATACGCGCATTTGGCAGTCTTCCATAATGTTATTACTTGGGCGCGATAGTGTTTTTTTGAAAAAAAAAGGAACAAATGCACAATACAACATTACACTATAAATAAAGTGCGTGGTTCCGAGTAAGAGATGGGAAAAAAAGGAAAAAAATAAAAAATGGTCCACATACATTAAACCATTATGCGGATGTCTTCACTTATTATCACATGTCGGAAACTTCGAATCCCGTTTCTTTTTGTCTCTTGGTTTTCTTTTTTTTTTTTTCTTCGGTAATCTTTCCTGCTGGGTCATCATTACTCGCACTTTTTCTCATGGGTATTATAGTGAAAACTTTTCCCTCGTAACAATTTGATTTTGCATGAAAACTATTCTTTTAATTGGTATTTTTATTTACCATCACTCGCTTCATTCATAGTCAATTCTTCTGTCTTCTTTTTTATTTGAACTCTTTCAGATCACGTTAAGAATCCATGATTTTCAATAAATTTTTCACTTGTACGATTATGTTGATTGGGGATAATAATTTTATTTAGTTCTGCATTTTCCAATTTACGCTTCGATACATTTTTTCTCGTAAAAATTTATAGAATTTTGAAAAGTTACGAGATTTTTTATTTCATTTATTTGCTAATTTTATGTTACTCTGATAGTAAAAATATTAAAATGAACTTGTATTAATAATTAGAATTTATTATGATTTTAAATTCATTTTTGTATTATTATTGATTGAAATTTATATTCTTGAGTTTTGTCAAATTAATATAATTATTACAACTACAGACCCTATTCTTCAGCATAAATTTGGATAAAATTCTGTAACAGTATTAGTGATTTAAAAATTATTAACCTTTATTCTAGAATTAATATATATACATTTATACTCAATAGTTTTTATTTGTAGATTCATCAATTCAAAATAGAAACTGCAAATAATCAAGGCGATTAACTTTAATTGATTGGAAATAGTACTCCATAAATATTCAGTTGGAATTAAAAAGTTTACGTGTTGAGAAAGTAACAATAAATATTCCACACTGAAACAAAGAGGACTAGATAGAAAAGTATTCGTATTGGATTATAAAAAGGGATGGTGTTACGTCTCCAATATGTTACAGGAATGTAAATAAATAGTTTTGATTGTTATATAATAGTTTTAATTGTTATGATTGGATTTTTTTATTTTTATAATTTTTGTCGATAGGTTACAACTATTTTTCATTATTATTATTACAAATTGTTGAATACTTTTGCTACAATAAATTTTTTTTGTAAAAATTTTGTTGTCCTCAGAACACAGACACCCTATTACCTTTCTTGGCGATTTAGGATGCTCGGGAATATCCGTGGAGGTGTCGGGGTCCAGGTTATCAGAATCCTGAAAACGGCGAGAAGTTCTATGCGATAGGGATCGGGAGATATACGAGGGCGTGCAAATGGACGACTCAATTAATCAGCACTCAAAGAAAACTTACTTTTATTAATTGATTATTGTTCAGATTCACGACGTTCACTGCGGGGCCCATGTATTTTTACAACGTAATTGTTTCTTAAATCTACTTACTTAGACTAGAATCGGCTAAATATTACAATGTGGGTTTGCGATTGTCCTCCTCACCTTTCTCGGAAAAATCCACGAGCCAAGACTCCCAAGACTTTTCTCTCTCTCAACTTCTTCCTTGAACCTCACAATAGAAGGTCAGTCGCTACTCTCCTCTTAAAGAAAAGACACACAGCAATCTAAAATTAACCAGTATCACTCAACGTAATAAGGAACACCCAAAAAACAAAAAAAACAAAAATTCACTCAATGCTCGCAAAAAAAATACGGGCCATGATTATCAAATCTATGCCGATTTCTGTTCGAAATCAATCTCCTTGAGCTTCCGGGATCGCGACGTGGATCCCCCCTTTCCATCACCCTCGATTTTGGCTGCTACCGATCTTTCCCGATTCAAGCCGATGTTCGGTCGAAATTAACATATAAAAAATTAAAATATAAAAAATTAACGCAAACCGCGTTAGAGGTTTTATTTCTTATTGCTATTCATTAATTTTCATGTGATTGTCATTTGTATAAAAAAAAGAATCTTATACATAGATATGTAGGCTTGTCATTCTAAATTCGTTACACATATATATATTTTTTCTTTAAAATGTTTTGTTTCGGCTGCTGCTGTGATAGTATTTTGCGTTGCTTTTTATATCATTTTTACTTCATCCCCTCTGTATTATTTTTTAAATATCTAAAACTCAATCAATCACTTTTTTTATAAGCTCCCTTATTCACATTTCGTTATTCTCCCTATATTATTTTGTAATTATTAGTAATATTTTATAGATTTCATAATGTTTTATAATTGAACGTGGCTATAATAGTTTTTCTTTATCTACTAAATCTCGTTAATAAAGTGTTTTAGTTTGCACTTTTTTTTATTCAATATTTTTTATTCAAAATACAATTTGTTGTCGTTTAATGCTTTTATTTTGCTATACTCTTAAAATTGCTGAAAAAGTATTGAGCAAAATATTGAGACGTTACCGTGGAAAAGCTGCTTATGCATAGAATCAGCAGACTAAAGCTATAAAACCTAAGTGGCATGTCCTTTCTATCCCCTGACGGACCAGAGCTCATGTACCGGAAGTTATCGCGAGTGTAGAAGCGATAAGGTAGAAAAGGTTTAGGTAAGTTGTTGGGGCGATTTGGAGGTTCGATGGTTTGAGGCCTCGAACAGTTTTCTACTTCCGAGGTTCTAGTTATCGAGATTCATTTTCCAGAGATTTTGCTAAAAAGAAAATCGAGTTTAAGAGAGAAAAGGGCTCCATATGCTCATAAATTCTTTGATGATATTTCAGAAGCAACAGAAACTACCACTAGATTATCTCTAGCTCATGTAAACTTTGCTAAAGCTGTACCCGAGGCTCTAATGCGCTACTGCTATCGCTACGTTTTAAGGTGAATAAAACCCAAAGATTCTTTATTGAATGTTGAAAAATCAGCACACCTAGACGATACAGACATACTTGTGCCTGAATATCAAAAATAAAAGTCACAAAAAGCAGAAAAAGGAATGAAAAAGAAAATTTGTGTTGTGAAAATTCAAATATGATTTACGTCATACAAGACTGGGAATTCACCGCTGTTACTCTAGTAAATACAAGCTTGCACAAACACATGAATATGTTAATGGGCTTAAGTATTAGAAGTATCTCTAAGCGATTACATGATAATACAATAAGTTTTAAATATCCAAATTATAAATTATGCATTGAAAATATTATAATTGAACAGGTATTAATAATAGATAATAAATTAATAAAACTTATATGCGAAATAATTTGAGAGAGATTCAAGATTATTGTTTTGAAATAGTTGAGAAAATTTTCTTGGGAAGTAAGTATTGGAAGCGATGGAGTACTCGAATTAAAAAAAAAAAGAAAACAAAAAGTTAGCTCGAGCAAAAACAAAAGAAAGAGGAAATAAGATCGTAAAATTCTGTGGTTAAAGTTTGGACGTATAAGTTTCACTCGCTCGACGGATCCGCTTAACGTCGCATAAAATCCACGCACGACGAATAAACGCGTATCCCCGCTGCCTAAGACCCTCGGAATTTCGCCTCTTGACCACGTTATCCTCGTAACTTCGTACTCGTAAAATATTTGTTTCAATTTCCTGGACGAAGAAAGCCAACTCGTCCCACCCCCGGGCGACTGTTTTCCTCGAGGACGATCATGCTGACGACGAGTTTACGAGTTGTTAAGCGTGCGCGTGTCTGCGCACCCGATCATCTCCCCCCCTCTTCCTCTTCCTCTTACTCTTTCAGAACGTGAACGGGGATGTCTCGATGAATCCGGAAATTCTCAGAATTTTCAGTGTCGTTTCTAGGTGTATCATCTCATTTTGTTAGTAGCTCGTCATTACTCTTTTCCCCCAAAATTATTCCAAAAAGTCCGAGCAAACAAATTATCTCTTTTATATTTGTGTATTTTACATTATACTTACCTATCAACAGATTTCTACTTAAGTTTAAACAATTTTCAAATATCTGTATCCATTTATTAGTAATAGCATTTGTAACAGTAATGACGTAATGAATGGAAGCAATAATAGACTCGAAATAAAATCATGAATCCACTGCATTCGCAACAAATATTGCTTTAAAAAATGTTATATTTATGTAGCAAGGTTTTAAGTAGCTATGTAATAGATTCATCAATTCGATGAATACATGATATTAATTAAATTACATAATGTCAAAATAAATACAAATTTAAAACTTTATAAGGTAAGACAATCGTTAAAAAAAAAATCTTTTAAAAAGACCTTATTTATTTCATCTGTATAGAAATCTGACAAGGACATCATGCTAGTCTCGAAAACATGTATAAAAGTAACAAAATTATTTTCTTTTTTTTTTTTTTTACATCTAAACATTCTCATAACAATATTTAATATTCAGAAAAATAATTTAATAAATATAGGGGGAGTTTCGAATATAAAATTTTCGAAAAAATACAATGAAAAATTTATATATTAAATTAACCTGATAATTTATGAAACTGAATTTTTTAATGCTTAATAGTGTCTTAAACTAGATTAAACTCCTTAAAAAATCTTATTTATCAAAAATTTTTTATGAATTCTGATTTAAATAAGAATTTTATATACAATGTTTATGTCTGATTATTCTTAATTAATTTTACTTTTTTACTTACATACTGCAATTTTAGTATATTAGTAAACATACAATAATAAAAAACTAACATGATTTAAATGATCATATAAATATTGAAAATTAATTCTTAAAATATTGAATAAATTAATAATAACTAAGTTTTTGTATGAAGGTGGTGGTTTTGCATTTTATCGAAGAGATAAAAACATCTATAGAACAAATATAAATGAAATATGAGGATGAAAATGATAAATTATATAAATTTGAAAATTTTCTTTTATCTAAAGAACCAAGTGATAAGTAGCTATTTTCACTGTAATAATAATATTTTATAGGAATATATTAAGTGCCAAGTGCATGTTACATTGATTTTTTGAAGTTTGTACATAAAATGTAAATATATCAAAAATAAAGTTGGTTAAATTATGGTGATATTTTTAAGTGAATAAAAAAATTTTTAATTCGTCAAGTTTCAATATAAACTTAGAAAATGGATAAATGAACTTTTAATTTATCGAAAAAAAATATAAGGCTACATCAGAAGGTAAAATAGTACTGAGATTCTGGAAAAAATGTTTAAAATAAGAAGGATTTTGAATTTTTTATTTTCCAACATGTTTAACCATGACAATTTTCTTTCAAATTTTGAACTCTTTTATTGTAAATTTTTTTTTTCAATACATATTTTATTTAATAATTTATTCAAGTTACATGAATCGATGTTTTTCTATTCATACTATTTTATTGTATTTATTATTAAGTTTTACTATTAATATTCTTTAATTTTTTCATGTAAAGGTTTTTCATTGGTAGATTTACGAATTTTATTAACTTGATGAATATTTTTGTAATAGTATAAGTTATTCATAAAAGATAAAAAATTAACTAAAAGTAATCAATTTTAATATAAAATTTATTTGTACTAAATAAAATAATTATTTTAAGGCTCTATTTTTCGAATAACTAATTTTTAAAGCTAACTGTAATGAGCAAGCCGAAAGGTAACAAACAGAAGGAACTAAGAATTTTGGAATTTCTTTGAGTGAGCCAACTCCTCCGGCGGATTCAGATGTATTGGGGTGGTATTTGGCGTTGTTCACAAGCACATAGCAACGCACCCACCCCCGCAAAACACACGCACACGAGCAGAGAAGCACGCATACACACACACACAAACACACACATCCGCTTGTCATCGTGATCTCCCATTCACGGAAGCGGGGGAGGCGTCGAAAGAATGGATAACCGGTAATTGTTGGTTGGCAGAGATTCAGCGTAGGTAAATACCCTCCCTGGCGACGCTGCCAACTCGAGCCGCAGCATCTCCGACGCGCCGATAATCCTGGTGACGCTCAGCCTAGTGCAGAGCTGACGAGTCGCGCCTTGGAGGCCGGCCAAAAATGTTACTCTTTAAAAACAAAAATCCGTGGGTCACCTGCACTTGGGTCTAACACCAAAACTTGGATTTGCATTTGAAAAACTTGTTGAGAGAGAGAGAGAGGCAACGTAACACTCCCATTGGCTACAACCCCGTCCAAACGCAAACATTTATTTATTACCCCACCCACCCTCTTCCTACTGCAAAATTATATTTACTACGGGATTTTGGTTCGCGACTAACCTTTTACCAAATTTCATTGTTTACGAGTTGTTGTAACCTTCTAAAATACAATTTCTAATTGATCAATGCTTGAAAAATTGCAAAAGATGAGCCTCTCAACGATGTTACATTCAATTTTAGAACTTTATTCTTTATAACTCTAGGTTTATTACTTCAACTTATTATTTAGTAAACACAATGAAACAATAATGATTTAAATAATGATTTTAATTTTTCTAAAAGCTGCCGATTCCATTTCATAATAACATCCCCCGTAATTTAATATATTTAAAGTTTGCGGAATAATTATTTAAATAATTATATAAATTTTATATTATTAATTATATTCGGTACTGCGTTTATAGGGAGGTAGTCTGTGTCAATCAGACGTTCATTTTGTTGGAATATTTCTTGTTCCCTCTCACTATTTTATTTGAATACGTAACTACGTATTTTGTATGCATAAGAAGAATATACGTGATTTAAATATAAGAATTAAACATAAATATTCAATTGTTTACTTTAGTGTCATATTACAAAAAATTCAGACAATTATTGCATTCGTGTAAAAAAAATACAAAATCAGTTTTGCTTAATTCATCTTTTCCGCACACTTTTTTAATATATGAATTTAAAAATAATATTGCCAGATTAATGTACATTAAAAAAAATTATGGACTTCCAAATTATATATTAATAAAATAAAAAAAAAAAAAATTGGAAAATCAAAATTATTTACAATTTAATAATGAAAACTTCAATTGATTGATGTGATTAATTAGGTTGATTGGAATAAAAAAGTTTAGTTGATAAAATGAAAACTGAATAAAAATATTCTCGTTAGCCACTTTATATCCACACAAGTTTCACACATATTTGAACGTGACATTTTAATTTTCTGAATCTACTAGCAAGTATTCGCCTCATGTTCGCGTCTGCGTTTTATTACAGTGCACACTCAAGGAAAAAATCTACGTTATGATCTTTCACGTCGATTTATCGACTGGCTAAAGTTCTCTCGAAATTGCGAGTTGCATACGCAATTGTTTCAATGAAAAATGAAATATTATGGAGTCGCGCTCTCCTCTTATATTCTTCAATTGCTCTTTTCGATAAATTCAATCAACAATTTTTGCATTTATATCTTCTGGATCGACTCTTGAATTATGTAAAAATTTATAAGTTTGATAAGTATAGTTCATATAAGTTTTTAGTATTATTTTCTTTATTTTTTTAAACTTTTTTTTTTAATTAATAAATATTGATTAATTTCATAAAATTAATTTAAATACTGATTTATTTTTTCAGACTCTCAATTATTTTTGTAGAATATATAGAGACAAAAAAAATGTCAATAAAGGTAATTGGTGCTTTTTAAAAATAAAAATTGTAATAAAATAAAGTATTATATCATATTAATATTTTTAACTGTATCACAATTATAAGAATTAACAGATTTATGTTACAAAGACTTTTTATATAAAAAGTAATATAGTTTAAGTATTTAAAGAAAATTATGTTTAAAATATTCTACTCATAGTATTTAAAAGATGTTAAAGATTATTAATTCATTAAAAAATATATTGAAGATCTTAATTTTATGTATTGCTATCAAGTCAGAGAAACAATTTCCGGGGGGAAATAATAAAGAAGAATACCAAATTGCTAAATTTTTACAAAGTTTTGATGGTGCAGACTATTAATAGCAAGTTAATAAAGGCATATGCTTATAAAAAGTTTTTTTTTTTGTTCAATTATCGTTGCATCGTTTGATTATTGTTGATATAGTTTTGACATTTCAAATGCAGAATTATGTAGAAGTTTACTTAAATTTTATTTAAAACATAAAATTTAAAAGATTCCAAAAGTGTTAAATTAAATAATAAAAATCAAAATAGTATACCATAGAAAGATAAAATGAACATAAAAACATAAAAGGTGTTTTAGAGCCTTATTGAAGCGGTGAAGCTTATTGCCAAAAATTCGTAAACTCAAAAATCCCAACATTAAGACCACAATTGATTGATACACTATTCTTTATTTAATATTATTCTAAATTTGTTTATATAAATTAAGAAGGAAAAAAGTATATATACTTTCTGTCAATAATTAAAATAATTGAATAGCCTTGAATAGAAATTGAAAATACTTGAATAAAAAAGAAAGAAATAATTATCTGAGCTTCCACAAAGACAACCCGCTCATTTGTTAGATTTTGACAGTGTCAATCAAACAAAAATTTACCACGGTATCAAATTTAAATACCTACTTTTCCAGAAAAAATGCTTTAGATAATTATATTTTATTTTTAAATTAATTGTTTTTTAGTAAAGCTTTAAATAATAAAGAGCAAAAATTTATTTCAATTTTTATTATAACGAATTATTAATTTTTAATGTTTGTTACTACCAGTGAATATGCAGAAATATGAATATCTGATATATGAAAGAATGTGTAAATATATTCAAATAGATCCAATCTTATTATACTTTCTATTTTATTATTTAATCTCTTTTTAGGCCGGAACAAAATCTATTCTTGGTATTTTCACTTGTTACAAGATATACAAATAACTATAATTTTACTTGAATATTTTGTGATTATGGTTATGTAAATGTTAATTTCATTAGCATAATAATGGAAATTAAAATAAAAATAACAAATATTAAATACAAAAAGGCAGAAGATAAATTAAAATATTTCTCAAAAAGAATCAATACCGTTACATTTTTTTAGATGAAGTTTTTAGTTTCATCCACATTGGATCTATTGAAATTCTCTAATATTTTATATTCGACAACGAAATATTAGGAGCCATCCAAATATAAAACGTCAAGGACTGAATTATTAGTTCTTCCAATAAATAGGAAATAAATTTCACGTTAAAGGACTGAATAAAACAAAAGTAAGCTCGAATTTCTGGAGTGCTCTAGACGTAGAAGCATTTCAGAAAAAATAAAATAAAAACTGGTCATATTATTGGTAAACATCCCTTCAATATTTTTCCTTCTCTCCAACACTCGTCCAATACAGTCTTTAAGCCTTAAATTTCTCTACTCATCGCATTCGAACCAAAAAGGAATTTTCTCAAATATTGGTGGTGGGGCAGTGCTGGAGTGCTAGACCGGAGGGTCTATTATCATACTACTGGTTTTGTACAGACAAGTCGAATATAGTTGGCAAGATTTCATTGAAATCGAGAAAATTCAGTGAATGTTACGGTTTCCATCATTTCGGGTTGTTTAAAATATAATATAACAATATAAGAATAAAAGTTTTGGTTCCATTCTTTTCTCAAACTCTTTGGTTCAGTTATTTTATAATATATACTATACGTGAAAGCTACTACATCGCTCATCTGAAAGTTACTTAATTTTTAATTTATTTTTAATTGTTATTTTTTATTGCAGTTCTATTTTGTTAAGTCTATTATTGAGCTAAAAAGAAATATCGTATTAGATAGATATTTGTGGGCGTTACTTAATTAGTTATATATTATCAAATACATGTTCCCAAAGAATTTTAATTAAAATTTGAATAGTGACTCAACTATTCAATTTGGTCAACAAACTCAGAATTCAGAAACTAACTGGTAAATGTAGTACAAAAATGATTATATAATAGTATTTGATTAGTATCATTTTATCTCGAAATAAATAATAATCATATAATTTTTATATAAAATTATCTTTTTATTGATACTTTTATTATAAAAAATAATTTATATAAAATAAAATAAGAATATCATATTGAGACCGAGTTTAGTACATATCTCATTATGTATTTATTATTAAGAATTGAATGCAGTTATTTCATTTACTATAAAATCAAACGCACGCACATATGTATACAAATACACACACACACACACACACACACATATATATATACATTCTTGTAAAGCAATTTTTTTTTTTTGAAGAAATAATTACATATAAAAGAAACTATATGAATAAGTATTTTATAATTTCTTCTGAGTCTTGTACTTGCCAAAATAAAATAATTTCTCGAAAAAAAAAATTCTAGACTATTCACTAATAAGACATAAATACATACTAATTAAAATATTATTTATATAATTCTATTACTTAACTTACAAATTGATTATTTGATTATCTTATAATGATTTTAAAAATGATTCACTTGCAATTTACTTTAAACTTGTACATGTGCAACTAGTTAATATAATTATAATTTTTTTGTTAAATATTTTTAACAAAATATTTTATTATAAAAACTTATAAATAAAAGACACGTATGATATAAATTAATATTAATTCCATTTGATCATGTTTTTACGTTCTATTAAATCGATAGTCTACTTCAACCAAAATTAATTATTCACCATTACTTATGGAATATGAAGATTTTACGATCATGGTCATCGCGTATTTTAACATAATTTCGTATGCATCTCTACAAAAATACCATTCAAACTTTTACACAGATGGCCATGATCATTTTTGTCTAGTGAAACTTTTATCTTTGTACTTAGGAATTAATAAAGACTAATAGTATTGTCGTTAGACTATTAAATCCCCATGGCTGTGATACACTTACATGTGTGAGTTTTAGAAGTTTTGTGGTGAATCAATTATTTGCACACGTGTCGGTAACTTTTGCTATTCGCTGGACCGTACATATGAGTCTGCAGTTATATCAGGAAGTTATTTAATTAAATAAGGTAGTAAAACATTTTCATCTCATTTTCAAATACACAGTCTTGATAATGTTTTTATTCCGATACCTTAAGCTTCAATTTTTCAAAACAAATAAAAGAATTTAAATATTAAACTTGATTTATTACATGAAACATAAACATCCTTTTTCAAATATAACAATTTAAGGAAATATTCTATTCTTATATTATTACTGTCTTGTGTAAAAAAATACATTTTTTGAATGATTTTATTGCTTTAAACGTAAAATAAATTCTTTTTATCACATAAATTATTTGATTTAATTCACAATGCCATATAATTTTTACAAAAAAATTTTTGATAAATATATATTAACATCAATATACCGATTGAAATGTTTTCTCATAATGTTGCTTGTTGCATTAAAAACAAATAAATTCATTGATTTTAAAAGATTTAACTGGAAATTTACAAATAAATCAAGCTATACATAAAAACTTTTAAAAAAAACTTTGATAAGAAAAAATTTTTTCTTATCAAAGTTTTTTTTATGAAATTAATAGCAATACGTTTTAATTTATTATAAAATATTATAAGCCACAATCGAAGATTACCAATAACTACGATTACCTTTTCTAAAATAATGAGTACTACTTATCAGACGTTTATAAAATAGCTTTTGTTCTACCAGAAAGAATATCAATGATAATAGACTAGAAAAAGGTAAATAACTTATATATAGTTTTGAATTCAATAAAGATCTAAAGCTAAATCACTTGTATAAACACACATAAAACAGCAATAACAACATATGGAAGTAGAAATAATGGTTGCAATATTACGTAATAAATGATGTATATATTAACTGCAGTGAGTTCACCCTATGATGAATAAAATTTTAAGCTTATTAATAAGTATAATTAAAAGTTATTTCTTTTACATGTTGAACCAATGTTGGCTCGATCAAATTTGTGATTCATTCGAAAGGTCTCAAGAGGCTGAAAGTAATTCCGATGTACCTCAACCATTTTTCCCGATGATCATCCTTGATCCCTAGCTAATCTTCTGTTTTCACTGAAATTCAAGAATGAGTGATGGTTGCACGTGAGGTTTAGTGCTTTAGATCGAATTACTCGTCCTTTACAGATGTAATCGTATCTGCTGAAATTACACCTGAAATTCACACTCAAGAAAAAACTCCTATCAAAAAAGTAAAACAATTTTTACTATTTCTTCGTGAATCGGCTCTGTATTAGTTCTTCGTAAATTTAATTATTATATATAGATATAAAAATAAATATTTAATATTTATTACTCCTATATTAATCAATTTTTTTTTAATTTTTGCTAATATTAAATTAATAAGTGGTAAACTAAGATTGTTATTTGTCATTTGATATTTTTGTATATAACATTTACAATTATGTAAAATTATGTTGACTATAATCTACAATATTGCTTGTAATGTGTCATATGTAATTAGACATTTTTTATAAAATATATATAAAAATATGCACATATTGAAACAAAAAAGAAATGACTTTACACAAAAATATTTGGGTTGCTTAATTTTAAAATATCTTGCATTAGTGATATGAAAAAATTCAGTAAATATTTATTTATTGATAAATACGCAAATAAAAAATAACTCAAACAATTAACTTTCAATCACGTAATATAACTATATATATGCTAAACTGATTTTTTTTATTTAGTTGTACCAAAATAAATAAAAAATTAAAGAAAAAACTAGAAAAGCTGGAATAGGAAAAACCTAAAATGAAACTCATATACACGTACAAGCCGATGGAAAAATTGTCCAGAGCAAGTGATCTACATCGTTCTATGTTATTTTTTTTTTATTGCACCTTTTACATTTCCTTTTAATTTCGTAATAGAAAGAGAGACAGAAAGATTGATAGACAGACAAACAGAGAGTTATACTCAGCGAAAATAGTATAAAAAATCAATGAACAAGACCGCAAAGCTTCGAGGGACTCTCTAAATGAAATAAAATGAGAAAAAGGTTGGCAGACGAGAATGCATTTTCTGTATTTCCTTCATTAAGTCTAGTTAACCAGCAGCAAAGCGTAACTTTTAATTGGAAGCGATGCCTTCAGTGCAGAAAGGGAAAAAATAAAGACAAAGTGAGGGTGGTCAAGGAAAAGTGGTGGCACATGTTCTCATTTCCCAATGGACTTCTTGGTCGCTCCGAATTTTCCGAGGGACCCTTGAGGTGTTTTCATCCTTGGTAACGTCAATTCACTATCGCGCCAAATCTTTTTGTTCGTATTCCCAAATGATGCCACCATACTATCAGAAGTAAAAATAATAAATCTTTATATACATTAACGTTGCAATCAAACAGTTCTCGAGCTCTTCGAAGATAATTAATTATTAACCTTTCAAAAATACAAGAATTACAAAATCCAATAAAATAAAAGTTGAGAAGCGCTCGGGAAAATATTTATTTGTGATTTTAAATTGGATTTATTATCCCAAAATATATATTACATGTGTTTGCTTTTAACTAATTCCAGTTAGAGATGCAATATTTTTCTTATTTGATTATTTTCTTAACGTTTATACAACTACCTGGGGAAAAAGCAAATTTAAGTGTGTAATAGATAGCACTAAAAATACCGAACAAAACTCCCCAGGAGTCATCACATTTTGATCAAATAAACATTAGTCTTTATAATGTATTTAGCATAAGGTCAATGTTTTAATCGAAATTTCAAACATTATAATATTTTGAAATTACTTAGAGATCCTGGGGAGAAACTTTTTTGAGCCTCATCCAATGACATATTGTAGTTAATGTTCTTTAGATCCTTTTTTGGACCCGCATTTTATGTGAGAATCAAAAATAGAAATAAATAGAGAAAATAAAAATATCAAAGGTAATTTAATTTCGAGTGTTATTCTCAGTTAATAAAATTTTGTAAAACTCAAACCAAGTATGAACAGAAATTCAAACGACACTTAAACGAATATTTAAACTCTTTTTCTTTTCTAATGACTATTTGCTATTAAAGTTAAAATTGTATCAGTTGAAAAATCAATAGGAAATAAAATATCCTAGTTTATATGCTGATATATATTCAGATATAAAAATACTTATCAGTGCCATTTCATATTTTAAACTAATTTAATAACTACTTTTAATGACCTTAATTATTATTTTGAAACCTTCACCACCAAAAATAAGATAAAAACGAAATAATTAATAATTAATATAGTAAGCTATTAACATATATAATATATATATATACATATATAAGTATGGTATTTCAAACATTATTCTGTTTCTTTATGCATGAAATTTGAAATCTATTTACTACGTATTTGAGTAAATTGTTATAGTTTTATTATATAACTAAATAAATTTTTTGAATTTTATACTATTTCAGTTAAGCTGAAATCTTCATAGTCAGACTCATGGCTCGCGTTATTATCATTTGAACTGTATGATTTTTATTTTAGAACAAGCCTTCAAAAGGCATATGTATAAAATTGATAATTATTGAAAAATTGGCTCGTGATATGTAACATTGTGTGCAAAGTAAGTTTTGCTATTTTGAAAATAATGAATAAAAGCGAATTTCGTGTTCTAATGAAACACCAGTCTATGGTGATAAAAATACTGTTGAAAGCAAGACTTAGCTTGATAAGCATTATTCGGAGGCATGTCTAGGTAAAGCAACCATTAAGAAGTGGGTTTTGTAAATTTAAAGTAGACAAAATAAGGATTGAAGACGCTGTACCCAGTGGAAGCCCCAAAGAGATTGTTACCCAACAAATCATAATAAAAGTTCAACAAATAATTTTAAATGATCGTAAAGTGAAGTTATTCGAGATAGCCGAGACTCTAAAGATATAAAAGGAATTTCTTGGACATATCATGCATAAATATTTTTATATGCAAAAACTCTGTACAAATTGGATGCTTACCATCAATCAAAAGTAAGAATGCGTCAAGGACTCAGAGCCATACTTATCCATATTCAATAGTAATAAAGACGAATTTTTCAAAGCGAATTTTGCAGGTTCCAAATAAATTTCCATCGTCTTTTTAATACACAAACATCCAGCTACGTGATTACATCCTTTCACACTAACAGCAATTATCAAGAGAGTGAACCGAAGTTTTGTGGTGAAAGTTAGGGTGCATTCGAGCAAGTCAGTGTACATAGTAACTGTACAGGTAATTTCGAGGAACTAAGATACCAAGTTTCCTACAACAATAGGTCAAAGAGGGAAGGGAGCTAGGAAGCAGCCTCTAGAAAAAACTTTTGGTTGCTCACGTGCGGTCCTAGTAATTGTGTGCAAGCTTATAACTAGTCTTAAGACTATTATTTATTGTAATATTGGTGGGTCCCGTAGCACACGACACGAGTGTGTGTATTTAACTGTCCTTTGTAAATATATGAGGATACTTGGTAAAAAATTAAAGGCATCGTCTTGCACGATATACGCCAATTCCTGGCTTTATTCACCTGCTTGTAAATCACCTATTTTACGGTCCGTTTCGGGAGGAATAATTTCTAGATTGTCCGGACCTCCTCGCCCCCGCGGACACCCCTACGAAGGCGGTAGTGACCGGGGCTACCCTCGGAGATAATTTCGAAGGATTATACGTAAAAGTGAAATTAAATTTAATTAAATTAATAATTAAATTTTCGTAACGGACAAATTATCCATTACAATACATTAATACAAATTTGTTTATTGATAAAATTTCCGATAATTTTTTAATTATAGGATCATTTGTTTACGTTGTATTAGCACTTAATATTATCGAATAAATATTACAACTGCTTGTGAAGTTGAAAAACTGGAACACTATTTAATTCGAAAATAAAAAAATATAAGAGTTATTTTGATGTTTGATATCTTGCAATAATAATCGCGTTATGCCTAAATTTAACGATATTCATAAAATACGAAGAATTATTATTAAAATTTTTCCTTCTACCCATTATAAAATTTTATTTTTCACAAAGCTACATCGTCGCCTTTTTCATTTTCAGTTCAGCTGAATAATGAATTAATTGAAATGAAGGGGAAAATTAAAGGCACTCATAGAATCCGCGTATTCGACTTTAATGGAGTTGGTGATTCAGGATGACCGACACTTGAGTACAGTTTGCGATATTTAAGTGCACTTTCATGGATATAAATAATGCATCAACATCTCGGTCGTTAACACCAAGTACATAATAAATTTTAATCACCAACGTACATTTATATGTTTTCCGGTTAGCAAATTGTTGACAATAAGCTTTTTAATTCTATTTTTTCTTAGCCACTCATTACCCTGTTATTTCTTTTTCTTTTTCATTTGAATATTTATATTCTCTTAATCTTAAATTATTCGCGGTTAACATTATTATTCCTCATTGATAAAAATGGATGTACTTTAATATACTTTAATAATTGCTTAACTTTCATTAATTTGATAAATTAATAATTATTTCATAAAAATTAATACGTAAAAATTTATTATAATACGATAAATTTACTATAAAATTAAATGTTTGGATCACATTGATTTCCAAAAATCTAAACAAGTTTTATTGATATTAAAAATTAATTTTAAAAACTTAATATAAAAATAATATAGAATGTTAAATTAAACTGCCTTATTAATACTTTGAATGTAACTGATGAAATGTAAAACAAACAGAAAATTTTCGATCAGACTAGATTACCGTAAAAGTAGACATACAATTTAAATAATACTAAAAATAATTTTAAAAAATACATTTACATTTTTTATTTATAAAAATAATGTTATATAACACGCTATTACATTTTATCAATAATTTAACTTTGCATTAAATAAAAAAAACTTGAAATAATTGTTTTAACCAAGAGTGTATAAATTATGAATAATTATTTATTATTACAATAAAATCACTATTATTTCATATATCACAAGCAGATTTTTTAGCAGATTTTTAGCTTAAATCATAATTATACTATTAAACACTTTGATAAATCCATTGCCATTTCAGCATAGAGTATGACGATATTGACGAAATATAAAATAAATTAAGACCGCGATTGTTCTTAAGAATTGCACATTAATGTGCATTAACACATTCTTTTATACACCGGGTTCATAATATTGCTCAATAATGCTATCATCGGGAAAGCCATTCGAATATAAAGCGAGATAAAGTAATAGTGAAACATACTCGGGGAAATTCTTCAAACAGAGGAAAATAGATAGGAGGTATTTTCTTAGGTGAGATCGATTTTGCAGGCGGTAAAATGGTAGCACCCATCACCACCACAAGCAATGGGGGTTCAAAAGGGGGGTTAAGTAGCCGAGGATAATGGGGGAGGCGAGCTCTGTTATGCCTCATAAAACGAAATATGCAATAACGCCAGAGACAAAAAAAAAAAAAAAAAAAAAAAAAAAAAATGGAAAAAATGAAGAATGGAATGATGACAACCGGATAGAATTGAGATGAGATGGACTGGCTAAAGATTGAGATGAGACCAGTAGATACCAAGTGCCATAATAAGAAATGCTGGAAGATAAGGTGTACGAGAAATATGACTAAGATATTCTCGTATATTAAGTAAGAGACATCAGTATTTTATGTAGGATTTAAATTACTTTGCATCGTTTATTTTTTTCGGGATGATTTTTACTCCAAACATTCACTGCATGATGATGTAACTGTACTCGGTTTCTCCCATAAATCACTTCGTCATTTATTTAACTCGTTACAATTTCTGCTAAAATTTTTAGATAATTATGTTTATTATTAAATCAAGCTAACTGATAAACCATTCAAAATATGACTTGTTTTCTAATCTTCTTTCTCTCAAGTTAGTATTGAGAGAAAGAAGATTAGAAAAAAATGATAAATACTAACTTTATTGATTTATTTGGTTTTGTTCACAATTGCTCAAAAATAGTTTGGGTATAATAGTTTTTCTTAAAGAGTTTATCATTCGTAAATTTTATCGCCTTCTATTTTTTTATGATTTTAAAATTTACTGGTTAGATATTTAAATTATAAACATTTTTATAATATAAAATTGTGTATTACTTGACATAAAAATGATTCCACTAAAATAATTTCTCATTCTATATAAGTTCATCAACAATTTATGCACATTTGGAAAAAGATTTTTAAAATACTCTTCTTTAAATTTATTTCTATATAATATTTTTATTAATAAAACATTTATTTAATAAACAAATTTATTATTTTTTTTTAAAGTATCATAATTACATGAATATTCTAGGTCAAATATCAAGCTTTCAACAAGGGTAAATATGTACAGTGTAACACACTTATTTTACGTATTTTAATAAAAAAACTCTTTTTTCCAAAATACATCAGAAAACAATTGTAAAAACAATTTTTTATTAAACTTTTGAAAAGAAAAATTTTTATATTTACTGCTGAAGATTTTATCTAAAAATTAAAAAAATTTTATTTGGAATTTTCAAAGACGATACAATGAACAGTTTTCAAACTAATTTTCTATAAACTTTTCTGTATTTTTATACTTTGTAATTTTTATGTTGGTTTATATTCAATTGAAAAATTTTTAAAGTACTGCATAGTAATATAATAAGTTGATAAGTTTCAAATTTTATTTTTGGTGAAAATATTATAAAGTTTTTGAGTAATTTTTTTAACAATTATTATGTTTTCTAAAGAAAAAAAAATTTTTTTATTAAAATGTGTAGAAATTTATATAAAACAGTATTTGAAAAAAACACTTTTTATTTTATAAAACTTAAAACTTCTTTATAATTTTCAATATAAAGAAATGTATTTAAAAAATTGTTTTCTAATATGTATCTGAAAAACACCACATCACTCAAAAATTTATCCTTATTTTGTTCAATTTTCTTTCTCTTAATAATAAAATTACCTTTTATTAAAGCTTTATCAAGTATATAAAATTTATTAAATTATTTTGTCTTTTGTATCCATTCTGAATTTATGCACATTTTTTAACCCATTCTGCACTTTTCGATAGTCTCTAATATTTAAACACAAGTCTTTCTATCCACTCGTACTGTGTACATGAAGAGGGTTCTGAGTTTTATTGATTACATTTAAGAGATTCAAAAAAATCAAAGTATATTTATATTCAAGTATAGATGTCTATGCCACAAGATAAAGCAATGAAATCAATAAAAACACATATTGAAAAGTCATCTTGAGATGAAGAAACAAAAGAGACGTGATGTGGAAAATTTCGGCAATGCACACCTTCGGTGGGATAAAAGGAAGCAATAGCTTCAATCTCAAGTCTAAAAGAAGAAACCAAGTGGATTATTCGAAATACAACTGCAAGGCGTTCGAATCGACAAGCGTTTCAATAAAAAGAAAAAAAATAACCAAAGCCTGGTATCGATTGGAGTTGGTCTTCAATTTCTCCTCTTTCTTTATTTCTTTTTATTCCCCTTTGATACGCTTCCACTCTGCTTCAGTCCTGATTACTTTTCAGTTCTATTCTTTCTTTATAAGTATAAGACTTGCTAGAAGTTAAAAATAATTTCCGAGGAAAATTATGCTGAAATTTTCTATCTCAATTAAATTGTAAGCTACGCATCGTTTGTTTTTTATTCGTGAATAGCTATGCGTACTACATTAAAATTGCTCGTCATTAAACAAGTAAAAATATTTTTATTTAATATTTTTTTTATGAATGATTTAATTTTGTGAAGTTTGTGATTGTTATCCTACACCATTTAACAAGGCCAATTAATTGAATTGATTATAAATCTGATATCTAATTTACCTTACTCTGAATATATAAGATATTTATATACTTCTTTATAAATTAGAAAAAGTTTTTAAGTACATTGAAAAACTTGATTCATCTCATGTCTAACTCAATAAATGAATTACAGCCGCGCTATTTGCATTGATAACTTCCAAATGGAGTCGACTCTTTTTCTCTTTACTGCGCTTGGCAAATACTAGTGCAAGGAAGGAAAAATCCTTGTGAATGCTCATAAAAAAGGAGGTGGAGAGAAAACTCGAGAACAAGATTCAAGGCGGAAAGTTTTTCGAGTTAATGGCGTGGAGGTAACGCCGTTCTCGCGCTACCGCAACAGTTTCGCATTTTTTAAATTTCCTTGTTCCTCTCTCTTTCTCGCCTTCTTTAAACACGAACATCTGTTTCTCTCTCTGGAGGAAGTCTTTTCTTTATTTCTATTAGGGATAAAGAGGAGCCTACAAGATTCAGCACCGAATTTGCGACATCGTACTTTCTTTTCTTTACTTTGCATTTTTTGTGCTTTTCCCGCCTTCGGAATTATGAGGAGACGGATGATTATTTTTAAGTTTCTTCAAACAATATGAAGTATTTAAAAATCTGTTTGTAATATATATCATAATTTATTGAAAGCATAAACAAATACTTATGCATGTAGATTTTAAATTTTTAAACACATTATTTATAAAAGTTTGTTTCAAAGATATTTTAATTATTCTTGAACATAATCTGTATTTTTCTTAAAAATCCTATCAATTTAAATTCTATTGGGAAAATTTTTTGTTTACTACACTTTTTTTCAACTATCATACATAAATTTTCAAAAACGTTTGAATCTGTGTCGCAATTTAGGAAACATTTTAGCAATCGAATATCATAGGAAATAGAAATTGTGAATCCAGCTCCAAGACCAAAAAAATTTAGGGAATTATATCGTTATTTTTTTGCTTTTTAAATTTTGTTATTTTTTTTATTTTTAGCTTCTTGATTTTCAACATATAATTATGTAACTTAAGATTCTTTTTCCCAATACCATGTGATACTGGAAAAAAGAAAGAGAAAACGAGTGAAACAAACACATAGAGATAACGAAATTTTAAAAATTGAGTAGTAGGTGATTTAATTTAGATTATGATTAAAGAGCACGAAAATTTAATATAAAAATAAAATAATCTATGTAAATAGAACTGAAAATTATATTAAAATGATTTATTGTTACTTACGAATATTTTATGATCAACGTAATATTTATGAAATACTCACCTGTAACATAAAAATTATTGTTTGTATTTACATTTATTTAATCGAAATTACTAAAAATGTACATGGTGCGGTATTTTAAGATTACCAATGTTTAAAAAAAAAAAAAATTACTTAAAAAAAAAACAATTCTTTGTTTTTAGTTAATTTTCGATTAATTTTGACCTATAAAATTGATTTGATTACTTTTTGCAAGTAATATCTGATAAATGTCGAACTTTAGCATCTACACACAAATAGGCCCTTTTTTTAACATTTGTGAGTATTTTGGATATAATTCGAGCGTTTTGGTGGAGTATATTGGTTTTAAGTTGTTCAAGAGTTTCAGATTTATTAGAATAAACCTTGCTCATTAAGTGTCGGTACAGGAAAAAGTCAGAAATAATCAAATCAAGTGATCGAGAAGACCAATCATAATCCCCATTTTTCGATAACAGTCGTTTCATGAACATTAGCTTCAATAAATGGATGGTTTCTCGAGCTGAATGTGCTATCCTGTTAGAACCATTAATGCTCCATCTCATTTTTAGTCAGTTCATTTTTTGCCAAAATCACGTGTCTTTGCTCGATATCGCACTCCATTCACAGATGCTGTCGCACTAGTCTCATCTTCAAAGAAATACGGGCGAATGAATCTTTCCAAGGATATACCGCACCAGACAATCAATGGTGAAGAATATAAAGGGTCCTTGTGGTTGAATTGAGGATTCGTGAATGCCCAAAAACAAACATTGTGCGTTTGAAAAACTGTCACAAAGAGACAAATGAGCCTCTTCGGTCTGTATCAAATAGCGCCAAAAATCAGAGTCTTCAAATCAATTTCTGTACATTCTTTCGATGTGTAGAGATTTATGATTAAAATTAAACTGGAATGACGCTTCGAATGCGTTAAATCGTTTTTTCATCTAACATACGAATGTCAAGTTATTATAATTTATCATCGTTTACCACACCATAAAGCATTCTGTATATTTGTTCTTGTAATTTTATTGGATGTATGATTATGGTGAAAAAATGAATTTTACTTAATGCAGACACAAAAATAGAAAAATGCATAATTAAGTTTATTCAATATTTGAAATTTTAACAACAACTGTCCGTTTTCGTTTTTTCTTTTAATTATCCAAGATAAATAAAGTATGTAATAAATAAACAGAACTATATATATTGTCATTTTATTTGTGAGTATCCCATTAGATATTTATAATGTAATTAAATTATACAATAATTTATTCATTTGATGTACTTTTCATAATTTAATGTGGTATACATTTAGAATTTATTTAGAATTTTAAATATAATACAATCATAAATAATTGTTGGTAATTGCTCAAAAAACTTTGTATACAATTATAACTTTTTTGGTCTCATTTTAGTCAGCGTATACCTTAAAGGTACTAAACCAACAATTAATAATTATTATAATACCAATTAATCATAATGAAATATTTGAATGTTTAGATTTACATATTTTATTAGACTTTTAATAAGCGCATATTTTTATGCGTTGGAACAACATGATATCTGTTGAATGAAACTTTCGAGATTATTAAATTTATATATTTTTTTTAGGCTTTGATGTAGATACTACGTAAAATATTTATATTGAAAGTATTGATCATTTTTTTATTTGAATTTATCGCAAAAAACATATAAGTAAACAGATTTTTTTTACAATAAATACAAATAGACATTGAGTTAAAATTAATTGTTTACAAAGAGCAAAGTATAGGTGATGAATAAATATTTTCTCTCGTGTTAAATGGCGAAACGAGAAAAGTTCGATAAAGCATTTCATCTAAAAAAGACGAATACTTAGTTGAATCGGTGTTCAAGCCGTGAATCGAGGACAAGAAAAACGTGAGCGATTTCGAAATTACAAGAATTTTTCAGGTCGCTGCCGTTGCTCCTGGAGCTTGCGGCCATTATCTCGGAGAAATGATCAAAAGGAAATGGAGCCCGCGAGAAAGCCCCCGCATTATCATAATCACGAGCGAGAACTATTCAATGGATGAAGTGAATCAGGTCCCGGTCTGTTAAGGTAATAGCCACCCCCGCAAAAGCCAAGAGCAGCTGGCGAACCTGAGCCTCGATCGAGCGGATGTCGTTGGGCATTTTACGAGGCAATTGAGCAACTCTAACGTCGAATAGATTACGTGCCTTCGTATTCGATCCGAGGGGTGAGTTACCCGCCGAATGTGATGGGAATATGGAGTTTTTACCGTCCGAGCTCTGCTCGTCCACCCGCCACGTGATTGTTGTGGTGCTTTTTCTAAAATGCGCAGCCTCTCGGTGATCGACACCCAAAAATTTCCCAATCCTACAGGTTATGCAATAGGAAAATGAAACTAACAAGATAAGCTCTTGGAACCACGAATGTTAAGCACATCGAGTAATGGTTTTTAGAATTTAATGGTCGGTACAGGAGATCAGCTGGGATTGAACATCTGTCACGTGTGTCTGTCATAAGAACACAAAATGTTTCACTCACCGCTTATGCTCGAATAAAAATGTTCCCCAACTATATTTAATGCAGATTTTGAATAATCAATTGTGAAAATCTACAATTTTGTTAAACTAATAATTATTAATGTTCAGTAACGTACCAGACATAAAAACATTAATAAAATACCTACAAACTACTTGTACTAAATGGAATTAATTTTAAAAATACAACCATTATTATGAGATTGAAATTTATACATGGAAATTCCTAATAGTTTCATTTTTAAAATGAAACATATAAAAACGAAATATTTCAAATCGAAAAAAACTGAACTCTTATATGCTTCGGCCGATTTCACGATTCGTTGGATCAATGATTCGTTCGAGTCGATTTCAGTTAAATTTTGCGGTTTCATCTTCTTTTTTGTGCTCAACTTAAATTTTATGTTTCATATTTATATACATACATGACATAACGCCATTTATGGTATTTTTTATTCTTTTAATGATAAGAAACTTGTTTTATTACATGTAATATATAGTTACTTTAACTTGTTACATTGTTTTCCCTTTAAATCATGAGTATTTTAGAATTATCATCACAGTTGTTAACATTCAGTAGGTTATGAAACTTGGTATTCATTGTAATCATCCATTTAGATGTTCTGCGTCGTAGGCATCGTAAATATTTTATTACCCACAGATCCGAGAGAATAACATCTAACATTTTTTGGTTGTACACCAAACTGTGATTACCACATTCAACATAATTCCATATTTGAATAAGAGAACTTCTAATTATCTACAATATTAATTAATCTAAGCAAGAAATTTAATTTTTTAAATGAATTCTTTTATGAAATTTATATTTTCCATATTCATTTTTATGATAGTTGATCTGCAAACAATGATTACTTCATATATTATATTTTTTTAATTTAATTGCATGTTTGATAAGAGCTAGATTAAACGTTAAAAATCACCCAAAAAATATGACATTAATCCTTTTAGTTGTCGATTTGGCATTATGAATACTACAAGTTTCACAATACCAAGATTCCATACAACAATGCAAAATACAAAATTTCCAACCAAAAATCCAAATCACAGGAAAAAATAAAAATGACAAAAATTTAATTGAAAGTGACTCGAACGAATCATTGGTCCGGTGGATCGCGAAATCGTCCGAAATACACAAGAAATCGGTTTATTCGATTCGGAATTTTAGTTTTTATAGGTTCAATTTTGAAAATGAAACTATTGCGAATTTCATTATACAAAGTTCAACCACACAGTAATAGTTTTTCATCGTATTTAAAATTACCTGATTTAGAAACAGTATAATTTAAATTGCTTATTTCCTCAATTGCTTTCAGAAAGTAGTTAAAGACAAGCAATAAAAACAGATTTCAATTTACTTGCGATAATCTATTTCAATTTTTCCAAACATATCATGAAAAAATTTGTTATATCAATAATCAATATAGTGCATAATTAATTATAAGTATAAAATTATATTGTCATTTACTCCACAGAAAAATACTACTTTCATATTATAAAAAGTGAAATACCTTATTTATTGTTTTATTCGTTTTTCAATTAAAAATACAATTTGTAGCTGTACGAAAGCTGTATGAATAAATATTTGACTTTATTTATTTATAAGATATTAAGCAAAGGCGACATTATTGCAATGTTCATAATCTCAATTTGTTTTTTTTAATTCTATACCAAAGTATTATTTAAGCTTTGAACAATTTATAAAATTCGAAATCATTTATATATAATCCCAAGTATCGATAAGTTAATAAAAAAATGTCGAGTTTGTAATTATAGTGTGGAATAAAAATTGTTTGAGGAGGAAGTAAAAAAATTTCAAGGAAATTTAATCGAGCGTAAGGACAGGTAACGAATCGGAAAGTCTACCAATCCGTCACTGAAATTTTACACAACATTTTCCAACTGCGTAGGCTTATATTAATACTTTGTCTCAGTGTGTTGATGTATTGACTTTTGAGCTGGTTGCATTCTACCAAATTTTCTCATATCCGCGTGGAAACGCATGCAGCACTCACACATGGTCAAAAATGATGGAGCGAACATAAGGGGATATAGTCGAAGCTCCAAATACAGGAAAATCCATCCCGAGCTCTCCAAGAATGTAGGAGGGCTAAACTCCTGTCGGATCTAGGAGGAAGAAAGCAAGGAAACAAGGAAGAAGTTACCCCCAAAGGTTCGATATCTCTCAGAGGCAGGACGATGTCGCTCGAGAGTTCAGGGCATCGCGCCAAACCAGTTTTAAATGCGCTCTTAAATTCTGCCGACTCGCGCCGACGACGAGGACGAGGAGAACGAGACTGTAAACCACCCTGGGAGATAGGGAGAAGATTCCTACTTAGTGAGGTGTAGCTTTAGGCAGGGCTTGTCGTATTCATTCGGGTGGCATACCTCGCGAAGTTCGCTCGGATGAGATCTGAAGAGACGACCCTCCCTCTATTTTCTTATCTTGAGCCCTCAAGGTTTTTCCTTCCCTCTCTAGGGAGGACGCGATCGTATCGCGGGTAATGCCACGAGAGAAGATTTCGTTGACGAGAAACAAAGGATGGTGTCGATGGATATGTCTGTTGACACAGAAGAGTGCCTCGGGTAAACCTTTTGCCATCTCCTCGAATCGATACTGATACTGATACTCAACTTCTCAGACTACCCGAATAAAAACGCACGCTCTCATTTTATACCGCGTCATCCTTTTATTCTTGGCACGATTTAAACTATTTTCTGCGATTAGTAATAAATTATACTGGTTCCTCTTGCTCAATTAATATTAAGTTTGGATTGCGCTCTTCGGCTAATTGATCTATAAATTTAAGCACCGCATTAAACGAAACATACGACATCTGGAATATAAAAAATTATAAAATATAGTAGATGGTTCGTACTTGTTCAGAGTTCATGAAACTATTACGCTGACTTCCATTTATCATTGCTCTATTGTTATTTAGCTTTAATCGTACCACACCATATTCAAATTATAATTGTATTACATTTTACGATTTGCAACCAAGTTGTAAATTATTTTTATTATACATGTAATGTTTGGCGAATACTTTTTTTTCTCCGATATTTAGAAGAATAATGTCTAAAATGCAGTTGCCCCGATCTTTTATTTTATACAAGCGACTAATTTAAAGAAAATTTCAAACATTAAATTAAACAATTTTTTTTATATTTATGTAGTGGCACTCAAATACATCTCTTTCTCTCTCCCTCTCTCTCTTTCTACGAATGAAACTACCAGTGGATAAAAATTTCCAATATAACGAGAATTAATGCATCAAGAATTTGAGTGGGTACACCACGCGAAGGCACCAAGTTACGGAGTTACGTCTAGCTTTTCCGTCGGAAAACTTTAATAAGGAGGACAATCCCAATTTATTATGTCTTTGCTCAACAGAAGCAAGGACTTACTCGAAGGTGTTTCAACCTCGGTTATGAAGCTCAGACGTAATGAAATCCTCTATCCTTGTTATATTCCCCTCTGTTACTCATTATTTACCACCGGTCTCGGTACTTTACAAAATGTGAGCAAAACTTTACGGTTCTACATAAGAATATGGGGATATTTTCCTCTGTCTACCTTTCATATGCTTAATTTTATCATAATGATAATAACAACCTTTTTTTTTTAATTTTTTTTTACTTAAACTCTTTGTTAAATAAATAAATAATGAGATCAGAACAATAGAAGTTAAAAGTAACTGTATTGTCTACACCCATCAGATATTATTCGACAATAAAGACATTCTTTTCTTTAAATACAAATCTTTAATTGTTCACCTTTTCGTATTTATTGAATAGCCCAAACAATACCTATTAAATCGTGTCATGTACTTATTTCAACATAATCAATTATTTTGTAGATATTTTTATCTATTTATAAAATTTATAAAGTTTATTATAAGTATCATTGAATTTGATGTAATATCTATGGGGAATAGATGAGAAATACAAATATATTATTCTATTTAGTTGAACTTTTTTGTATAAACGCTCCTTCAATACCACCTTAAACTTGATATTTATTTAACTTTTATTAGTAGATTATCTTTAAATAAGAATTTTTAGCATTTAATAGCACACGATCATCATCAGAGTGTTTCAGAAAAATTGTTTTTTATTATTGTTTAATATTGTCTACGTTAAAAAGTCCCGAGAATATTTTTCAAAAACTATTTTCCGAGTATATACTCGGAGAGCCTGTTCAATTCGACAAAATATCCTCTTCCGAACTTTGAGATAATCACCAGTAGAAATTGACGTATGCACTAAAATGAACTTCGACTTTCATCCCTAACAGAAACTGATTGAAGTACCAATCAATGCAGTATTCAGTCCAGACGGTGTTCACTAAAATTTAGGAAATTGACCATTGACTTGATCGTAAATGGTTTCGTTTATACAGTTTTTACCTCGAGAAGGGAAGGCTATGCTCGCTCAGATAAGACAGTTTAATTTTCAATTACTGAGGGGTAATGATCTGGTTATTCTGATAAGTGACATGGGGAGGGAGTAAGAGTTGAATTTCTGATGCTCCTCATAATTAATCGATTTTTTTCTTTTTCTACTCTTTGATGAAGAGAAGATTTATTCGGAGGACTTGAAAATATGGAAATTATTTTATAATGACACTCATTCGTTTAACTGATAATAATGAAAATATTTGATTAAGTATTATTTTTACTTGTGGATTTATCAACAATCGGTAAAAATGTATAAAATTCCTCATAAGTCAAGCACATCAAAATGTTTTATACTTCCATCAAGTGTTTTCCAAATATTAATTAGAGTTGCAATGGAAATTTCAATGAATATTGATATATGCATTAGTGATTGAAATTATTAAGAGTGAAGCAACAGAAAAAAGATAATATTCATTGATTTCAATCAACTCATTCTGCTTTTTTAATTCCTATAAAAAAGAATTATACATACCTTATAAATATACTTTATTATAATTATTGGAAATAAAGATTATTCATTGAGTATATTTTAGATTTAAAAAAAAAAACTAAAAATATAAAATTGGTTTAATGTTATATTTAACTTTTAGTTTCACCTTTTCATTCAAATGATAATTAATTTATATCTATTTAAATTATTTAATATATGTCCGTATTTAAAGGAAGATGATATAAAAAAATAGAGGTGGAAATACTACAGAAATTTTAAAGAAGAATATGCAACATAATATGAATAATCCAATAATAAAATACTATTTTTAACTAGTCTGTTCATTCATTTATTTATTTTTATATTTAATATAATTTATTTTAAACAAGCCACAAATAAATTTCAATTATGGTAGAAATGTCGTTTAAATAAATGTATAATTATGAATCTGATATATAATAAATAGTATTCCAGCGTTTCCAAATCCACAAATATTTTTTGACATGAACTATGATTAATCTTTACCATGATAAATATTTGTAGCATCGTTAAATATTAGCTAAATATTTTCATGTTTAATCATAAAGGCAGAAATTAATACTACAAAAACGATAAAAATATAAGGAAAAGAGCGTAACTCCTATAATTTTAAAGATTATTGGCTTTTTTTTTCCTTAAAAGACGTCCCAGAATATCTCTATCATAATTGAGGAGAAAAAAAAATATTTATCGACAAATTATGAATAAATGTATATACGTGGCTTTTATGTACTGTAAAAATAATAATAATGTTCTGTAAATAATGTTTGTGCATATTATGTATTAGTATGTGAAGTGTGCTAGCTGCACCAAGAGGACCGAGGAGAAGTTCCTGCCAAATCCGATAAGACAGAGCACCAGGAAAGGAAAACCGCGACTTCCGGTCAAATTAGCTCAATTGCTCTTCCCTCGTGGACCGGCAGGAGTGCTAGCATCTTGGATCAGAAAGACAAAGACGGACAACCAACCACACGGACAGAGAAGGCGAATCAACTAATCGATCGAGTCGGCAGCGCCGTCGTAGTAACTCATTCGCCAATAAATTTCTGGGCGAGGCATCGCTCACAATGCTCTATTTTGCTCATTGGCGTTTTTGCCGGCGGCTGCGCGGCATTCGATTCAATTCGAGAATGCGCCCAGTCGATATATCTCCGAGGTGTCATGCGCCCGCACCCCTAATGGATAGGATAGGAGCTGAGCCCCGGGTCTACCCTCGCACCCCCGGTACCGACGTCGACGCCGGGTGCCAAGAATCGGCCGCCTACACGAAAACTCGTCCGCTCGGAATTCCTTCAGTTTCTGTCTCTCTCTCTCTCTCTCTCTCTCTCTCTCTCTATTTCCTCCCGCTGTGCGCTCTCCACTTGCCACGGATGCTTTCCCGCTTTGAGAGTCTTCTGATAAGGTGACACTTTTCTCACGGGGATTTCCCAGAATTCGTTTTGAAATTCCCGGTGAAATGCTTAGAGAAAGCCTTTTTTTCTCCATTTCGATCCTCTGTGGGATGCTGCGAGATGGCCAAGGCTCGTTCTTACAAAAGACGACGTGCCATCTGAATGCCAACGTACGCGAGTAAAATGCTTTCATTCACTCTATGAAATTTCCTCTGATGTGTAGTCATAAATATGAAAAACTCAGACTCATATGGATTCTTTTGTGCGTAGTCGTTTTACTAAGTTTTAAATTTTTCTTTGTCAAGAGAATTTTTTTTATGAAAATGATGAAAATAGTACAAATAATTAAGATAAGACTGAGCTAACCTACTGAATTATAGTACAAATATAATAATATATTTTCTACCATCATCCATAGTTGAGACGTTGTTAATCTTTCCAATGATATAATAATTAATTTCAGTTTATGTTTAAAAAACTAAGCATTTATATAATGCTTCATAAAGTAATAATTTAGATTCACTTATTTCCCTTAATAAATCGTTTCATGATAAGAATTTTACAACATCTTTTCATCTAATTTTTTTAATAAATTTTTGCTGAATTTAAGGAAAATTGAAAGAACAAATTCATCTATTCGTAATTTACGAAAGAGAAATCCATCCACTACTCAAGTTTCACAATAACATATTATTGATGACAATTATTTTTAAATATATAATTCCTAATTATATTTATTTTTATTTTTGTTCATTCCACTGTTTCAACTGTCATGTATACAAGTTTTAATAGTTTTAAATTCATATTACAAAACGTATTGCTCATAGGTAAATTTAAATAAATTTATTAATTTGTACAAATTCTTTTATTGCTTGATATTTTCAATTAAATTTTAAACTCAAGGTATTCCAATAATCTATTAATGCGATAGTTTAAGGATTTTAATTTATTCGGTTGATCCAAGCACTACCCATATCTCATTGTTACCTAAGAGCCCATGCATCTGGAATCATCGGTAATGAACCAGCGATGCACCGAAGCACTAGTTCTCTTCGAAATTCGCATCTAAAGTACGAAGGACTTGGACCACTTCAATATATAACTGGAAAATCATCTGGAATATCTACCGCAAGCGAGTTCATCCAGTACAATTATCAGTAAGTAATCTGCCGACATTGCTAATAGGATAATATCATTTATCTCCCCGTTTCCTTCTTCCTCCCTTTATCATGGTCGGGTGGTTTCATAATCAAGAGCAGGAGATGACGACAAATATAGTGGTGAGTTGAGGGACGAATGTTTCCGGCTCTCTGCGTTTCGTATTACAACCGAATGCTTCCAATGTTGTACTTGTTTCGGGGAAATTCTTGTGGAAATTAAGACTGAGCAATACGAACGATCCATTGTGCTCAATCCGAGCAGTCCATCATTTGTACTGATATGGGAATAATTATCACATAAAATGATAAGACAATAAGGCTCCCGCGCATGAAAATGAATGTTGCTTGTTTGCTGACATCATTTTTCAACACACCTAATTAAGAGTCACTTATTTTTACGTATCCTATTTATCATGAAAATAATTTCATCCGATGCAATTTTGTACAATAAACATCTTGATCCTAATATTTTTTACTGTCAACATATTGGATATTAAAACTTTTAATACTTAAATTATTATTGTTTCGTCTATTCGCCGTTAAATTCTTTTGTATTACGTTTATAATAAGTCGAACCTGTTTACATTTTTATAATGACTATTATTTAATACAGTTATTTATTTAATTTTAATTCCATTACTCCTTTGTGAAGCAAGAGTATATTCATAATAATTTAACAATATTTTTAAAGAAATATTACGCAAAATGTTGATTAAACTTTTTATAATCCGCAATAAAGATAAAAGTGGATTGCCTTAATAATAGATATTTTTTAAGTAACCATCGACTTTCATTACTCTATCTTGCTCTTTCATTCTATCTATAGCATCCTTTTATATTAGTTATTCACATCGCTAAATCGAATTACAGACTGATGTGCGACTAGTCGACGCTTTATTAAATCAATCGAATATTCATTACAATAATTTTATCATATAATAAAAAATCATTAAGATATAAAAGATACAAGTTTTTTTTTAATTAAGATCTTTACCAAATTTTCGATTTTAAAATTCATACAAGGGAATTACAGCGCTTCATTGAAATGACATAATAGTTAAGGTTAAACACTAAAATTCGATTTATTTCGATATATTATAAGATTATTTCGAAGAAATAAAAATATATTAAAAAATTTATACACATAAAAAGATTGTCCAGGTCTATTACAGCTAGACCCATGCTTCGATGCTCTTCAATATAGTTTTGGAAACAGCACATAAGATGGCTGGCGTATACCTTTATTGGTACTAGAATTTAATCGTATAGGATTTGGAATCGATCGATTGCTCTATCGATCTTCTCACGCATGAATTGACCAGCAGAAGGATTCCGATATCAAGACGCAGATGAAAGCCAATACGGTGGAAACGTTTACCAGATATCTATATATTCCCTCTAGTCATACTTTCATTATTCATATCATGGAGCATTGACAAGTGGTGCTTATTTTTATTATTGAGCATTTCCAAAGTTAGAATAATCGATCACGTATGTGCTCTTATTTTGCAATAAATGAGATGTTTAAATGGTGACTTTCTTAAAATACCATGTAAAAATATGAATTTCCTGAAACACGTATTTATTTGCATTTGAATTGTCTTTCTAACGCTGCACTAGATGTTTTATAAATATTTTTCATTTTTTTTCTTATTACAACTAATTTCAATTACAATTTTAAAATAAAAGTTCATACACACTGTTAATGTTTAGTTATTCACCTTTTAACTAAATAAAACATTGTTTTTATTATTATATTATATAATTTGCTATCTACGGTTGATTCATGTTTAATGAATTTTTATTTGAAATATACTAGTTTTTAGAAATGAAGTATTAATAATGACACTTATATTTTTTAACACAAAAAAACATATTTTTATTTAGGTTAATGCTTAAAAAATTTAGCTATGAATTTAAAAAGTTTCACAATAAACAGAAATTTTTTAATAAATCAATTTTAAATGCATAAAAATTTATTTTCAACAGAAGTAATCATTTATTTTTTATTTATGAATGTAAAATTTTCCAAGTACTGACTTGGACGATTAAAACTCTTAAGTGAGATGGTATACAATGAAAATAAAATCTGAATTTCTTGTTCTATATTTTTAACATATTAAATTGAATTTTAAAACTGCTTTATTAAGGAACGGTTGCAGAATTTGTAATTCATAAAATAATACTCTTTTAAAAAAGTAAGTAAGATGTAATTCATTTTAATTATCGACATTGATCAAAAATCAATTTTTAAATTATGATTTCACATAAATTTCAAACCTTAAAGTCAGATAGAAGTTTCGTATAAAAAAAATTTCTGAAATGAATATTGTGACTGAGAATTCGATAAAAATAACTAAAGCTAATCTAGAATTCAATCGATAAAAGTAATAAAAAGACATACAAATAGGTGAAAGGTATCGTATTATAAATAAAATTTCAAATTCCAAAATTTCATATGCAGGTTGTTGGTCTTTTTTGAAGCACTTCACGGTTATTTGGATGAAGTCAGCCTAAACTTGGCTTAATCATGTAACAACCATTCAAAATTTCAAGTTAACCAGCCACGAATAGCACCACCACGTATAGTTTTGACGAGTCGCGCAAATACAGCCATTATGGAGATTTTATCAACTAAAGTTACTTGTATATTCGTGCACGTCATTGAGGTTCGTGTCAAAATGCATTTTCTGTTTAATGCCACTTCAAGATGAGTGACACCTCCAGACTGGGTTAGCATTTTCAATTTTTGCCCCAAACTGCAATTTACTATTTAACTTTAATTAGACGTTATTTAAAACTGTTAAGACCTTGAGAGACCATTGCTTATATAAAAAGTCCTTTGATTATTTTAGAAGTATAATGAAGATTAGATGTAGCTGTATTCAGGTGCTATTTTACTCTTAATTTAAGTTCACATTCGTATTGAGATAATTTTGGACATGTTTACATTATGTTTCCCTTTACTTTGGTATTTCCGTGTTAATTTTCAAAAATGTTGTTTATATAAACGAAATATAAATTGGAGGTCCCTCTTATGCGTGTCCTCCCGAAGTCTAGATCGCGGGGGATCTCCGGCTGTCGAGGTGCTCCGACTCGCCATCCTCTGGAAAGTGGTCCCGGGTGGAGAAAGTCGATCTGACTCTGCAAATATCTGCAATAATCCCACTCCCCCTCGATGGTCCCCGTTAATCGATGTCAGCCAGTAGCAATTGGTCAGAAATCGTTTACTTTCTACGTAGATTATTATTAGTTTTAATTTCGCCTCACCCCAGGGATTATCACGGATTCGCATTAACAACAGATTATCACAAAACGAACAATGAATAATGCAAATACAAAGATGCCGTATAAACCGAAGTTCAGAGCGAAGTAACGCGACCCTCGGTCCTTAAAATTTTCTACCCTCGTTAATTATCTTCGACGGCGCGACCGGTTAAAAACTTTTTCGCGTATCCATAGTCAGTCGTACTGTAAGTCGCTAAAAGCGGATCGAGTTGTATTTTATGATGCCATTGCGAAGAACTCTATTACTACTTACTTTCCGTGAATTCCAGAAAAGTCCCGAGCACCCTTTTTACATTTGTTTAATAGTTTAATAGGTTACTCCTTGTTGAATCCACTTACATTACAAAAAGTAAAACTTTTAATACAGATGTATATTACAAAAGATAATCTTGATCGGGAATTTTCGTGTTAAGACCTTCAGCCTATGCTTGACGATACGAACACTCGATATCAACGCTAGAGGGACAGTTTAAAAAGATGAACTGATTAAATAATTGGGAGCATTGATTTTTCATTTTTACGGTGCATAGCAAAATAATATTATTGAAGTAGTATTAAATTATTAAGACATAAAAACCAAGAGAAGCTTAAATTGATAAAATATATTGTGTATAGGTATGCAAATGTAAACAAGCTTGTACACCCTCTTACAAAGGGCTACAATAATACGTAACTTTTTATACTACTGTGAGAGAGAATCCCACCTAACCCTATAAAGTCTAAAACACCTATAATATTTTTATTTTTTTAAATTAAAAAACTGTTCTGAAATACTCACACTCTTGGACTACGAGCCTTGCACTCAAAAAATGTGTATGAACTTGATGCTGCTGTGTTAGGGTCTCTTTCACAGGAGCATAAAAATTTACGAAATATTGTAGCCCTTTGTATGTCGATGTGCAAGTTTACTTAAATCTGCATACCCGTACGCAAATTTTTTTATCAAATTAATCAGTATCATTATGATATATCATAATGTAGTATTACTTGAATGCTCGAGTGATGTGCCTCGATAAGGATAAAGTCTTAATATCGGGTCTCCTGAATAAAGTCAGGAGTGAGTAAAATACAAGTAGTTTCTCCTGCATTTCTAGTCGTTTCTCCTAGTCGTAAATTTAACGTAACATAACTAATTACAAAAGTGAAAGTAGAGACCTTGGATGCACAACTCTCAACTCACAACTTACAGGGGGCACTACTCCAGGAAATTTCATTAAAATAACTCTCGCATGTTCTACAGCTCGTTATGTTTCCTAGTTCTATAAAATTTTTAATACAAGCCCACCACGCGCTAATAAGGCTGCACCACACATTTCACGAGATGAGGGTGTATTATGAGGGTAAGGAAAAACGCATTCCCCGGTTCGGTGCTCGGGGCCAGACACGCAATTCAAAACTTTACTCGCATGCAGGAATTGTTTTGTTCTCCTCTCAAATGTTTAAATGTCGTATTCGGCAACACAAGTGCTTCAATTCTACGAAGAAAAAAAACTTTGCGTGGCGATAGTTTTCGCATTGACATTTCATGTAAAATCATTCGTCCCCAATTAACTGCTCAAATTATAACTCATTCATTGTATGTTTAGATAATTTTGCGTAATGTTCATATTTGATGTAGAAAAACAAACCAATATTACATTATAAAAAATATTGTATCTTAGTATCAATCAATTTATTCAGTGGAAAGGAAATCATGGTTATTGAAAATGAAGTTTCACGTAGTAAATCGTCTGTTCTTGCACATATGCAGTTTAATATTTACTTAAAACTCTCTATTTCATTGGCTGTTTATTGAAAGTTTTGCAAAAGCTGAGCGAACAAGCCAAGGGGGTATTAAAAAAGTAAAATATATGGAAACAGAGACAAAAAGAACCAACAACAAGTCTGCGATTTTAATTGAAACGAAAGCTTTTCTTAGTAAAATTAAATTGAATAATGCTTTGGCACACGTCTTTAACTCTCTGATCTTTATTCCCTGTTTGAGTACGCGAATTTACTATATTATTCCATTGCTCACCGTCATGAACTTTTCTTTGGCACTGATACTTGGAACGTTGAACCTTTAAATACAAGTTAAAAAACAAATTATTACGAGTGCGATTTTATGATTAAATACAGATTTTGTCTGTATATTATATACTGCAAAATATACAACTTTTTTAGTATTAAATATAATATAAAATATATCTTCTTTTTGTTTTTATTACATTCAACCACTATTGCTTGCTCTTTTTGTTAAAATATTTACAAATTTTGATGTATCATTTATCAAAAGTTTATGGTAAAGGTCACTTAAATTATTTTATACAGCCTTGACAATTTTAAATAAGTAAATAGAATCGAAGAAATATTCTTCAACGTTCCTATATAAACTTTATTTACGAGAGGAAATACCATTCATAATTTTAAGTAAAATATGAAAATAGCAAACGCAAATAGGTATATTTGCTAAAATTTTGTCAGGAATGAATCATTTAAAAATGCCCAGCCCACACAGTATTCATAAAAATAAAAGCATCATAAACCTTCGGTGTATCGTAAAAATTGCAGCGCAAGCAGCGGCCGAAAATGTCTGGAAAATCTACGCTTCATTTCCCGTCAGTTGAGTTTTCACCATTACCCAACGCATCCAAGCATTACTCACTCACGGAACTAAGTGCTCGATGTACCATATATGAGAAACAGGTAAAGATTTAAAAAATAGCTAATGTGGATTTTCACGTATTCATTTGGAATTCATTTGGTAGGCATGACAATTTAAACGAGGTCTGTGGATGGATGTACTTTGTACTATTGCATACAGAAAATTGTTTCCATCTTGAAAAATTCTCTATTGCTTGCTTTCAAACTTTTTAGATGCTGTATTGCACCTTTTAAACTGACAAGTTACCTGCTGAAATAGTCTAAGAAATATTCATAACTTTTTAGAAAAGAAAAGTTGCGACACAAAATATCGCAAAAATATACTTTGACTTGAAATGTCTTAAATTCAATATATATACATATATATACATGTGTATCTGTAATGTAATAAATTTAATCTGTTATAGCATTAACGAAACACAATAGCTATTGTTGTAGTTCAGCCACACAGAAATACCACATTTCATATGGCAATTATCAAAGAACAATAAAAATAACAATATATATATAACATTAAAAATTAATTTTTTAAATGCGTGTCCGAATTTTTAGTTTAAAATATGCGTAATACATAACTAATAACTAATAAACTATAATATTGCATTATGTAAGTTCAATAATTATTACAATATTTTTAATTGATATTAACTGTTAACTGCAAGCGAGAATATTATATTCATGTATTTATAGATATGTATTTATGTAAATACCTTCTTAATAATGCGAATTAATGAGTATAGAAAATTATAGGTTAGGATTAATGCACATATTTGTGTACTCATACGAGTGTTTAGATATGCATTGATTCGGATGAAATGGTGCATATTCATATATATTTGTATTTATGCTCACATGAATATGATATGTGAACACATAAGATTTTTTGGGAAGATGACAATAATTATTCTATTCATGAAATTATTGATAGTTGGATCATATTTTATCGATGTAAAGAGGATAACATACGTTTCTGTTGATATTGTTCATCTCTCTCTTTCTCTCTCTCTCTCTCTCTCTCTCTCTCTCTCTCTCTCTTTATCTCTCTCTAACATTTTTATGCAAATTGGTGCATTCTTTCTCACTTTTATATTATTTATATAAAATATTATTAATTATTAAAATATTATTAAAATATTATTAAAAATATTATTAATATTTCCCGAAAATATATTTAATGCGAACGTAAAGAATAACGGGGTTTGCAAGTTGATCTGATAAAAAATTCATATTGTCTGAATCTTCGTGGGAGAAATATCGTACCATGTCAAATCTTAAAATATCTCTACTTTGATGTCCATATCCATCCATATCCTTATACAAGTGGGTATACTTCTATAAAACATGGAAATGACGCATATCGTAACTTATAAAGTCCAATTCTTTACATAAAAGTTACATTACAAATGTGATTTAGAAAATCGTTAAAATATATGTAATTGGCATGTAATACGCTTTTGTAACAAAGCAAAAGTAGTTTTTGTATCAAAGCATAAGATGTGAACGAATAAAAGAATATAATGGTTTAGTAAATTTCAAGTAATTTTATGAGAGAAAAAAGCAGATATTTTCAGAATACAAAAATTTTAGTTCTGTCCCCAAAATATTTTTTTTAATTTTATAATTGATAAAATAAAATTTATTCCTTAAAATAAAAATGCTAATTACATTATATCCTTATTCTTTGCTAATTCTTTTTTAAATGATTGACAGATTTCTAATATATGGAGAGAAATTTTAATAAAATAAATATATAAATAAATAAATAAATATAAAAGTAGGAAGTCAAATAATTTTAATAGTCTAGACAAAGATCTTAACAAATTTTTAGCTATTTATTTCATAGTGAAGTAATCGAAGAAGAAATTCTCTCAAATTAAAAGTAAAAATTTTCATAAATTTCAAATGTTACTTGATTTGCAACTTCTTAATTAAATTCTTCTTCCATTAATTTTGTATTACAATATTTATTTCTTAATTGAATTTCTTTCAAATTATTTGGTACGTACTTTACTAATTCGGATATTTTTATATTTTTCACTTTATTTAATTACGAATCAATCAATGCAAATTCATAGAAGTCCTCGGATTTTATTGCTCTTTTCAAATATTTCAAATGTTCCTTTATACTTATTTAAGCATATTTTATTTGAACATAAATTTTATAATGTATAAATGTTCACACTTCGAGACCTGAATCTAAACTTCATCTACCAAATTGCTCTAAATTTGATTCTGTCTACGATTTGTAAAGTCATTCATTGATGGACTTTTGATCTATTAGATTTGAAATTTATCAGTTTTATTTAAATTGTAAGTAATTGAATATATATATCTTATACATAATTATTCTTGCAATAATTATCATCTTTAAATATTAAATTTTCCAATCATTATGATATTTACAATATTTGTCTCTATTCAATTCATATACATAAAAATAGTTTATAATAAAATAAAATAAAATAAATTATATACAATTATATAATTAATTGAATTCATATTATAAATTAATAATTTTTTTCTAGAAATATTTTTAATAAAAGTAATAACTACACGTCTTATATACTTTTGAAAAAACTAATACTTGTAAGATAATCGTTAAAAATGTTTTTCAAATTACCAGAAAAAATTAAATATTATTTTTTTTTTAAAAAAATTAATTCAAAGAATATAATTCATCCTTCTTTTATGAAAAAAAAGTTTATAACTTTATATTCTATAATTATAAACTTAATCTTTTGAAACGTTAATATTCGAAAGCCTGTAAATGAATTTTATAAAATATTCATAACATGTAATTTTAATGAACATTTTAGAATGCATATTTCATTAATTATAAAATAAAAATTCATAATAATACTATTTAATGAGCTAGCTTGTATTTACAAAGTTTTTTAAAATATCAAAAAATTCGACTAGATAAGTTATAAATGCATGAAATAAGTTCTTGAATAATGTTCATCACTTTTTTATGTAAATACTATTATGTAAAAAGTACAAGCTTTAATATCATTTTTTCCAGTTAAGCATCAAAAACAAAATTAGAAATAAAACCATTTATAATTAAGCATCAAAAAACTATTCTCGAAATATGAAGAAATATTGAAAAATATTAAAAAATTCTATAGGAGCCTTTTAATTCTATGTTAACACCTTGTGATACCATTTTTTATAGTGGATAGGAAATTTATAGTTGGAAAGATCAACGGTCTATGATAAGAGAATTTTTAATAATGGATACACTCATAGTTGGTACGCCCGTAAAATGCAATTTAAAACCGAGAAAAAGTTGAAGTTCCATTTTATGTAAAATCGATGAACTCGATGTTAAATATGTGGAATATTAAAAGCTGGTTGTTCGAGGTTGTTACAGAGGTATAATTATGTTAAATATTTCACATGAGTCGAAAATAAAAATGAAAACGAAACTTGACACTGCATCATGCCAAATCAGACTCCATATCAAAAAATCTTAGGTTTCATTATAAGCATAAATATCTAAAACAGCAGTTGGTGGTATACGAAGACTAATTAAATTGAAATTTACCAATGGTCGCAATTATTTTTAATAGTCGCCATAATTAATTATACGATCGCTGCACAGAGAAACGGTCTATGTAACTGATAAAATTTGCATTGCTAGGACAATATCCTACAAAGCCGGTAGTATGCAATATTGGCAATACGATAAACCTTGTAATTCTAATTTTATTGCAGTATTTATAATAAACTGGCTCAAGAAGGAGATTAAATTTTTAGAAAAATTGATGATTAAGTGGTATCTAATGTTTTTGACTGTATCCACTCGAAGATCTTCACTTTTTTTAAATCGAACGAAATTAAACCTTTACTATGAGTTCGGGACTAAAATGAAATTTCCGTGTGTTTCTCAAATTTCGAGCCACGGTGGAGAAAGTCATTTTGTCTTGAGGAACTTAAGGAAGCATCGCAAAGCGTAGAATAATAACAGTAGAAGTAATTACGCGGGAGTCGGATCGTGCTGCACGCGAATCCAAGCACGAGTCACCCTTGATTACGCCTATCATGAAGTCACCCGGACACTCGGATTTCGACATTCGACTTTTGATTTTCCATTTTCGTTTTTTTCACCTCTAGCCACTAGATGTAATTGGGAGATAAATGCACTTCGTGTGGCGATGTGCCCCTCCATCCGATCTAATCTCTAATTAGGGACTTTGAGTGGTTGCGTGATGCACACAATCATCATAAGCGCTTCGGTCGCTAATCGTTTGGAAAACTTCATTCCGATTAATTAGGAGCCATCTCGCGCCTTCATTGCACAAATCTGTCATTTAAAAAAAAAAAAATAAATAAATAAACAATGAATACCTGTACGATTGTTAAATTATTCCAAGGATCTTATGATGGACCATGTATGAAAACTTGCGTATAATTTAAAATATTCGTTATCCATGTACAGAATATAAGAGGAGAATTCCTCTAAAATACCATCACATATTCATTTAATTCGTATATGTTGCAAAATATGTAGATTTAGTATATGTATTTTTGTTCAAAGCACCTTTCAAAGGAAAAGGTTAAGCTCAATCAGATTACATATTTTGTGGAAAACAAGCAAGTTTTTTCCAAAAGTTTTATCATATTAAATGATACACTATAAAGAATCATACAAATCATGTCCAAGTTACTTAAGAAAGTATAAATGTTAATTATATCAAAGAGTAAATCTTAATAAATATCACATATATATTCATTAATAAATTGTATAGATGTTAAGGGAAAACCCCTAATTTCCATTTTTAAATTGTTACCAAACGCATGATTAATACGGTCAAATTATTTAAACTATTGAAATTTAACTCTGGTATTTTGTACATATGAAGATGTATTCAAGAAAAACTTGGAGCAAATTAATTGGTTTAAACATAAAAAATGTAAATTTCCAAAGAGGGCTGAATTCTTTTGATACAAAAAAAGCCGGATGATTGATTGAAGGCATACTAATACATGTACCTTGAGTTGAATACGTAGGTTACCATTATTTTTCATGACATCCTTTACCCTAGCTTTTAGCAAATCCCACCATATTAACACTTCAAATTTTGTAGAAAATTTATTTTGGGTCACAAGCCAAAAATAAGGGTGAAAATTGAAGATTTCTGAAGGTTTATTTATCTTAAATTAAAAAGTTATTGGGATAGCTGCTTTACTAGTAAAACAAGATTCAGAAAGAAAACCAAATACAAGTGGATTAAACACACAAAAACTAATCTTAAATATAAAATACTGTAGAAATCAATTTATGCATTTATTTCACTAACTGATATGTAAATTTTTTTGCATTTGTCAAAATGTGATACATAAAATTAATATTGCGCATTTAATTGATGTATAATTAATTTCAATCAGAATTGGTGGAGATTAATTCAAGACTAAGAGCATGAGAAATATTAACCGATAATTCACATTAAGAAAAATGAAAATTATAGGATGCTGAGAGAGAAAGAGAGAGCGAGCGAGCGAGAAAGAGGAAGCGAAATGGGAACAAAAAAGGACCAGAGAACAGCAAGAGCACAAGGAGAAAGCATAGTATATTTTGTTATCTCTGGGCTCGAGCATTGCGTCATTTCTCTTTGCACCGAATTAAAGCCTGCTATATTTATGCATACGTATATAGGAAAAGTGTAACAAGAAGGGGTGGAGGTTACGAGAACGTTAATCTCGAGAAATATTTTGCCACCCGAACGCCTCGAATTCCCATCCCCGTTTTCCCCTTTCCTTCCCCACCCCTTTCACGACAGGTTGTATTTCATACGACGTTTCGCACCCCGTAACTGTAATCTAATAAGGTGACAGAGCATACCCCCCTAGTTTCGCTCGGATGAAAGCAACAAGGAAGATGTATGATCTTCGGCACTCCGTGTGTACACCAGCAGAGACGGAGTTGAAAACGAAAACACCAATTACTTTATACAAAGACGAAATATTAAACATTAAGCCAAAAACATATTTTTATTTTTTTTTTTTTTAGTTTTACTTGGCTTCACCTTTAAACAGGAATAATCCATTATTAATGCAATCATAAATTTTTAGGTGACTCACCCATAGCATTTCGTGTCTCTGTAAAAAATATGCTCACAAATATGACACTTACTCACTTGAGCATCTTATTTTTATTTTACTCGTTCTCTGAATTATTGTTATTAGTTATTCAAAGGGAGTTATTAAAAATTGAACATTTTATATGGGTTCCTTCCCTTTCCTGAGTTTACAATCGTAAATTTTTTTTTTTTTTTGTAGATGCTAGCTTAATTATTTATTGCAATATTTACTTTTGAGTATTTCATAAGTTGCATTATTTAAATATTTGTATATTCTATTAATTCTTACATATTATTATATACTTGTAATATTAAAAATAACGATGTACCTAAACAATATATATAATTAAAATTGAGATAAATTACGTGATTCTTGATATTGTGCAAGTAAATATAAAGAGTTACAGCTAATTCACTATAGCACTGTAGTAAGTTACTTTAATAATAATTATTAAGACTCAATTTAAATTAAATATAATTACAGAAATATTGAGCAGCGAAGAACCCCGAAGGTTTCTTCTTCGCTTCTCATGGTGTTCCTGGGCAACTAGGTACGGAGCTTCGATTCCGTACTCCTTTTTATTCGATTATGTATTGCCGGAACTCAGTGCAGCCGTTCCTCGATGAGCCCGGTCGGAGGATGGACGTCTCCCACTGTATATAATCCATTTATACAAAACGTGATGCAATAGCAATACTCAGATTTCCCAGAAGATAAGGAGGTGTGTACCTCTGAATCCGTGGCCGAGTTTGTATTGGGTAACCTCTTGGAGGAAGCCCTGGACGCTCGGTCGAGCCCAGAAGTATGGGGGGTGGGACTCAAGCTTGCTAGTGTAGGAAATATGAATACGGAATTTAAGTTACAGGTGGCTTGACGAATTCTCAGAATACTACATCTAGTATAGATGAAGCTGTTTGTGAGTGGCTGTACCTCGCGGGAAAGAATTACACTCAGTAAAAACGTGCAAGAGTTAACTAGCCGCTTGCCAAAAGGATTTGTTAATATATCCGTCAACGATTATGGTACCTTGTGTCACAGTGTTACTAACATCATGGAATCAAAAATGATCCATAGTAATGTAATGTGTATAGACGCTCCTATAAATAGGATTCCTATTAACCGTCTCCCCCCCCCTGCGTTCACGATCCCTGTAAATAAAACTATCACCCACGCCCCACCCCTTGTAACATAGCATCCCTAACATTCAATGCGGATATCCGATCCTTCGTATCCCAGGAGAACAACCCCCGAAACGCTCCCCCGTCCTTTTACCTTCTCAGTCCGTCCTACACATTATATATGCTAGAAAATCTGAGTGATAGTGAGGATGATAGCGGTGAACTGCTCGAAGAGGATGAACGACAAATCATTATCAGAGCCGTTTCCACTCCCTCACTCCACCACGACAGACACCTCCTAAGGCAGTACGAGCCCGGGAACGCGTGAAGCACCTAGAATGCCGCCATAATGGAGTATATGCTGGGGGCCTCAAGCTCGAATGAGTGATCGTTAATCGAGCGCCTCGAAGAAGAATTTATCACAGGTGATGTACCCGATACTATCAATGGCTGTAACCAGGTTATGGCTATACATTCATCTGAACCAACAACTAAGACCAACAAAAAATTTTATTGATAATTTTCATTGGTGTTCTGGAGCAGCATGCTGTTCATATCAATCGTAGACAACGCTCGACGGACGAGATCAATGTTTTATATCTTCGATCGGAATATAAATAGTGATAAAAATGCCAGCGCTGATGAACAACCACGGGGCGCTCCCGGCACGAAACGAGTGGCTGTGGATAACATGCCCCAGAACACCTCAGCTCCTCGATCACCCAACATTATGCTATATTATCGAACTCAAAGTATCGCCTGTAAGGTGAGGGACGAGCCTTGAAGGATTTTAGGTGTGCTCGCTCGCGGTGACTCCAATCAGTAGTCGATAATCACCATCGCCACTCTTATATATGAAAAAGGGACTCCCGAACATCACTAGAAGGCATGGGCAGGGAAAATGAAGCGTACCGAGCGCCATAGTTACGAAAGCTTCATGCGTACGATCGAACATTTGCTCTTTATATGGACAAACTCCGGTGCCAGCCTCATCCCCCACCTGATACGGAACAAGCTACCGACCATACAACCGATGAAAAGATATACTACGACCTATCTAGGAAAATCTCTAAGGAGGAGAAAAGAAAGTTGGCGACAATCATAGCCGTTGAAGCGAGAGAGTTCCCAGGAAGTCAGCACCAGCTCCCAAGAGCCAGCCACCACTAAGGAGAGTGATGAGGTTCCATCAGTCTTTGATGGTACCGAATCACCCCTTGCACCTGAAAATCAAGGGGCAACTAAGCTATCGCACACTTATGACCGAGTGTTGCGTATTGCTCCAGTATTCGCTGCCACGAATGGCACATTCGAAATAACATCTCGCACAATCTGTTCATCCACAATATGCATATGCTGTGAACATATAAGAATTCCTCCGTGCAACCTTCCACTCGGATTAGTACCGTAGCCTCGGAAATTCAGAAGCGGCCGCCAGTCTCCGAGCTCAATATAGATCCATTTCGAACCTCCACGGTTGAGTAGCGGCCTGCGCCAAGCTACACAACCGTGAGATGACTTTTCATCAGCACTTGTACATGCAGAAAGTAGTGACAGCAATCCTGAAAACAATACACCGAGTCCGAACGACGTAGACGTACAGCAGACAACCAGCGAAGCGAATCTGCAGACCTAGAGTGTCATCCACTTGTATGTCTTAGATGATAATTCGCTACCTATCGACGAATCTGAAGCACAGATTCCCCCCAGCGTCCAGTGCCCAGATTCTGCTCTTGTGAAGAGCAACCCTACGTATATCACTCTAATATTCAAAAGTGGACTTGCCAAGTCTGTGCACTTGACCTTAGGCTAGTTAGCATCTGAAGTAGGAGTAATACTAATAATAATAACTTCGCAACAAGCTCGCTAAAGTTGTGGAGCTTAATCGGAATAATAGAGGGAAAGAGCCGCGACCAACCGCCGCTCTTTCAGACGCTGTGACTGAGTTATATACGTAACCATACTTTCGAGATAAGAGGGTAAATAGTACTGCGTCTTTTTCCTTGTTAGTGAAGGAGATGGTTAATTTATACGACCTCTTCTTATTATATAAACAATGGGAGAGCTCCGGTTTGCTGGACCCACTCGTCGCATCTCTATCAGGAATCATCATACCTGCACTAAACAAACTGTGGTAGCATCTAACCCTCAGAATCGAATGATAGATAATGCTAAACAGCGGATCCGTCAACAGAAAGAGAGCGATACGGTATTACTATCCGACCTAAGAGTCCAGAACCCAACACTCGAGGCTACCCTTACTCGCCCTGCTAGACCAGGACGAAAATCAAAGCGCAAAGAGTCAATACCTGCCCAAGAGCCGCCTCCACCTCTACTCAAATTCCGAACAGAAAACAATGCTGCGCTGCGGATGAAGATGGAATCTTTTCGATGGCGTGGCGTTGCTGTATGCAACTCTTCTTATACCGGGAAGTTTGTAGCTACGGAGCGGGCGACATACATGATAGACTATAATACGGCAAAACTAACACATATGTAGCATAATGTGACGAACCAGGCAAGAGCTGCATAGGTTGTAAATGCGATTATGGGCGTTCTCCTGCTAGCCAGACGAGTGACACAAAATTTAAAAGCATGCGCGGAATACAGAAAAATGTTTCTTATCTGCGATTTAATGGATAAATGCCGCGAATCCCACATCACACAAACAACGGGTGTCGATTACGTGTGGGAAAAACCCGAGGTACTCCGCTTGTAAAATAACTTTATAAAAAATAGAGATTTTAATGCACAAAATAAAGGGGGTAGACACAGTAACGAGATTTCAATACTCAAAGAGTATAACTAAAGAATTTCTTAATAATTAGTATATTATATTAATTATTTCTCAATTCTAACTGAGAGAATATCTGACTACTAGAAAGACCTCCGAAAACTACATAAATTATATAGAGAAAACAGAGAGAGTAAGTTGTGGAGCAAGAGACCTGCATATATTATCTCACATAACTTTTTCATATGAACTAAAATTAGGAATACGCCACCTAGTGGCTTCGAAGGTACTGCTTAGTGCGCTGAGTTTGAATATCGTGACTGCATTGATTTTCGCGTTAGAGTTATATTAACTCCTCTCTTTCTCAAACAGTAGGAAAGATAACAGGAAGGACATAAAGAAGGGACAAGCGCAGAGTACAGAGAATAAAATAATGTATAAAGTGTTAAATAACTTAAATTTATATTTTGTTTATATGATATAAATACAAGTGTAAATAAAATGTAAAAATGCAATGTAAGATATAATAAATAGCGGAACCCGTCGCTTGGCAATAGCCGGAATGTAATGTATATAAATAAATGAATAAATAAATAAAATACAAACTATACACCCGAATGTTGTTTTATAATAAAAAACTGCACATTTATATTCAGTTACACTATCACTTATTTAGTTCAATTATACTTTTGAGCAATAAAATGTGATTCTCTTACTTAAAAAGTAATCTGTATTGATTATTAAACTCATTTCATGACCTAATATTAAGCTTTATAAATTCGAAGATGATTGTCAAAATGTACATGTAATGTTCCGGAAACAGTTGTTATGGTAGTTAAGGCGCTCTTGCATAATGCATATCATAAGTTTAGTGAACAAGAATAGAGAATAAGCGAAGCAGATGGAGTGTATACAGGTATAATGCATTTGCAGACATGTCAGAAGCTTACGAGAGTTCGCAACCTCTTGAGAGGAAGTTTCAAATCAAGTTTGTTAAATTCTTACTTTGTAAAAAATTCTGCATGACATTTTGCATCTTTTGAAATGCAAATATGAAGCGATTTGCTCGTAATAAAGCAAATGCACGAGAAGATTAAAATTTATGAAGACCGTCGGTATTTTTACCTGTTCAATCTCAATATTGTAAACCTTCGGTATTACTCACGATCAATTCGAATTATTTACAACTTTTTTACGAATATTAAAAATTGCAGCAGTACAAAAATAATCATGAAATATCAGTTCAAATATTTATCGGTCTCAATATATGCACAAAATATGACGGCAAAAATTGCTTGAAAAAAGAAACTACAACAAATTTTGATGTACATTAGATAGGGCTGTGAAGAAACAGTAAAAAGGTAACATGGTCGTGAATAATATAATGGAAAATAAAGGGGCGATGGTAATTTCGGCTAATGCTTGGCACCGGCTTGTCTCGCATTTGCTTTCAAAATGGAATATTCCTTGGAAAACAGGAGAAAGAAAAGCTAACATCGAAACGACTACTGTCACTTTTACTATTGCACATGCTCTCTTGTATACGAACTCACTGTGCAAGCTCTCATCTTTGCGCAATATAAACGAATGTGATCAATTAAATTGGCTCCCAGTCTGCAAAAGAACCCATCTAGCTGCAGGTGCACGTCAGGATAATATAAGATACTCAGGCATTTTAGGAGAATACCACTCCAGCAACTCTTGCAGATTAGCAAGGTTATTGTTATTCCATAGAAGAGAAACTGAATAAAACTGAGTTGGATCAGGAAGTGTTGATCTGGTGATAATCCTGCCTGCATTGCCACGTCGCGACTCTCATCCCCGCATTGCACTGTGTACATTGTCGCGTCACGACCTCCCTTCCCCCATTGATTGGCCCCATGGTTCGCATTTCCACGTGACGATCGTCCGATTGTCACTCGATGCATCCCTCTCCCCATCCCCCTGTCACCTCGATGTTGCCCCGTTCCATCCGCACTCGTGAACTGGCAGCAACACATAATTTACAGGCACGGTGCTGAAGAATGAGGAGGAGCACTCCCACCACCCTCCGTATCTCACAACAGGCCGCTACCCTCTCTGCTGTGTGAATCTACGTGTATGATAAAACGAATAAAACGTATACCTCTACAGACTAAGTTGTTTATTTACTCCCCCCCCCCGATACAAACACCACCCCCATTTCTTTGGAGCCCTCATGTTTCGATTGACCACCAACGGGAGAAATAAGAATTGAAAGCTTACATTTCTTTACATCTATAAAAAAAATATATATATATATAACCTCCTAAAACTAACGAACAATAATTATATTATTCATTAAAATATCTGATTATAATTAGAATAATAAAAATTATTTGAATCAAATTATATTGCGCATAGTGTCAATGACATGAGTGCGTCTCGGCTTGGTTCGAAATAAAGCCGAGTAACTGCAACATAAAGCATCAATCATTTCACTGTAACTATATTTACATGAACTCATGCATTAATTTTTATTGAAGCATGAAATGCGTATAGTTAGCTAATGTAACTAAAATAATATAGATGGATCCTTTTTTTCTCTTAGGGTTTCATATGATGAATCTTTTCTCTCTCAAACTTCATCTTTATTTTTTTCAGAAAAAATCTAATATTTACGAGTTACAGTAACTTGCTTTCGAGTTTTGGTCGATCATTATATGCTTTGATCAAAGTCTCTATTTTAGATCATTATCATTAACGTAGTGCTTTAAATTTATTTTTAAGCGAAAAGTTACTCTCATAATTCACAGAAAAATAATTGAACATTTTTCCATATTAGACGCAAAAGATGCGACAACCTATAATGTTTTGAGTAGAAATCTTCTTAATTTTCATTAAAAAATAATGAAAGCCGTATATTAGGTGTAGTTCTAAAATAAACTATGCGTTTTCCCAATTGTTCACTGAATTTGAAAGTCCCTGCACGAGACATTAGTTTATTATTATTACTATTATTCGCAACAGATTTTATTGCCAGAAACGTCCACGCAAGTGCCCATTTGTACACGTCTAAACCGTTCGGAGTCTGGGAATGACGAATTCCAGGTTTCACTGAACCTGGACAATAAAGCCTCCGCCAGGTCCATGATTGCTGTGCCGGTTGAAACAAGTGCGTGGACTCCCACAACATTGTGCCCATTCGCTATATTTTGTCAAATAAAATTTAGTTTTAATCCATGTACTTCCATCTCTATTTCGAACGAGGATTTAATCGCAATATATATTTCTGTCCGTATTTGCAAAACTAAAAATGCGTAACAACCAACTATATCAAAGGAAAATTTTAATTTACCCATATCACCTACAAATTTTGATACCTTTCATTCGTTTAATTAACACAAAATTAAAATGCAATAATTTATTTAATTAGCAACTGAATGTAATAAACAAGCACGTTTTATTACTACCGTTAAAATCATACCACCAGTAAAATACTATTATATTTTTACAATGCAATTTCAGTGAGGTAAATGAATTATTCTAAATTTATTTTGAGATGAATTACAATGCATAATATGTATCCAGAAGAAACTATAAGCTTTAATTTATATTTAAAAAAAGGAGAATACACCAGTAATCTTGACAGTTTTATAGTGGTATATTTTTCGCATTTATTTTTATTTCAATATTATGCATTTTTTACAGCTATTCTGCTCTTCATAATTTTTCATCCTTCTATTTCATGTTATACTACTCTGCAATTTTATTCAATTAATTCAATTCAAGATAAAACAAACACCAAGTATGAAATAGAAAATTATTAAAGCAAGTATCATAAATATAATGACTTTCTCAAGATGTGTGGAAAATTCCTGTGTCATTGTCTTCTGATATTCCTGGCTTTTTCCATCATAGTGCCTGAGATCTCATAAATACGTGAATATGAAAGAGATAAAAAAGAGGTGGGAGAGAGAAAAAAAATAAAACGAGTATTATACGTCCAAGCGATCTCTTCATGTATACTTTCATAATATTAAGGGGACAAACCGCCGACTGTCCCACCTCTTAACCCTTGTCTATGTATACGTGCTAACTATGAGTCGTGAAGAGAGACATTCTTTGCAAAAAATTTAATATCGAATTCGTGTCCTCTTCTTTATATTATGGACTATAGGCTTCATTGTTGTTTTATTTGCTCATGTACACATTCGTATCTTTGTAGAACATTTCATTTACTCGATATTATTTTTTTTTTTTTTTTTTTTTTTTTTTGGTGAACATGGAAAAATAGTGGCATTATGATGGATGAGATCTGCGTAATATATATCAAGAATGTGCTTAAACACAAGCCTCCAATAGATTTAATGTAATTTCAAAAGAAAACTTTCTATTTTACCTATATTTATGTCATTCATTAGAATCACTAATTTCTCGCAAATTATTGTAATATTCTATTAAAATTAATGTACTATTAGTTTATTTAATAATTTCCAAAAATACAGATTATCCATCAAAGTCAAGTAATATTTTCAAGTTCATTTTGGAGTAGCTCTTAAAAAAATTGGTATAGTAACTTGTATTTAAACCAAAATTTGTTTATAAAAATATCAAGAAATTTCATTGTTTAACTTACATAATATTAATATTATTATTTTATCGATAGAATATATAAACTCTAATTAAGATGAGTTTTCTACTAATGTTTTTGTAATTATAAATTAATTTCTTATTTTTCATAATTCATAAAATAATTTCTTATCTAAAAAATTGATTTGAAATATTGAATAAATAATTTTACTTATTTTACATTAGACATTTAATACAATAGTATTATGTACTAATATAACATTATTAATATGTTTGTTTTTATTATGCCATTAAATTTGTTTAATAAATTATATATTTCTTATGTATACAATTTTATTTTATTTATTTATTAGAAAATAATGAGCCTTCAATGTATATTATAACTAATTATAATAATAACTATTATAATAACATACGAATAGTTTTTTTTAATATTAGTTTTTTATATTAATATTACATAAAATTAATAAATAAAAATTATAATTTTTTATTTAAAAAATGTTTGAATTAAAATATCTGTTTGAAAATTATATCACCACATTTCAATGTTAAATTAAAGAATATCAAAATCTTCTATATTTTATAGCTGAAGAATTTCGTAACATATATGTATACGTAATAGAAATAACAAAAAGACAATAAATTTGATGTCGTCATCGGGCATTTGATTACTAGAAGATTTTATAAGCTAACTCAAATTGTTACATTTCAAAAAAATTTCGAAACCGATTAAGCAAATACTGATATGAACAAATATCGCTATAAAAGATAATTAAAAAAAGAGAGACCCGAAGTGATACAGAAAAAAATTATGTTACGTATATCAAGATGTTCATAGAGAAAAATGTTTACACCCAATTTCCCGCAGTAAATTATATTACAAAATAGATTTAAAACACAATCTATAAGTAGAGAATGATGCTTTAGCTATATCTTATTTTTACACTACCAAAACAATGCCATTATAAAAATATTTTAAGTAAATATTCTGGATAAGTAATTTTTTATAAAATGCCAAATTGAATTTGAAATTTATATAATATATAAATTATTTTTGAATAACCTAAAATTATTGTATGTATTTCCTATATTTTTTAAATTATTAAAAAAAGAATTTTAATTTATTTTTTAATTTATATGTAAATTCATTATGATAGAGCAATATACTATATAATAATATCGATATAATAGTATATTATTTTTTAATAAAACAATTTGAAAATGAAAGTTTTTATGGAATTTTCGACATAGTATAAATACAATTTTAAAATTCATGATAAATCGTAGAGTAGTTTTTCAATATTAATGAATACAAAGAAAAAACTGAACATTAGCTATGTTTCCAATGAATATTGGCTAAATGGATTTGGAGAGAAGAATAAACAAAGTTTAATAATTTTCCAAAAATATCGTTTACTATAAGAGTACAGACTCAGAGGCATAAGCTAACTCGCGCATTCCATCACTCATACATCAATACGAAGTATGTTTGTGTGCATAATAATGGCAGAAAGAAAAGAATCGGATAATGCACGTATAGAGTATTTTAGCGATTTAGTACTCCGCGCCGATTTACTCTCAGTTCCCTCTTGGTTCCCTCTTGGTTCCCTCTTGGTTCCCTCTCAGTTCCCTCTTAGTTTTCTCTCAGTTTGCTCTTGGAGCTGACGTCATGACCGACTATTTTTGCTTTTCACAGGCACATATTTACTATTAATGCGGAGCTGACGCCGATCAGCTCCTTGAGGCTGCTCAAATTAGATAAGGTGAATGAATTCAAAAGAGAGAAAATTGCGATTTTTAGTTTTGCCAGATTTATTTTATCGACATTATTAAATATTGATCAATCGCGAAATTTAAGCTAAGGAAATAGAAAATATCATTTTTTTATTTGACTTAATTTTAGTTTCGTTCCAATGATGTTATCAACATGTGTAATATTTTCTGCTTGATGTGATATTTTACAATTATTTTATTTGAAATTCAGTACAAAAATGACATGATAATAACATTATAATATGAGTCTTAGAAAATAATTGTATTTCCTTGACAAAAATAATGATTGTCGAAATTTTATAATTAATATAAAAACAATTAATATTAATGAACAAACCATTACATTAGATATTTCATTTAAAACTACATTAACATTAATTCTGTTTTTTTATTTTGTATAGATTATATACAAAATTTGTACATTGACTTGCTATTTACTCTGCGTATTCATAAAATTATATAAATATAGTAAACATCTTATTTAACACCTTACATGCGTATATTGATAAAAATTTATCAAAAAAAAAGATTTCTGTAATTAAATTAACGGAATAATAAGAGCTATTCGTAAGTATAAAAATTGTACCATCATGTTAAAATTATTCATAAAATCAAATAAATTCTATAATATCATAAAATAAAAAATATTACACAAAAACTGTGTTTTGTATTATTTAAAGAATATTTAACGTTTTTATTCATAAATAAAAGATTCGAAAATACGAACCGCTCTTATATATTTCATTAATTTCAAAGATAATGAAATTCTTAAAATTAAATAATTAAAATTCATAAAATAACAAATGTACAAAATAAACAGATTTAAAAGTAAGTATTAATGTAAAAATATTAAATTTTAATGTAAACATTACAATGAAATTCATAAAAATAAACAGAGTAATATACTAAAACAAGCTAATGTATAAATAAAAATAATACACTGATTTTGATTATTTTTTTTATTTGTAATTATTGTATAAGTATTTGGTAAATTTTTTCACTGGCATCATCTCATTTTATCATAACCGCTCTTATATCTATCTGTAGCAAGTGTATGTTATATAAAAGGAAACAAATTGTTATTTCAAAGACATATCAAAGTGAAATAACTGTTAAGAAATTTAACATTAAATTGGATGATTTGTCAACGTTCTGTTTTTTATTTCAACGACACAGTTAGGCGGAAAATTGAAAGTCTTATTCATTACTTGTTAGAGCTTTTTATGTTAGATATTGGAGCCGCTTACACATACATTGTTATGTATATGTTATACAGACATTTTTCTTACAATATAAAACTTATTTAAAATTTATTTTAACTCAGAGAAGACTCACCGAGACTCTGAACTCGAATGAAAATAAAAATTTGAGAAACATGCAATTCTTTTAATTTAACTTTTATTATATCTTAATATTCATGCTGCTGTTTAAGTCTCTATTATTTTTACTATAAATATAGCGATAAGTGAACAGTACTTTTCAGAATAAATAAATAAAAAATGTCAATTTATAAAGAATAAAAACTGCAACATGAACTTGAGAGTAAAAGGTTGCTGACGATGTTAGTAGCTGCATGGAAAATGTAAAATTAAAATTCGCCCAACAGTCGATTGTTGATTTTTGTTAAAAATCAAGTTTTTCTCCTTTACGACACTAAATTTGCTTCGGAAGATTAATCATAAATCCGAGCCGTCCAATAAATTTAAATTCAAAATTGAAATTTTGAGCTTATGGTCACGCAAGAAACTTGTTAAAAGACATCTGCTACCTCTGTTCCATCAATTTGAATTCGATATTCGAATGTAAATTCAAATATCAAGTTCTAATCTTTCAGGCCATTCTGCTCGGATAAAACTGCGAAACGGTTGCAGATGCATCAGAAATCATCGGCGTGCTGACTTTTGATCTTTGCTCTGCTAAATTTATTCCAGTTCAGCTCTACTCGCCAATCGAAGCTCATTCGATGGCTAAAATTTAGAGCAGGGTGATCCACTAATAGTTGCAGGACGGAAACACGTACTGGCCATTCCAACAAACCACTCACGCTTTCCCAGGGATATACTGGTACTTCTACGGGATATTAATGTACTGGCCACCGTACATTAATGCGATGGCCATCGTATTAGGCTGGGGTTCTATGGTGATTCAATTCCCCGACCCCATGCTTATATGGAACAATCAGAGTACAGCTGACTTCTGGCTGGTATGATTAGACGTCTACTATTCTCGTATGAAATACCTTAAGAACAAGAGGATCATTCAAATGATACGCATATTTCATTCTGATTATTGGCAAAGCACTTTAATTTTGTCGATTTATTCACTCGTATCGACTACAATTTCATTTATAATGCAAATGTACCTAAAATTCTAATTGCATTCGATTGCTCATTGCGATTTCTCATTTGGCCTCATTCTCATTTCAGGATTAAATATATACTGTCGTATTTGCATCTTAATTAGAGCTTTCCTATCTGTTTGGTCATCTATGCACGTCTATGGGTGCACATATATACATATATTTATGGTTTATTAAAATTTTAAAAAATATAACATTGAAATGAAAGTGTGTTTTGTAAACTATTTGCCTATGACTTTTAAAAATCATATATTTACAAACAAGCATTTTACTTAAAAATTTATTTATTAAATAATAAAATTTAATAAAGAAATTTTTTGAGAATTTTACCGAGTAATATTTACAAAATTCTAAATTTTCAATTTCAACTATTAATTTGTATGCAGTTTTTGAAAATGTTATTATTTTTATTGTTATTTTGAAATTCATAAAAGAATTTAATAAAAAAAGCAATAAAAAAACTGAATATATATTCTATTTAAGTTTTTTCTATTTAAATTTTTATCCATATTTTATTGAAAGAAATAAGACAATATCATTTACTGTATCCGTTTCATTTATTTTTAAAAGAAATTTAAAAGAAGTTTCGTTAAGAAAGTGATTTGTATATTTTTCAACCAAGGCGCTTTATCTATGTAAATACTTTATTCACTCAGTATCAGATAAAAATTATTATCAACAGGTAAGCATAACATAACAAGGCACGCATAAAAGTCCTTTTTTCCTGGTTAAACTTATCGTTTCCCTACGTTATTATTTTTCAATAAATTTTCTTTATTTCAGCATTTGCTCTTCATTTTAGTTTACCATATATTTTACTCTAAACTTTATCACCTGATAATCAAAATATCACTAAAACTTTCATTACAAACGTGATATGGAATATGGGAGTAACCAGAACAGTGGTGAACTGTTTTATATAATTTTATATCTAAAAAATCTTAAGAGCCCTATAATAATAAGATAATATATAAATAAAAATCCCTTTTTTAATTATCAAAAATGAATGGAAAAATTAAAAAAAAGTGGTGCACGGAATCTTATATTTTAACAATCATCATATGATGAAGGAAATTTACGGAGTTGAGAGTGAAGTGACCCAACTATAATCCTCCCTGATAGTAGATCTTGTGCCCAAGACAATGAAATATTACATTACAAAAAAGTAATAGACCACAATAGAAATAGAACTATACTTCATTTTTCCTGATGAATGAGTTTTATGTCCGTATAAATACGAGCCTTCTAAGGAAATAATAAAAATAATCAAAATGAAAAACTATTTCTAAAAGTTTTTCGATCTTAATATTTAACAGGCATAAAATAGAGTTATCGTGTTGAGTCGTAAAAAACCTCTTTTCCAACCGATTCTACTTTAAATTCTAACCAGTGACTTAATCGATGCCCAATGCAATCCAAATTTGATGAGGCGGAACATGTGTTTCAGGTGAGATGTTATTTCAAAAGAAATGATAACGGTAAAAAGGGACAATCAAAATTTTATTGAAGAAAATGAAAAGTCATTTCCATCATCGCTATTTTCATTATTCGTCTTGATGTTTTGACATATGACTTCGATTTTTTAAAAAATATATTAGAAACCCGTCGCTAAATTTTATTTACATATTTAATTTACTTACAAAATTATGTCTACTCCGCATACAGAAATGGGAAAAATACACTTATTGTGAAATAAAAATCATAAATGATCTTTAATGTTATTTTAAATGTAACAAAAGCAGTTATTTAAACATACACAATATTTATACAGCGGAACTGATGACGCAAAGCTCATAAACAAAAGGTGCTCTCCCATTAAATTTTCCGAGTTATATATATTTTTCGGACCTTTCCTCTCTTGACACTTTTCCCTTAGCCGGTGACTCGTGATAGAGGCTGGATCGTATATCATACCAACAGCTTCCTCATTTTGAGCAACGATTCTGGATTGTGCATTGGCCACTCCGCAAAGCTTTTCCAAATCAATTACTGCAATATATTTTTATCCAAGACTTTATTAAAATTTTTATACCATTTCTGGTAGTCTTTAATAATGGGAATAGCTTTTCTTTTTTTTATTAACTTTTGGTTTTTCTCCAATTAAAAATTTACCAGTCACTCACCTCACATAATTTTATAATAGAATAATTTTTCTTTTTATTTTTTCTTTATAGTACATGCACAAATTTTATTCCGAGCAAACGTCGTATTTATAATCTGATAACATTATGTTAACTTATAAATTATCAAGGAAATACACTAGGATCGAAATCATTATTCCATTATAAAAGTTATTTTAATAATAACTTAAATAACTTAAATAATAAGAAATCACAATATTTAAAAACGCAATGAAAATAATCTATTAAGAGATTTCTTTTAATATTCGTTTTATGTTCTTAACAGAGGTTTGTGAAAATTTATTACATATGAGTTAACGAAATTCAATTTGTATATATTTTTATTTGTATATTGTTGCTGTTTATAAAATTCATTCTGTTTCATATTCAGCAAATTAACTAATAAATAATAGATTTCTAAAATTTTAACAAATTATCAATATCATCACAAATATATGAAAATAAAAAAGTATTTTTTTTGTCTTTATAAAATAAACTTCAATTTGACCAAGTACTATATACTTGAATTTTCTCTACCATTAAAATTTGTGTCTTGGTAAGGACTAAATAAAGTCTTATGCATTCTCAAATGCTTTTTTTGTCCTAAGTAGTCACATTTTTAATCTGACGAATTGATAAATAGAGATCACTTTGGAAAAATTTTTACCTTGTCTTTTTTTTCCTTTATCGGATGCACTTTTCCCCTCATTCAACATATAGAGTTGCTCGGGGAGGAAATAGTTAAAACTCATAGTGCTTGTGATTTATTGGATGAAATCATTTTGAATGTTTCTACGAGTTTATTACAAATATTATAAATCATGTTACTGCTCGTACCTCGTTAGCAAAAAAAACATTAATAACGCATTATGATTTCACTAAATTAATTTTATAAAATACCACTAAGTTTATGTTATGCATGAAATTTTATATTAAAAATTTTTTCATTTTGTATTTTACAAAAATTAATCACATTTTTAATTCACTCAAAACATTTTTATCTACAAATAACTTTGAAGCATATCTTATTAGTAATACAGAAAATAAAAAAAGTATGTAAAAAATACTGTACAACAGATTAATAAACGTAAAATCATCAACAGGTCTTACAGTATGTTCCATTTTTATCGTAGAATTATATCGATTATTTCATTTGTGTAAATGCTTAATGTCTCACTCATACCACAGTTTCATTTTTATTCTGTACACATATAAAATCTCATTGTATCATGTACAATTTACATATTTATGTGATACAACGACTTGGATGTATTATATATTTAGTTTGTAACATGGTTAAAGCCAGACAAAAATCTAAATAATCCATTCATTTAAAAAAATATGGAAATTTTACTTTGAAATTTCTATTTAATGTAATTTACATATAATATTCGGAAAAAAATTACAATTTTTCTAAAATTTGATAAAATTAAGACATTGATTACATGTAATATAAATTACATATTTTATCACTTTTATCAAAAATAATAATTTTCTATTTATATCATATAAATTATTTATTATTTTGAATTTAATTTAATTTATTAATTCAAAAGTATTCATATGATTTTTTTGTTGAATTAATTTAAAGAATTATAATTTCGAAAATTATTATTTTTTTATGCTACATTATATATTTTTAATGATTATAAATAGTAATATACAGTAAAATGTTGAAAATTATCAATCATCTACTAGAGAAAATTTTACATCACATTTTCATTATAAATAATTAATAGGGCCTACAAAACCAGAATCATGTATTTTGGTACAACTAGCATACATTTCATGAGTTGGCCAAATTAACCGCTTACCAACTTAAATGCTCACATTAATCTCAGTGTAAAATACATCTAATTGCTACTTGTCTAACATAAAATACATTCATTTTACCGAATACCAACATCTATTATTCACAAAATAAATTAAATTAATCAAAAACTTATATAAAATAAAAAACGAAATAATTTAATTATCGACTGATCTTGAAAAACTTGAAGAAATTTATTTATTATACAAAGTAATACATAAAAACAGTGACAATACTGCTTTATTGCTTGGTGTAATATAACACATAAGCTATTTCAATTCATTTACCAATAATTACTAATTCTCCAAAAACTATATTTATTATGCACGATATAATCTATTTTCATTATAAATTACATATGGTATACATTTAATTGCAACAATACATAATTGAAAACCAAAATACGAAATGGAAAAAAATATATTTAAAATAATTTTCCAAATATGTCATATAAATTTTCATATTCCAACTTATTGGTTATTAAAAAAAAATATAGTGTAAAACAAAATTTCGTTCGTAGCTTTATAATATATTCTTGCAGTTATCATTTAAATTATTTGATAAAAACAAAAATGTAATTAAAATAAAATTAAATAAACTTAAAATAAAGAAAATTAAATAATAACAATAAATGTTATTAATATTATTTATTAATACAATTTCAATTATTTATTATATACGTATTGACATATTATTATTATTATAATTATTATTTTTCATTACTTTATTGAAAAAAAATTAAAATTTAATCATTTATATAATTAAAAGTATATGAGACACTAGGATAATACATTTGCATATATTTGAAAGTTACCTTAAACACATTTTCAAGGAAGTATTAAAATTTAATGTTACTCAAAAAGTTATCTGTGAATTTATGAAAAGTTATGTAATTGAAATTTATAAATACTTGGTGTGAATTGAATTAATATTGACATGGAATTAATCATGTATTATTTAACTATTTAAAATAAATAAAAGTATGATATTTTTGAAGTTTAAAATTTAAAAAACGTTTTTAATGAATTCTAAAACTTGATAGCCTCAAATAAATAAATTATGAATTACTGTGTACTGTGTAAATCTAAGCTTTTGAATCTATAACCATTACATAGTTTGTTATCTACAATTTTTTGACGAAAGTTTACATAAAATATCATTATTATTACAGTTGACAATTTGGCGCTTTTCCTTTAAAAATTAGTTACACGCCCAAATTTTTGAATAATTAAGCACATACTTATAAATACAAAACATGAACAGAAGTTAATGATTCATAAAAAACGGACGAAGAAAAGTACTGTCATTATTTATTTTATTGATAATTTTTTATTTTATTTACAAAGCTATATGTTCCTTTGACAAGTTTAAATTTCTAATTTAATGAAAACTTACTTATAAATTGAAAATTAAAATGAATATACTAAATAAGGACAAAAAAGTTGATACTTGAAGCCGAATCAAATTTCATTTTTCCATTCGTCTCGAAAAATCTCGATCATGTTTATATTACCTCTTTAAAACTAAGTTTATAATACTTATTTTATATTTACTATACATATTAGTGAGTAAAAATATGAAAAAATCTATATCGATGTAAAAATATGTGAGTGTCATTAGTTTTGAGGTCTATATTCTCAAAAAAAATTGTGTACAAAATTTGAATTAAGAGATGTGTAAAGTAAAGGTTAACTGCAAGAAGTATTTAAAAAGACAATACGAAAATACATGTTCAAATGAATCACACACAATATAAAAATGTATTGAAAGTTATAATTATGTAAAGAAGTAACGTAGCGGTGAGTTTGTTTTCTAAACTAGAGAAAAGAGAACGGGAAACAAGATAAATTTATATATATGTGTTATTTTACAAGAAAAAATGAAGAAGAAAAAAGTACAAATAGAAAAGTAGATAAAAAAAGAGTTATCGAATAAAGTCAAGAAAATTTCGAGAAAATACAAAAGTATATCTTAAAAGAAAACTGCAAAAAGAAAACAGAGAAACAAATTAATGTAACGGTAAAAAAAACAAAAAAATAAATTTAAAAATAAAATCTTTTATATACGAAAGAACTACAATTCTTTTCATATTTTTGCATTTTATTAAAAAATATATGCTATGCAAAAGAATTATTAATAAATTTGTATTATGAAATTTCTTACTCAAATGTTTGAATGTTCTTCATTTTCTTTCGTATATTTGATGAAACTTTGAACGAAACCATTTTTTTACAAATTAATTAAAGTAGTAAAATAATTGGTTTTAATTGAAAGACAAATTATCGAATTCAATTTCTTACTAAATAAAAGTACATATTAATTCTTCAAGTTTAAACAATCGGAGATATTTATATTTTTACACGTTTCTGATTCAATCTTACTGTTAAATATTCGATCGTCTGCTTGACTTTATTTTCTGTATAAAATATTTCCCGATTTCCAAATTCGGTTTGCACTTAAATAAAATTTTCCACGCCGATATTTAATTATAGTTTTCAAATTTTTTTAATAATAATTTTAAATTATCATATTTATATTTTATAATAAATCATCAATAGTAGCTTTAGTATATTAAATACGACTGTTCATTAAAACTTTATTTACTAATGCACACCTTAAATCTATATTGAAGAATTGTAAATTTAATATTCTACATAAAGTAAATTTATATTTATAATAAGTTTTCCTAAAATATATGTGGGGTTTCACTTCTGACAATGCACCGGTGAAAATCTTAAAAAAGCATGTCATATTATAATTAAAATATCGTTAATCTCAAATTAAGGGTTGATTTATTGATTGACAAATTGATAGGAAAATCCTAATATCGACCGTAGTGATTATTTTATTCAGACGTAGAGGAGACATAAAATATCCAACAACGAAAAGCATAAATGTAGCCCTGCAGTATAATTTGAAATTCTCTCTCAGATCAAAGGTTTAGAAAAATGTAAAAATGGAAACAATTAAATGAATAATGTTCAAATGAATTTTACATGTGTGATAATTATCTTTCACTCTGGCATTCCACGTGAGGTATTTTATTTCCTATCGAAAAAACCGCGAAATATTCTCTGTCTCTTCAGGATTGAACAATTCCTATATGTGTACTTATATATTTCTTATACTTATTGAAAAAATCACTGTTTTCCCTTTAAAACTTGAAACTCATTTTATTGCTTAATTGACGTAAATATTTTAGAATAAATAAATTTAATCAATTGCTAGAAAATAATATATCTCCAAACAATATGAAACATTGCTTTAAAATAATTATTTACGTAAAGTACTATTACTACAATTTCAGTTTTACACCTCAGTTTCAATGAATAAGTGTATACTTCCGTTTAATAATAAGTATTTTGTGATGCTCAAACTACCATAAAGATAATACAGCTAATTATAATGATAATTCAGAAAATTTAATCGGCTGATTCGTAGACATCGAGACCTTTTATGAAATTACCACTAAATGTTTTCAAAATTATTATTAATCGAATTTGTATAACGTTTATAAAAGGTATTCAAAGTCAAGATGGCAAATAAAATCGTAACTTTCAGGATTGCGATGGTATTACTAAGCACATGTGTTACTAACCGCTCATACTGTTTTAATAATAGAGAACATGCTAATTTCGTCTTCAAGGATATATACTTCAAGTACAGTTCACCTTTACGAAGTGAACAAACTTGAGATATGTGAGTCTAAAGCCTTACAGTATTCAACTTGCATTATTAGTAATCGACAGATGGGTAATGCATTTAATGAAGGCAAAATTTCAGCTTCTTCATTAAAATCTAAATGGCATACTTGCAGTCGCAAATACATCTCGATCTTTCTCAAAATGGCTGTATAAACTCTGATTTAACACATGAAATTTACCATTTATGAAATTTTGATTGAAAATTCAACTCACAAGTAGTAATAAACAAACCTTTTTTAAAATGAGAAACATACTCATAATAATTTCATAGCAATTGTAAATTTATGCAGATGTTCAAGAATTTCAAACTAAATCTTGATTTTTATGAGTATTACCCTGTAAGTGTTAATCGTTCTACTTTGTATACAAACTGTATTAAATGAAGATTTTTATATCAATATATGATTTTTAAAACTAAATATTCCATAAAATTCCATAAAAATTTAAAATTCCTAGAACTATCTATTGATTATAATATTCAAATAAAACTAATTACTGCAAATGATTGCTAGAATGTATTTCAAGCTTATTTTCAACGTAATAACCATAGATTCGGTATCTCGAATATTTTTTAATCATCGTTTCTAAACTCAAGTTAAATATTTTTAAACCACGTATTGAAGCGAAAGTATTTTAAAAATACTAAACTGATAAATAAGTTTCATATTCATAAAACTAAACTAATTATGCATTAGTTACATGAATTATCTATTAAATTATATATTATCATAAAATATTGAATCATATTGTCGAATGAAAGGTTAGAAGGCGAGAATTACATTTTATTACAATTGTACCACATTATTTTTTAAGGACATATAAAGAATATCAAGTATAAAATAAAATTGTAATAAAAAATTTTATTTTACTTCTTATTCATATTATTCATATAGAAACTACATATTCTCTGATTAAATAATTAAATGGTAGTTAAACTGTAAAATAAGAGCTAAATTTAATTAAAATTATTTTATTAATTATTTTATTAATTTAATTAATTTCATAATTTAATTATTTTGCATCAAAATAATTGTTATGCGTTTAACTATGAAAAATCTTTCACCGAAATATGTCTGAACTATCAATAATAAATATTTACAAAAATAACTTCGTATTAATAATTAATCATGTATGTTAATTTTTCCGAAATGAGTAAGGAAATAATGTTATTAGTTAAAATTAATTTTGTTTAATAAAATAGAGTTGAATTTGGACGTATATAAACATAAATATCATTTGTAAAAAAATACGTTTTGTTATATACAGATGCGAAATAGCATAAAATGAAAAATTCATAATTGAAAAAAAACCAAACAGTTAAATAAATATTAATGATTATAAAAATTTTCTTTTTAAATTTTCAATAGTTTAATTAAAATTTTATTTTTAATTTAAAAAAAGTTAAGAAAGAAGACGAAAGAAGTAAAAGTTATGTAAGATTTTAAATATTTAAAAAAGTATGATATTTATATAATGTAATGTATAATATTTCACAATTTAATCTAAATATATATCAAATTCGCATTAGACAAATATTATATTACATTTATTGTATATAAATTGATCGATATAATACACAAATTGATTGTAAAATTGTTTAATTATCGTTAAATTGCTTTTTAAATAAACAGTAATCGATATTTTAAATCGTAAAATTTCTCCATTTATTACTCTTATTTACATTTGCTATAAATAATAAGACATTTCTACAAGTCAAAATAACTTTTATTATAGAATAATTATAATAAACTATATATAAATTTTTATCGAAATAAATGATGTTGAAAACTTATACTCTTTCTAAGAATATTACATTCAGCCGTACATACTTCTATATATATATATGTATGAATAAACTACTTTTATTTTTAAAGTCTTTCAAAAATTAACAATCATGTATTTTTAGTTAATTGATAATTTAATAATTTATATTTTAATAAATTGATTTAATTTAAGTATTATATTTACGCGTATAAAAATATAAATATACTGATTATGTATATTTTTTGACTACAGTTTTTTTTAGCCTGACAAAACTCTGATACTATCTACTTTAAATTGAAACACTGTACTTAAAAGACATTTAAATATCCAGAATTTTAATAATTGATAAATCCTGGATGATATTTGAGAATTTATTTATGGAATATATTTTAGAATTTCATTTATTTTTATATTCCTCGTAAAATTTATAAAATAATGTTAGACTAATAATAACTCAGTATAAGTTTTTTTAAATATCAATTATTTATCATCATACAACATTTAAATATAATATTAATTTTTAAAATATATTTAAATGAATTACTTAATCTCCTTAAATCTTGATATATATTACTAATGAGATAACTGTTCCTAAAATATTAAACATATGCATTATCATTAATGGGATTGATCGGATATTGATTTTATATCACTATTTTTTTATTTTTTTAATACATATGTGTAATATTTAATAAAAGAAGTAGTAATAAAATATAAAATATAATATATAATTAATTAGATTATAGTAATTATAAATTTATTCAAAAAATTTAAAGGTATATAAAATCCTTAAAAATGTATTGTAATAATGTTTACAAATGAAATGAATTCCTGTAGATGTATAAATTAATTTCATACACATGTAAAATTGTTTGATGTACGAATTTTCTTTTTCTTTCATTATTATTATTATTATTATTATTATTATTATTATTATTATTATTATTATTATTATTACTTTCAGTTATGTTGAACAAATGTTGATCACACCGTAATTAAACGGCTACTATTTGCAAAGACAGAATATGTTAATGAATATGACAAAGAACTGTGCAACTTTCAATGTTTTAATTGATAAAATATAATTGCATTAAAGTAAACAGTATTTCATTAAAAATCTCACTTTTTCTGTTATTATGATTCTGGCACGACTTGCAAATGAAAGCAGTAATTATTTTTGAAAATGTTGATGGTAATAATCTTAGTCTAAAAAAAGTAGGAAGCTAGGCACACCTTGTTTAAGATGCAAAAATGTGTGAGCATTCGAAGTTATGCGATAACTAGTAACGCGTAAGAATTCTATTCGATCAACCGGAAGGTACAAAAATCTCAAGTACTTTGCTTTCATTCTACTTGTCATGCGCATCAGTTTTCAAATTAAAGTCACTAACACTGGCAGATCGATCGCGTGCCACCCACCCGTATGTTCTCTTCAACCCTCGACGACTCTCAACCCCGAGTGATGACAAGCTCATTTGGGTCATTTCTATCAGACGGAGAGACAGAGATAATGACAGAGACGGTGACAGAGAAGGATGAAGAGAGAGGCATGGAGTGCCAGGGAGACCAGAGTGCCCATCTGCTCGGACAGTCGAAATAGAACCAGATTAGAAGCCGGCAATCAAGTCCATTATACACTCCACTGACTCCCTGACCCTTCGTCGTACTTCCTCTTTTGGTCTTCTTCCCTCCCCCTCTATTTCTCTATCTACCTTCCTCTTTTAGTGCAACTACCGACCGATCGTCCAAAACGTTATGACAGCTCTGTAGGCCAAGTGAAAATGTTCGTTTTTACAGTGCATTGTTGAATATTGAGTTAAAATTACAATTACGAATACAAGACACACAGAGAGAGAGAGAGAGAGAGAGGAGAGAGAGAGAGAGAGAGAGAGAGTGAGAGAGAGAGAGAGAGAAATAAAGAAAGAGAAAGAAATAAAGAGAAAGTTAGAGAAACCGCGCGCGACGGAGAAATGAAAAATTAATTAAGTTATAACTTGAGTTATAATGACTTTTCCATTAAAATTCTTAAATTCTTTTTTTCACTTTTTCCATAAACATTAATACTCATTATTTGCACTATAATGTCGAAAAACATTATCAGTACTGGATACTATATGTTTCATGAACATTTATGAAAATAATTAAAGAAAATAATTTTTACCTCTGCAACGATAATATGAAATTTCTATTAAAAACGACATAATTTATATAATGCTATTTTTATACATTTTTAAAATATAAATTATTTTATAAGAAATATTTTTTATATCTTACCTATCCTATATATTATACAATCATAAACATTAAAAACGAAGGTGACTCAAATTTTACTTGAGACAAATTTACGACCTTAAAAATAGTGATAAGTATTTAAAGATTACATTCTCATAATATTTTCTTAATGATTGAAACGTACTACTAAAGAATATTTCAATTGCAACCTTCCCAGAATTTACTCTCGTTTCATATTTGTATTATGAAACGTATATTTACTGGTGAAGTAGAGCTTTTTCCAACTATTAATCCTCGAGAGATATTCGTCAAGTATCTTTTCCATATTCTATTAGTATAGCACATATTATAAGATTTATTTACTCGAAAATGTTAGACTTAAAAAATATTCTGTAGAATTTAGGAACAGTAATTCATAAAATAATATATGAAATTATCCATTGTAGTTAATTAAGAGTCACATTAATTTTTTAATAATGAAAGTCTAGTTTTCTGCTATTTTATGAATTATTCTTTTATAGATTGATATAGCTTTATTTATTAAATATGTTGCTCAGGTTTAAAAGGATTACTTATAAAATAGTTTAAAGCAGTTAACAAAGCAGTTTAACATAAAAACTGAAAATCTTCATAATATGTAGTTTATTTATTTAATATTTTAAGAAACTGTGAATGAAATTGCATTTCGAATTTGAATCATTATTACCAAGTATTCTTACTTTTGTGCATAAATGTACGCAATGAATGAATAAATGATTAAGCGTACACTGAAAAAATGCAAGAACCTAATGAAAGACCAGTTTTCTAAAACCACGAACTAATCTGGATCTCTTTTGGTGGATATGAGGGAAAGCAAAATGTGAGGAAGTCGACTAATGTGGGTGGAATAAGACAGAGTCCTCGTCCTCGATTCTCCTTCTTTCCCTCTCACTCTCTTTCTTTCTCTCTTTCTCTCTCTCACTCTCTCTCTCACTCTCTCTCTCTCACTCTCTCTCTCTCTCTCTCTCTCTCTCTCTCTTTCTCTCTCTCTCTTCATTGCTTTTACCCGAAAGAACTTGAGTCCTCCCGTTAAGGCTTCTTACCTCAAGAGAAGAAGTCGGGCTTGGTACAAGTCGAAAAAGGACGAAGAGTAGCAGATTACGCTTCTCCGACCTTTCAAGGATCATCAAATTAGTGAGAGAGTGTGCCTTTGACGGTATAGTCTTTCCCCTTCCATTCTCTCTCTCTCTCTCTCTGCCTTTATCTGTTTTTGTCTCTGTCCCTCGTTTTGTAGTCAGTCTACCCACTATGCTTCGATCCTCTCTAGACCCCTACTACTACTACTACTACTAATACTACTACTCCACGAGAAAGCTCATCTTCTTTCGTTTTATACTCCGTGACCTCGTCAGAAGTCCCCCTTTTGTCTATTTGCCTCTCTCTGTCTGTCTCTGTGCCTGTCCGCCTCTCTCTCTCTCTCTCTCTCTCTCTCTCTATTTCGAGAAAATTACGCTTGTGCGAACCTTTTATCATCGTGTAATACCATCTCTCTGTCTTTTTGGTATTAATACTATACAACAAGTATGATTTCTTCATTTTTAAACACTATCTTTCAATATTACAAATTAAAAATTTAAACTAGCATTTATAATAGTTATTTCATAATTAATTTTTTATTTATTATAGGTTTGTAGATTCTGAAATAAATTAAATGAAATCTGAATGCTTTAACGTTTATTTATTCTGTATAAATAAATAATATTTATTTACAGAGAATAAATTTTAACTTCAATAACCATTTAATTCCAATAAATCAATCTTATAATTTACAAATATACATTGTTATCTAATATTAGAGTGTACTCTTTAATATTTAATAATTAAATCAAATTTGTTATATTTTCATAAATAATTTTAATCAGTTTATTTAAATAATTACTTTTATTTATGAAGGTAAAATAATATAATTATTCATCGTAAGCAATAATTGGCTTATTAAAATCTTTAAATTAAAATAATGTATTTAATTGAAATTTTTATTTTAACATACTTTTTCTATCAATTATGTGTAATATTTCAGTTTAAATATCTCTATTAATAATAATAATAAATTTAAGCCTTCAAGAAATGTAATAAATAGATATTTATCTACGTTTAAATCTAATAGATAATTTATAGTATATAGTAATTTACAGTAGAAATGAATGAAAAAATTAATAAATAATATATTTAAATAAATGTAAAATTAAAAAGTATTTAAATAATAAAAAATTTTTTAGAATATTATAAAAATTGAATGAAATACATCTATAATTTATATTCGAACATCTATGAACACTATGTGATGTTATTAATATATGAAAAGCAAATAACGTTACAATAATAGTATGATGCTTCTTGAAAATAATATAAATTTAATATTTTTATTTTTATTTATTATTAAAACAAAAACAGTAACTGATAGATAAACAATAAAATAAATCCATTACTGACTCATATTTGGTAGTTTTTAAATTAGTAGATGTTCGAGCTGTGCAAAGTAGTTTTTGTAATCTTTCATTTTTTAATTCTTATTTTTTCTCTACATATCTCATGCTCATTCCATTAATATATATTATAAATTTAAATTCATTATTAGTATATTTATTTATGTTAATAATTTACTGAGTATTTTCAGTAAATGAATTCCTTTTTATTTTGAAATAATAAATAAAGCACAAGTGACCCGAGTGAATCACCTAATATTATCGATTTCATATGGTATTGGATTTTATTCATTATTATAACTGATCTTAATCTTTTCTTATTTTTTTTTTTTTTTATACAATTCATTATCTATATACATTTTAATTTTCTAACTATATTTTTTTTATAATAATTTTTTGGGCAAAAATAGAAAAAATAAAACTAAATTTTATGTATTGCTGTTCTAGTTAAAAGTCAATAAAATATGGTTGTTTTGATTAGAAATAACCTGAATTTGAATATTGATCTCGAACATGATACGGAGTAATTAAAAAATTAGTTATAAGATAAATATAAAAGCACTATATATGTACAATAGTTTTGGCATAAAATTTTGTAATATGTGTTTGTAAAAATGATGGTTTTAATAAAAATGAATGCCCTATGTTTAATTAGAATTCAGCTATAAAGAGGTAAATGAATTGTTTTCATTTTCGATCACTGAATTTTTCTCTGCCATTTTCTCTCTCGCTCTGTTTTATCTTTCCCATTTATTCTCAGTTACTCGAACAAACGAATGTGAATTGACTTACAAAGTTGAGGAGAGGGTTGCAAAAGAACTCGCATGCGTTCGGGTATTTTTAACTTAAGATACACAAAGCACACGAATATTTTATCGTAGCATACGCCGGTTCACGTCCAGCGATGGGGAACTAGGCCACAAACACAAAGCGTCCACTGCCCCCTCCCCCTCCCCCTCCCCTCACACCCACACACCACACCCACAAACTATTCCAACAATTTGAGAGCTTTCGGTTTTTGTTTTCAGAAAATTGTCCCCACCTGCCAACGTTGTTGTTGTTCTTGAAAGTGAAAACAGTAAAATACCTTAGGTTAATTATAATAGACTGAAATTTTTGCAATTTTTAAGCACCGCAAACACTAAATTTTTCCTGCTCTCGAACACATGTATTTTTGAATCCAATGACTTCTGTATTTCTATCTTAAAGGCTCAACACGTTTAAGCATCTGGATCTCGTTAACATGAACGTAAAAGGTGACTATTATCACTTCGTCAAACCTTTCACCTATTTATTACGCGCAATTTCTTTACTGTTTCACTGGAACTTAAACCTTAATATTATCTCATTTGCAATGCGATATTTCCTAAATACTTTGTACAATTGTAGTCGCATATTGTAATTAAATCATAATAATTTAAGTATTCTTTCTTGTTCATCTGATAATATTTGTATGCAATGTTACTAATAATAATTGCAATATCTGTGGTACCAAAACAGTAACACACTTAAAATAAATTATGAGTACTTGCACATACAATAAATGCTATTTTGAATTTTGACTGCTTTTGCATCATTCATCAACTACATATAAGTTTTAAATTACAATTTTCAATAAATCCCATGACCCTTTCCTACCATAATTGTAAATTTAATTTAATATACATTTGAGTTTAAATTAATTGTTAAAGTTATGATCAGATTACAATGCATAATTTCAAATATGCCGTCTAAAACTTCATATAGTTTATCTAAGTGCTACATCATTTATGTATATTATATCTTTTCTTTAACTTTAGTTATATTGTGTCACATATACGTGAAGACTACATTTTAATTTACGAATAGAAGAATATATGAAAAACCCAATTATTAGTTAAATCAATATTGTTTATTTGTGAATAATTATATTTTAATAAAATCTGTAAATTTAGTTTTACAGATTCGCTTTTATATTCATAGACAAAAAAATAATATCTCGGTTTGATAGCTTGTAATTTTTGAACGAGTTGACTAATTTTAATGGAAATTTAATATTTTATTTTCCTTTACAAAAAAAGCATTTCTCTTTAAATTTATAAAAAAAAATTAAATAATGTTGATAAAAAGTATTATAAAGAAAAAATATCGACTAAAAATAAATTACACTGAATCAATTTTAGTAATCAATAAACACATCAATAAACCACTATTGGTGTACCAAATATTTATTTCTTACGTAATACAAACCAAATTAAAAAATATCATGTAGGAATTTATATAAAAATGTCAATAAATTTAATAGAAAATTTAATTCTAAATAGAACATTAATATAATAAAATATATTTTGAAATAATTTATAGATGATCCTAAATTACGTCTACCCACTAAACTAAATTAATAAAATATATGTGTTGAAAAACTTACTAACGATAAAAAGAAAATAACGATCAAATAATCAATCACGTATAGAATATCATATTATTTAAGAATTAATCATAGAAATGTATATATTTCTAAAAATAAAATTTTTAAATAATAAAAATCAAATAATAAAAGCCAAATAATGATTATATTCATGTACTTTATATTATTTATATTATTTATTTATATCATTTATTACACTTTTTTCTAATAACATAAAATTGTATTTCTATTCATTAAATTATGACGTATTTTAAATGGATTATAGACATATTTTTTAATATTTTACTACTTACTAAATATTATTATTATCATTATATTTATTGTGAAGTGCATTTAAATAACAACTATTTTTCTTATATTTTTTTTTTACATGTCTATTACATTCACATATATTATTATTTCCATTTTTATTACATATACATTTTATCCTTTCTACTCTTTAAAATTTACTTCACTAAAATCCATCATTATTTCTTTTTATAATTTTTCTTTGTCCATATTTCTGTTTTTTTTTTTAATTCAATTATGTTTATATCTCTATTTTTGTTGTCTTTCTTTTACTTCTATTTTCTCCTTTTTTCGTTGTATTTTTGCACCTCCTTCTCTGTTTGAATCTTCTTTTCTGATGTCTTTCTCACTTTTTCAATATCTCTTTATCCTCCCAAAATCCCCACAGATTGTTTATAAAAAATTTTTTTTGACCTATTTTTTACTTTTTCACTTTAACCCCCTCTCCTTTATCCTTGCATTTTAATAATTCTACTCCGTCTTTATTCTTTAATTTGTCGTTGGATAAAATTTTTTCTTTTTTCCTTTTTTATTCTTCTAGCTTCTCTCATAAATTCTTTTATCTCTCATCGTTTCTTTTCTTCTAACAATGTTTAAGTTGAAGCTATTACTTCATGCTTCTTCAAAAATATCCAAACTTTTTTCCGTAATTTTGAACTACCCGTCACATTTCAGAATATAAAGTAAGCATTTTTCTTCTTACCTCTATTCCACTATTTATTTTTCCTATTTCACTATTGTTGTTGAATGCTCTAAAAAACTACTCCTTTTTCCTTTATATTTTCACTAAAAACTAAAACTGTTTCTTTTGGAAATTAGTTTATTGGATCGTATAATTAGGCTCTTCCCTTCATTCCTTAAACTGGTCATTTTTTGTCACTGTATATCGCATTCATTGCCCCTTCTCTGAAAGTAAGATCTTTATCAATAAAGTTATTTGACCTATTAAATTTACCCTTATTTCCTACAATTTTAATTCTCTTTTCCTCATTTTCTACTTTCTACAATTATTAATTTCAGCAGATATTTCAATGCAACATTATTTTTTTTCGTCCAACAATCATTGTTAATTTCTCTTTGAATGAATTTGTAAAATACTTTATTTAAAAATGATCAATACAATTATTTATCAATAAATGGTAGTAAAGTACATTATCATTATGTTAAAAGTCAAAGACATTCATTTGTATGAGATATTTTAATATCTAATAATAGTCGCGATATTTAACAAATTGTGATAAAATCGATAAATCATTTATTTTTTCAAAATTTCTTGCTATTGTTATCGATTGTTAAAAGCTCTAATTATTTACTCTTTTATCCATCAGTTGCAAAAGTACCAAAAAATAAAAATAAAAAAAAATGAAGAAATATAAATTTTTTCTGCAACTCGTGAGAGATGCACTTAAAGATAAGGTAATACTCGATCCGCCGCTACTCTTAATGCAAAAACGCAACATCTCCATGAATAAAATCGCAGCCTTTCGTAAAAGTTTTAGAGATCGAACGCGTCAATCACGGAAGGAGGAGCCTGTTATTTTTCGCCGCATGCGCACGCGTGTGCGTGTGTAGATGTGGACGCGGATGGGGGTGTGGGTGAGGGCTCTAGCGGATGCTAAAAAGGGATTAATTTTTTGTGGGTACACGCGCAGATAGATTGCGGAACGAATGGAAACTCTGTTAGTCAGTCGACGAACTCGCAAGATGAAGTCGATTGCACAAGCGCTAAATTTGTAACGGCACTCGTGGGATTTCGTGAATGTTTGCATTGCTGCGAAACCAATACTAGTTGGGAATTTCGAAGAAGAATTTAAATTAATGTGCCCGTTGAATGCCTCAAGAAAGATCAGAGCTTCCTCGGTTTATTTTCTTTTTCTTTTTCTTTTTTTGATATTTCTCTTTTTAGTTTTCGTTGCACTGTTTACTTATTGAAGTAATGTTTACATATAAGTTCATTTTGTTTTCTATGATTATCGCAAAGCTCTTCGTTTGGGTATTACATAAAGTCTACAGTCTCCTTTCTCAATTGTAATAAACATTTATAAACACTTTCTCGTTATTAAATTTGCTTTTAAACAAATAACGAGACATAATCGATTATATGTGACACCTAAGCATCTTTAATAAACTATTAGCATTTTGATTTGGAATTAAACTAAGTTTATACGCACTATTACTAAAGTACTGGATGAATATGCAAAATCTTTACAAAAAAAAAACAAAATTTGCTTGTCTCGATACATACTAAGTAATGCATTTGTTTTTAAATAAAACTATTAAAAGTCAAAGGGTTTTTAACTAACAAAACTAAGCTTATACGTTTCATGTGTTACTTATCATAAATTTACATAATAAATAGACATGTATATGCATAAATTAAAATTAACAGTACATCAAATCATTATTTTTACTATTTGAGTAGTTTAGTTTTTTTGCTTCATTTTGTTGAAACAGTAAATTTCGTTTTACCATGCTAAATCTACTGATTCGTATATTTTTCAACTGACACATATATATTCAATTAACATATATCGCTCAAGGCAAGCAAAAGTGTAAATCTTGAAATAAAATAAAATAAAGTTCTATTCATTTAAAATAAGTGAGCAGACCACGAGATAAATTTCGACGAAAAATATTGGTCTATTCGCTTAAACGAATGCTGCTCAGTTTGCATTAAATTTCGGGTGCATCAATATCCATCCGCTGAATTATTTTAAAAGTTGCGAGGGTCAACTGGATCGCACTCGACGAACCCGAAAAAGTGTCCTTTACGCCGATGAAAAAAACTAACGCAGTTGCACGTCATCACCAAGAAGTTGGAGCGAGGACTCCGAGAAAAGGATCGGAAAGCCTCGCAAAAAATATTTAAATCGAGACTCTCCAATTTATCTTCGATCAGCCTCGTCACGGACGCCGATATACGTGTACGTGTACACTTATCGGGTGCGCAGCATCCATGCAGCCAAACGCGTCAGAAGCGGTGGTCTGGAAATGTTTAATGGTTTCTCGAGTGTTTTGGGGGTGGCACGAGGAGATGTGTGTGGGTGCGGGGCGCCGGGGGTTCGGCCCGGGGCGGGGGAGGAAAAGATGCCTTACCATGCATATTTTTAACGGGAGCGGGTTGCTCGCATAGGTGCTGGTGTTGGTGTTGGTGTTGGTGTTGGTGGTGAAGGTGATGGTGATGGTGATGGTGGTAGTGGGACGGGGGCGGTGGTGTTGCCTATGCTACCTCTTTTTATACTCACCGAGACAAAGTCCAACAACTTTGCACGCCGTAGTCAAATACATTTTACCTTGCGAGGGAAAATTTATAAGCCTGTGTTTGTTTTTATTTAATAATATTCACTATCAAGATTTATTGATGCAAGCGTTCAGTGTTATGGATGTATTAACTGAGCTCTGTTCATTTCATCTCATCTTGAATACTTTATTCAACTCTTTGATTCTCAATTTGTTTATTTTATTTATTTATAGTATACTATTTGTCTTCGCTAAAACACCTCACAGTTTTGAAGTTTTTAAAATTATTCATACACGGCTTTCAGAAGCTTATAATATCAATGTTTTTTTTATAAATTTTTAATAATATTTGAATTGACATATTGTTAAATTATTCCGAAATCGTTATGTTAAGTGAAATATTTATGTTTTATATCATAATTTAACGATATTTATTTTAACGGTGTTCATTGATATGTACAAACACTGTATTTCAAAATTATTACAAATTTCATGATTTATCAAGCTAAAAAATGTTGAAAACTAAGAAGAGATATTTAAATATTTCTACAAATTCACAGGTTATTTCAATTACCTACGAAAATTTTTAAATATGATGCATTAATAAATTATTATAAATTCTGTCAATAAATATACATGCAATAATCATATAAAATTCGCACCGATTAAGTATCCATTACAAATTATTTCGTCTATTATAGACTCTATTGAATTAAATAGGATTTATTATAAATTGAATATTTACAATAAATATGATAACTAGAGGTAATTAATAATCAAAGAATATTATAAAAGTAAATACAGAAAAAGTATTAGCATACATTAACATCTATGTAATATTTATATTTTTTAATGTAATTTCAATTTTAAAAATATTTATTTTAAGATGATGTGTATAAATTTTGCGATTCGCTATTAATATCTATCATTATTTTGTAATAAAGACTTTTTTGAAAAGATGCAACTCTGTTGGACCTTCCATTATCCAGCTATTATCAATATTTTATTTGAGAATGATTATTGTTTTTTCAAATTTTTTCATGTTGCCAAAGAAAATTGTATAAGGAAGAAAACAACATAAAAGCCTATTTGAAACTCATGTATTTTTGAATATATACATATAAAATATATTAAATGTAGAAGAGAGGAGAAGGAGGAAGAGAATCCAGGAGATAATTTCAAAATATATTACGAACTACAGCATATAGAATTTAGTAAAAGTTTCATTCTCTGTGCATAAGGCACTCCTTTCCATAAAATTTTTATATTCTCGTCAATAATTTCACAGGGGCTTATCGTACTACTAGAAAATCGAATCTTGCATTTGGGAGATGTAGCACATGGCTTCCCTGCTTTCCTTTCCTCTTTCTCTTCCATTCTTTGACGTCTACTTTAGTTTTCTTTATTCTCAATTTTTGTCTCTGTTTTCCCAATATTTTTTGTTGTTGTATTTTCATGCATTTAATTTAATTTTTGAGTGCTTCGGCTGTTGTACATACTTCAATGAATATTAAATTATATTTTTATTTACTTTTATACATTGTTGTTTGCTTTATAAATAGTATAAATTAATGAATCTTTATTAAACAAGTATAAGCTTTAAAATTTTATATTTAATTTAAAACTGCAATAAGTAACCATAAATAAGAATAAATATTATGAAATTATCAACTAAAAAATTTAAATACGAGCAAATCCTTCTATTGGTTGCAATTATTATAATAATCTGATTGTTATTGAAAAACTTTTTACGAATATAAATATATTTATAAACTTACAAAAATAAATACAAAAATTATTTATTAAATTAAATTAATATTAAGATTTATTTATTCAACTATATTTCCTAGTATCGCACACCTTTTCGTTTTTTCAATTCATTTATTATAAACCATACTGAATTTTAAAATCTTATTTAAAAAGTGAAAAAAATTTAGATAATAATGTACTACGATTAAAATTTGTTTAATCTTCATTATGCAGAATATACGTACTTATTAAATTTTTGAATACCTGATAATTATTATGGGTATATTCGATCATTAATAATCAACAAGATACAGGTATAAAATGTTATAAAATGTATATTTAAAAAAAAAATTATTTGGATATAAATTTAAAAATAGTGTACGTGTCTCGACTTATATACTTACAATTTTTTGATCATTTATAGAGGTGCATTTTCAATTTTTAAAAGACGCTGACTTGGGATATGAAATTAACGATATTTGCTAGCAATCGTTTTTCACTTTCACTTTAAGAAAACTAGAAAGCTACGATGGAGGAATGAATGTTCTCTAGGGTCAATTTTTTCTAATGACTAGCATGAGATGCAAGAAAATGGCTAAATTTTATTTAACACTATCAGAATATTGAACCGGCAAAAAGCATAAAGTCAGACTTTCCCCAATTCAATGGATAACAGAGTTTTTTAAAAATTTATTCGATAAATATTCTGAAAAAAATACTGAGCTTAGGTATGACCGTGCAGAACAAGTAGAAAAAAGCAGCTTTCCAAAGTAGTGAAAAGTATAATTATCGATGATTTTTTATCATATTTAATATTTAATGTGATATAAACATTTATTGATTCACATTGATCTCTTTTATTTAAATTTCAATAACCATTTAATAAAAAAAATAAAAATATTTATGTTTAATTCTAATATACGAATAAAAGTTTACATAATATAAACATAGATAATAATCAAGAAATAAATAATGAATATTTATATTTTTTTCTTTCTTGATAATATATACAGTAACTTGTAGAGTTTGTTTTCATTGAAAGTAATCAATAAATCATCAATCAACAAGATATTATAGTTTTTTAAAAGAGTTGTTGATAATGCAACCAGTATGATAAAAAACTGAAAAATTCTTGTGAGTTAAATTTGTCATTGTATTTGTTATAACGGATTTTTTATGTACAAATGGCCTATTAAACAATAGTCTGTTGAAGGCCAAACGAAAAATAATTATGTCAAAAGAACGTGATTCACGCTTAACAAACCATTATCTCCTTTAAATTCATGGGAAATACTAAACTCTCCAATAATTTAAGATAATCTTAATTTCTAAAAATTCTGGAATAATGTAAGCTGCTTCTCTCGTGAAGAAACATTCTAAAAACTTGAGCAGTTAAGGATTCAGTAGCAAGTAAAATAACATCGATCTTCCTTATAGATTATGTGGCAATACGGCTCGTTGAGTTCGTGCGGTGAAGGGATGAAGGGGTTGACGGGGGATGACATAGAGGGGGTGTATTCAATTTCCTGGTGAAAACGCGACGCGTGCTCGCGCAAAGGAGCAAATGAATCCAATTCTGAAGCGATGCTCGTTATTTCTGCAGTGGGAATGAAGCTTTTGTTGTCGGAGTTGTACCAGATTTTTCACATAGCTGCGAAAGAAAAACTGGGAAAATTTTTGACGGAGGAAAATGGAAGTAGTGTTTGAAGGCATAAGCGATTTCAGGCCGACGTGTCGATTAAGTAAACAAGTCAGTTTGAGTTACAGGTGACATCGAACTGAAAAAGGTGAAAATTCTTTTGGAAAAAAGGAACTATGCAACAATTTTTTGTACACCGAGTATCATTGCTTAATGCAGCTGTCATAGACTTAATGTATTTTGTGATTCTTTTATTTCATCCTGATTTACAATAATTTTTTTTAACTACTTCATGAAACAGTGCACACTTTATTTAACAAAGACTTCGTTTAAATTATTATTTTGTTTATTTTTCATGCTAATTTTTCACAAAGCTTGAATCTGTACTTATAAATTTATGCATTAACAATTATTAATGCTTAAACAGAAATATAACTTTTTAATTTATACTTAAAATGCATGCTAATGGTTATATGTATTTATTATATATCCACGAAATTATTTAAAAACACATAAATTTTAGAAATATAGGCACTTACTGAAAATTTTAGTTCAAATTATTACAATAAAAATATTTTTAAAAAAATATAATATTTTCTGGTAATATTATTTCCCAATCCATACATAATAAATAATGATTATAATTAATCATAAAAAAACACCATCTTTTATTTTTTCATTTTTATATATTTTCACTTATACTATTCTTATACTATAGTTTATGAAGATATTTGATTGATCGATAAATTAATAATTAAATATCTTCTAAAGAGTTTTTTAATTTCATATCCTTTTACATACAACTATATAATGTTTAAAAAAAATAAGTTTAAACATTTTTATTTATATTATTAATATATCCGATTAATACTTTTAGCAGAATTATTTCTTATGCGAATCATTTCAAAATTATTTTTATACATGTGGATAAAATATATGATTATTACACAAAAATAATTTAGCGATTCGCTACATCCAATATCAACAGTGTAAAACATCCTAAAATGATTCAGTTTGATAATTTAATAAAAAATATACCTATTTTTATAATATTTGTTTAAGTAATGCTAAGAAGATCAAAATATACCCAATAAAAAATAAGATATAATAATAACATATCCTAATGGTATCCTACTAAAATAATGAGAGAGCAATAGCACTAACTTTTTACACTAACATAAATTTGTTTTCAACATTCGTTAATACTGTATGATTTAAATTTTTTCTTTAATTTTTATTGTATAGCAATAAGTAGATCTACATATATAAATAATAAGTGTTTAATATTTATTAGGTATTACGTAGAAGTGGAAAATTCCTGTTATATTATTGCGCAATCAGCTGCTTTTCTACAAATGATTTAGTAGCTACCAATTAGTTGATGGTCAACTTGATGGCATTAGGCCAATTTTCAACTTTATAGATTCTTAAAAAGCGTCTGACCTTAAAAACGATATATTCGGAGTATATACCATATTTGTATAAAATAGCTATTTTCTTAGAATTAGATCGATAAAATATCCTCGCTCAATCACATTACAATTAAAACATTATGTAACAACAAATGTTCCTTTGTTGTTATTAAATCTGCGATTGAATGAGATTATTGACTTATATAGTATTAAATCATTAACTGTATTTAATATAAATTAAAATTTTGAATAATGCATATAAAATTATTTCACTCCATAAATCTCATTAGTTCTTTATTTCCATATACTTATGAGAAATATATCTCTTATAAATTAACGTTGAAAGAAAAGATGAAAATTTTAGAAATTTCTTCAGATCCTAAAACTTGTAACTCTGAAATAAAACTAATCTGTATATAATATAATGATTTGCTTTAATATAAGCAATGCAACCTACCAAAACATCGTCATAGAAGTAGGAAATCTCTGGAAGAGTAATGAAGTCAAACATCATTTTTGTTATAAGAGGCACTGATTCACTGTAATTTTTTAATGGTAGAGCAACATCAGCTGATACAGAATTCCAACTTGTAACTCCTTTGAACTATTTCACTCTGTGAATACACACTAATTAATTTTTTTACACCATTTCAAAATATTATTATTTTATCAACTTGAAAACACTTGAAAACTTAAAAACACTACACTGCAACGGAAATTATAAATTTCCATTCGATGCTTTTCACTATTATTCATTAAAACTTCTAAATATTAAGTGGAGCTGAAGTGTAAGTGTATAAAAAAATTTACATTTTTGCATATAAAGTATGAGACTACAATATAATTTAAAATATATAATGGAATATTACGTTTTTTTTACGCAAACGTAACAGTGAAATGAAACTTGTTACAAGTTTATTACATGGTAATCTTATATTTGAAAGGTAATATTATTTTTATTTTTTATTCATTTTAAAATAATTGTATTAAAAAATTAAAACAATAATATTTATATTTGTCAGCATACTTTTTGGAGATTAAACAGAAACTAAACAGAAACTAAATATGAATGATATATAATTGTTCAAAAATATACTTGTTGTATTTTGATATTTAATAAACAGAAGATTTACGAAGATTTAAAATGTTTTAAGTAACATTTTCTGAATTTAATAGTATATCCCTGTGTCTACATATATTTACAAAATTTGTCATTTAAGATTTATAAAGATAATTTTGAATGCACAAAAAAAAAGGCTAAAAAATTTGTTACGGCCAAATGTAATTCTCTCACTTGCACAATTTGCTTCTCATAGATATATTCAGAATATAATCGAATAAAAAAATGATAAATATTGAAAAAATATAAAACAAATAATCAACTCAAAACGGCACTTTAAAGCAATAAAACGAGGAACGATAACGCAATTTTTTACTGAACAAGTGTTGTAATTGAACGAGAAGGAGATTAGCCGAGCGCAAGAGTTAACAAGCGGATTAAGAAGGACACTCGAAATTGATGAAAAATCCAACATCAACAGCTGCACATTGAAGTCATTCTTCTAGGCTAATCCCCCAGGACTCGCTTGTATAAACAACAGAAGTTAAGAGTATCACTCGTTTCTCAGAGGGAGGTGTTGCAAAAGAGCAACGCGCGACCGGAGTAGATCAGACCAGATCCGAGATACAACCGCGGCGCCGCACGTGCGCTGAGATCCGGAACTGGGGAGCACGAGGATGGGCGTCGACGTCGACGTCGAATTTGGCGTCGCCTGGAGCTCGGGCGGGGGTGGCGCGAGTGGGAGGGCGGACAAACGAAAGAGAGAGATAAAACAAGAGAGAGTAGTATCGGTCATTGAGTCACATCGACACCTCCTATCCTTCTTTTCAATTCTAAACCAAGTCTTTCTGATCATTTCTTCAATGATAGTTTTAACTTGAATTCGATTATATTTCAATAGTAATTTATCGACAGCTTCATTCCATTATTATTCCTTTTTACATAACTTGCAATGTTTTTGTGCTCATCATGATTATCAAATATTACGATTTCCATTGAAGAACATTATCAAATGGAAGAATCTGTTCATTAAATAAATACAAAAAGCAATTTAACTTCTTATTTACTGCTTAGGCTCATATGTTAATGAATATTGATTGTACTTTTGCAATCTTAAAAATGTTTAAATATCGTATAAACTGACTCAAGACTAGTATAAAACAAAATTTATTTCGATTTAATGCTCATACAATATTTCTCTAGAAATTATTTTCATCAATATTGCAAACAAACTTAAGTACTATTGAAAACATTAATTACTTAATTAATTTTATATAAATATGAGGTACAAATGATCAAATTATCATAATTGTGAATATTGAGCTCCATGTAAAAAATACCAATTCCACTAATTTTATATATTTTGATGTTAGTATAATTAAATAACGAATATTTGAACCTATACTTGTTAAATTATTAAATTTTAATTTTTAAAACGCATTTACCGAAAGTTATACTTAAAAAATTGATTATTTTTATCTTATATTATAAAGCTAATAAAAATAAAAATTCGGGATACAATCGCTAAAATGCTGCTTGCAATAATGATAGAATACTAAAAATATATATTATAGTAATCTATACATAGTGTGTTATAAAAGTATTGAGGTTAATTTACTTTTTTTTTTTTTTAACTTAACTATTCAGCCTAGGGTTTTCGGATAATTTTGAAAATTTAGGGGTAAATTTTTGCTGACTTCTCTCTTTTTTTACCCAATCAGTAGAGAATTTCCTTTTACGGGAAGCGTATTTTTGAATCTCGTAATATGGAACGATAAAACGAGTGGAGGAACAGTTAAAGTTTTTATACGGTTTATGAAACAAAAAGAAAGTAATCAAGATTTTTCTATGAAAAGCTGATTTTAAGATCAAATTAGTACAAATTGTATAATTAAAATTTAAAATTCTTTAATTTAGTCCCTTCGTACATCAATACACTACTTATTTTCTAAGGTCATTAAAAATTAAAAATACAAATTAAACTTAATTTCAAAGATGTACTTTAATATATGATATAGTATAAAAAGTGAGTTACAGAAGCATCTCTTAGTTTTTTTGTTTTTTAGCATTCTACTATTGTTTCTTAGATAATGAAAATCTGAAAGATTGTATTACGCATAAATAGCATATCTAGTCTACTTGTAAAAAATTACCATCTACTTGTACTGAAATTGAATAATAACATAAAGTAAATACACGAGTTCATCATTTTCGAGAAAATGACCTCCTAAAAATGAGAGTAAAAACTCCAATGTTTTCGCTGTAACAAATAAGTAAATAACTTTTTCTTGGCATCGAATCTCATCGTACACCCGAGGAATGATAAAAGTGGTGAATATGAACCCGAGCGAAAAGTCTGTTGTCTTTATCGCCCCTTCATTTTATCTCCTAAAGAAACATCAGAGGAGGTGAATAAATGCTACGCGAAAGTTACACCGAAAAGCTTTTTGATGAACAAAAGAACCGACTATGGATGGATTATTGTACTTTTATGCCGAACCAAAAGAAAAGATTCCTAGGATTATGCAACCTTTATTACTTGCTTTTTGCGTAAATTGTTCAAGATTTTCCTACTATTATTTATGGTAAGATGAATTTCGCGAATTACTCATAAAATATTAAAGTAATAATTTTATTTCATAATTTGGGGTTATAAGCTTTAGAAAAAGTAGCCTTGAGTAATTGTATTACTTCAAATTTCATCGGAAATATTTTTTTTTTCTTTTTAATTTATCAAATTATATTTGATGTTGTACTTGAATATCAATATAAATTCTAATAGAATTTTGATTAATAAAAATGAAAGTTGATAAACAAGTCGACTGCAATTCAAAACTTTTGTATATACAAACAATTTAAAATGAGTATTTTAATGAATTATTTATATAAAAAAATTTGGTCTCGATTTAATAAATTCAAAATAAAAATCGATAATACTGGTATTTCATTATTGGTATTAATTTCACTTGAATTCTATATAAGAAATATAATAATTTCGTATTCATTTTGATAATTTTTTTTTAGTTTTCAAGCTCCTTAAAGGATTTTGGTTATTTTTACACTTTTGTGCATAAATCTTCTAAGATAAAATAAAATTTTATATTGAATTAATTGAATGTTACAAGATGACTAACTATTGACAGTCATATACAATGTCTCAATCAATATGGATTTTTTAATGGAATTTCTTAACTTTTTAAACCGATGTACAAGATATATTTATTTCTACAGAATCATTGATTCAAAAAAAAATTTTTTATACATAAACAAAAGTATACCAAGTATAATGCAAGATATCAAGTACATATAATAATACTAGAAAGAGACAGAAAGAAGAAGAAGAATTGTATTGTCTTTTTAATGAAAAACAAAAACATGTATCCATTAAAACAATAATATTGAAAAATAGAGTGCGAAACTGGCTTACTCACTTTTAAAATCAACACCGCGTCATCTGAATTGGAAATAATGATAGTGTTTACGTTTATGTATAATCATTAACTGTACACAACAGCATATACATGTACATATAAATTCACTTCGCTGCACATACGAAAAGAATCAAGAATGAAGAATGTCAGAATCATTATTTTTATAGACTTTTTTGTATATGAATTGCGTAATATTTTAGTTTATACAAATTCATAAATAAAAAAAAACTTTATAAAACTAAGAATATAGTTAATAATCTACATAATACGTATTTATACAAGTATTAGTTAAAGTTAAAACACATATTACTAAAAATTATTTGATATTATTCATTTTTATTAACATAGACAGGCTACTATGAAAAAAAATTAGTGTTCTAATTAGTGATTTAATATTTAGATCATCCTAATTTGAATCTGAAGTGTCTAAAATTTTTATACAATATTCAAATATACTTGTTTAATAACTAAATTAATTCAATATTCAAATAAATTATTATACAACAATAATAAGTTTTTCAAAGACCAATACAGGTGAATTTTAGACTTATTGCTTTTAATATTATAAAAGTATTTGTAATAAACACCGGGAAAAAATGTTACAACTATTCTTATCTATTTCATGAAGAATGTCGCAAATGTATTTTCTGAGAAATATAATTAATGTTAAAAAACGAGGAAGTTCATCAATTAATAGACTTTTAACTGATATTTAAATTTGACTTTAATTTATTAAATTAAAATTCGAGATTAAAGTTTGATTAAAAAATAATATCTATTTTGTTATTCAAAACTTTACAAGTTTATCAATTGATGATAATTATTTTATTTATTTTATTCATATTTTAGTACAGTAATGATTTTCAATAACATAAATTTTATTTAACTTTTTAAAACTAATTGCTTTGAATGATAAAAAAAATAAAATAAAAATTCCAATGTGCACAATAAAAATATTGTATTAATACCACTACTTTAAGAATGTACTACATTTAAAAAAAATACTACTTCTTATGGTTTGCGTGTATAATGTATATATATATGTATATATATATTTGTCCAGTTTCATGTCTTTATCCAAAAGATCTCGACACTGGGAATAAGAGAGAAAGAGCGAGAGAGAGAGAGAGAGAGAGAGAGAGAGTGAGAGCGAGAGCGAGAGGGAGGAGGTTGGGGTGAGACGCGATTATTCAAAAACTAACTAGTTCACTAATGGGACATGCCGCTAGTGAAGATGAGATGTGACCTGGAACCTGCAATGAGACAATGAGACGGCAACCACTGACACGAGTTGCGAATTTCCATTGAAAACCAGTTGGTCCCGGATGTGGTCCTCCGCCTCCAATTCAAACTTTCTTCTGTGACACCGACTCTCAATTTGCCCTGCGCCCTTGCCCTTTTATCCATGTGCAGTTCAGTTCTCTCCGTTGTAGAGCTCCGAGGGTTCGTGGTCAAGGAAAACTAAGGGAACTTCAGGTGGACATTATCATTTTCTGCAAAGTACTCATTCACACTTATACAATATATCTATCCAAAATATAAATTCCTACTAATGACTAGTTATATTTATTGTATTTTTTACGATCATGAAAGACCCAATATTATAATTAAAAAATACAGAGAAATATAATATTTCCTTTTTTTACGTTATTTAATGTTGATTGCAATTAATATATGCAAAGTACATAAATAAAAATATAGATTATGTTAAAATAACTCCCGATTGTTGAAATTAAAATGTGATCACACGCGTATGTGTGTGTATGAACGCACGATAATACTTATGTTTGACGAGCGAAATTACACGTATGCAATTCATTTTCTTAATTTTTTTTCTCTTTATTAAAATCAAATCATATAATTTTGTTTATTCCTTGTATTATACCAAATGTGTTCAATTAATTTCGATTATAATTATGTAGTTTGTATATACTAAAAAAATTGGAAATAGAAACCATTTGAATTCATCATTCGAGGTGGTTTTTAAAAAGGTGCTACCATGCGAATTATTCTAATAAAATTTATTTAGTTGTAACGAAATAATGAAAATAAATAGTTAAACAACAAGTGGTTATTTTTATTAAAATGATTATTTTAATATAGTGCGTGTATTAGATCGATTTACGTGACGTTAAATTAAATTAAATGTAAAATAATTAATCTTTATAGTAATGCTTAGATCTTTTTATCGAAAAAAAAGGATAGTTTTTTTATGATATGAATTAAACTTCCAAACTATGTGTATAAATATAAGTAAATGTAAAAAGATCATGTAAATTTTTAAGATGAATGCTTGCCCACACGAGCCGATAACGTAAAGAATTCTAATAAAAATGTTAAAAAGGAGAATTTTGTTACTTTCCAACATTTGCTCGATTTACATTGAACCAGTCGCTTTGAAAGTTACTCTGTTCAATTCTCTGTTTATTATAATCAAATTTCAAGTTCAGTTAATTATTGTAAATAAGAAATTAATTATCTAGAGATTGTTTGTTAAGTTATAAAATATATTACATTGTTTTTTCTAATTTTTATTCATTTTTATTTTTTCAGCGCAGAAGAAATTCAAATTGAGATTGGAAATTTTATCGTTTCTGATCTCGTGAAAACATTTAACTAATATTCTAAAAAAAATTATTATTCTAAAATATTTTCAATAAAACAGTTGATGTAAAGTATTGATGATCAATGCACATGTAAAACCTAATAATATTAGTATATTCGTATTGTTGAAAAAAGATAATAGGGCTAGAAAAGACAAGTGCATTTTAATCTTCTATTAAAATTCAATGGATTCTAAATGATTTTATTGCGCTAAAAAAGTAAAATTCATCAGGAGAATAATTGAAAAATAATTCAAACTTTTAATAGTCGTTAATTAGAAGGGTGAAAAAGGGAAGATTGACATTTTGTTTGTAAACGAATCAATACCGATTGAAGGCTCGAGTTAAACGTTCGTTAAAAATTTGCACAAATTGAAACAAGACGTGGTCACGTGGGACTTTTAAAGAGTGTAGGACTTGTAAATAGTGGAGTAAAGCGTAAAGAGTAGGTAGACCAAAGTCACCATCGCAGGTGAAACAAAATAGAGGGAACGAGTGAACAGATATTCAAGCGGGGATCCTCGCAAAAAAATGAAACAGCCAGGCTGGAGTGAGCTCGAAAAAATAAAACACATCTCCGACTAGCAATTCCCATCGCAACATAAATCCCGGACGCAGTCGATAAAAAAGGTAAGTTGCCTTTCAAAAAAGTAAAATTGAAAATAGAAGAGCGAGTGTGGTTGGGGCGGGGGCCGGGGCAGGGGGTGGAGGTGGGGGTGGGGGTGGGGGGTGCGTGTGTGTGGGGCGGTAGGCCGGGCCGTGCCGTACGGCTCGGATGGATTTTTTGCGTGCGCGTGAAATAGGCGGCCGCCGCAACATCTGGCAATCTAACGTTAGGCCGCGTAGACCTACGGCCAGAACCGCCAAAGATAAATAAATAGGAATTAAATCCAGAAAGGTTATCGCGTGGCACCGCGCAGACGGCGGGGAGGCACGGGGCGAAGGGCACGAATACCCCCCCTTCCACCCCCTCCACCATCCCCGTCCCCCGCGCCCAACCCTCTTTCCATTTCGCGAGGCTTTTTCAGAGATGATCTTCATCCATCACCGCGTTTTCCGCTCCCTATCGCCGCGGTCAACCACTGAAAATAATCGCGGGGCTCTACATCGATTCGCCAATCAACCATCAGAGTACTTTTGGGATTCTGTCGTTTCGACCATCGCTTGAATTCCCTTTGAATTCTTTTGAAATGTTTGTAAAATTAAAAAGACCCATTTTCGAATGTTAATTTTTTCTCTTGCAACTATTTCACGGTGTCAAATATTTTCAAGAGTCTTCGGGAAAGTGGTAAATTTCCATCGAGCGATGCCCGTAAATAACCAATGATCAATATCTCTTGATTCACATAATACAGAATTTAGCTAACTTTAATTTGAGGAACGATTATTTATCGACTTTTCACTTGAACTTTATAAAATTTTTACTTCCTAACAATGGTGCAAAGACTTTTAACAAAAGAAACATCAATAAATTCGTTAAGCCAAAATATTGTAAAATCTTGACTTTTCATACAAAATACAAAAAAATAGTTAAATCACATTAGCTCGTAATGTTATCCGTCAAATTTATCATTGCTACGTGATATTAAAACCAGGTGACTTCAATATTTTTTTAATGCGTTTGTTGTAGATATCTAAAAGACATTAGCAGCCACCACGGAGAATAATTACTCGAGTTTAAAAGCAATTCTGTACAACTGTTGCATATACTGTCTAAAGAAAGTATTGTACATTTTGTAATTGAAAATTAGAATCAATCATATTCATCTTTGGTTACGTAATTCGGCGTTAAAATTATTTTCTAGCTCTGAGGTTGTTAAACTCGACTGTCCCGATACTCACAATGGGAAAAAGCATCTCACCTTTGAGCTCTATGACTTATCACCAGATTTCTTGGACGTTTTTAAAGAATTTTATTTCACAATTTAATTTTAGTAAAGTACCTTTTTTGGTCGAACAGACAACTGCAGACCAAGAATCCAATCACATCGCAAGCTTTGTACCATTTCACCCGAAAACAGGAAAAACGAACAATTTGAGAAGCAGAATTATAACGTCCATTGACGATATAAAACTCTGCTTCTCAAATGAAAGAGCTGTTAATTTTTATTTTTGCGAATATTGAAAATAAAAACTGAATTCTTGGCATAGGAATTTAGTATTAATAATACATATTTTAAATTAATAATAATATTTTGTAGTATATAGTTCAATATATATTCCAATAATATAAAAGTAAAAAAATTATAATCTAATTTTTAAATTAAAATTTTATGTTGGTTATGAAAACTTTATTTCTTTCTAAATTAAATTATATTAAAAATGTTCATTACCCTGTACATTAATCTATTAAATATATGAAAATAACTTTTATTGATTCTTTCTTATATTGTGCTTTATTAGTTGTAAAAAATAAAGCTGCGTTACAATTTAAGATTCATTATTAATTTATACATTTTTAATAACAATATTCATTGGATTCATTGTGTATTATTAAAACCTTTTGATACTATCAGGAATTTTATAAATAATAAATTGGAAGGGGAGAAATTTTCAAAGAACTGAAAAATTTTTAAAATAATTAAAAAATTTGTATCATTGTCATTGTCATTCCATATTTTAAACTCTACTTTGGGAGATCAAAGTGATTACTATGTACTTTATTTGCATAAAATTTTGCTTTTATCGGATTATTAGTTTTAACAACATTTTTAAAATTATCCAAAATATGCGGATAAAGTTTATTAAAAAGAGTCAAGTGTGCGAAATTCTATCATGAGTGGGGAGAAGAAGAGATGAGGAGTTAGTTTATGTATTTTTCTCTTCTATTGCTATATATTACAATCCCTCGGTTCTTGCTTTCTCCATTCCTATTCTACTTTTTCGCGCTCAAACTTTTTTTATAAATTTTATCCTCATATTTTAGACAATTCGAAAGACTTTTACAAAATTAAAATACCAGATCTGTTCTGTTATAATTATATTTTTAAGACCATTGAAAAAAACTAAAATTGTATAACAAGTTGAGCTATTTAAACACAGAAAGATTGCGTATAATTTAATAAATAATAGTATTTTTTTAATGATAATGATCCGATCGATCTGAATTTTTGTACCGAAAAAATGCACGTCAATCATTTTAATTTCCAAACACAAAGTTCAAGATATTTGAAAATAGCAAAGTTAGAAATTATTAATTTTAAATATTTCCGATTTTTTGAAAATTTCTCAGTTTTAAATTTACCAATCGGTTACCATAAAAATTATTTTTCTTCGTAATTTTATTAGCTATAATTCGTTTATTAACAGTATAACGCTTTTTCTTGATTTACATAAAAACATATGAGATAAAAAATCACATAGAGTTATTGGAGGAATTGTCACGCGAAAATTTTTGTTAAAAAAATTTTTGTGCCATAATCCTCATCCACAAAGTTTAGCCAAGTATTAGGAAAAATTATGGACGTCGTCAACACATAAATATTTAAAAATAAATTCGTTATCTGGAAATTGCGGAGAGTCAGGCGCTCTTGTTTTGGTATTTTCAGAGATATGAATCTCTTCCAGGAAAATTTGCCAGAAGTCTGAAAGTAACAATTGAAAAAGAGAGAAAACTGGAGTTTGGCGAGGAGCTACGAGGAGTTTAGGAGGTTCACGCGATCGGTCGATCAAAGCGGCTTCCGCTACGTCACGTTGGATGGAAGAGAGCTCAAGAACACAAAGGTCAAAGGGGAGGAGAGGGATAAGGATCGTTCGAACCATGATCCATAACCCATGAGCTATGATCTATGGCAGATGGGGCTGGCGAGAGTGAGAGAACAATGAAGGATTACGGCTCGACGATATCACGCAATTGCGTAATTAATCCGACGCCGATAAATTTGCGCCTGGAATATCACGTCCATTCGTCGCAATCGAGTGACATGCGGCCGCGCATGTGCAGTCGCTCGTAACGCCTTTCCTGATCTATGAATCTTCGGGCTTGGATTAAGATTTACGCTCGAGCGGAAACTTTACGACTATCGCTAATCCATGCGTTTCCTAGGGATTTAATTGGTAAAATTTTTACATTAAATATTAATTCTCGCAAAGTCTGCTTTATTTAAAAGCCCAAATTGAAAATGAAAAATTATTTCAATAAAATTATTTCTCTACTTATATATCCTTGGGTTCATTTGCATAGGTTGTACTTGCAATAATCCTTTACGCAGCCCAAAGTAACTGAAAATTCTTGGCGTTTTAATAAATTATTCTGCAATAGCTTGCAAATATATTCCATGTTCAAGATTATTAAAAAGATAGTACATCCAATATTTTGACTTGATTATACATGTTGCACAACTTGAATAAAATATAACGATTCAATTGCAACGATTAGATCTGTCAATTACATGTATACTATAAATTAAAGTGAATATCCATAAATAAAATGAAATGGGACAACTTGTTTTTTTCATACAAATAGAAATATTCTGCATAAAGTAAAATTTTAAGATATACTTTTTATTATAATTTCATTATTAATTAGTAAGTGTATAAATTAATTATATTTAATAAAAAATTTTAATATATTTAAAGTTTTCTTCTGAATATTATTTCCGATAATGTAATAAATATATCTAATTAGGCTTATTTCATTTTATTATTTTATGTACGTTGTGAAAGAATTTTTAATAGTAACATTTTGTTTTACTACAATCAATAACTATAAGTAATTTAAAATTAATAAGCTTAAACAGAAGTTTAATTTAAGAAAAGTATGTTAGACTCAGTAATTTATTGTTTAACAGTAATTAATTGATACGACTTCATATAAATCCTTCAATGAATGTGTATTCATGTACACTACAGTATTGTTTGACGTTAAGTACTGATTGATATCAATTCATCTAAGATAAGGATTTAAATTTTGGGTTTTTATTCGTAGTGTTCCTGTTTTGGTTACTGAGGACGTAAAATAACTTCAAATAAAAATTAATATTATAGATAAATGTACACAATGCATATGTATATTCAAAAAATTTAATCTACTTAGATAAAAATTAATTTAGCACAATGAAAAAGTATACAGTTAAAATAATTAGATTAAGAAAAAAATAATGAATTAGTGTATACCTAGTTGTCAAGACTTAATAATTTTATAACGTATTATTATTAAACATAAACGATAATATTATCAACAAGTTACAAAAATATTTAATATTAATTAGCGCAATAAAAAGTTGAAAATGTTAATAAGTGATTAGTCAGATAAATTATCTTGACTCTTACAATTAATTTGAGTGTCACGTATTATTTTTTCCTCGATTAATCATAAGTTGAAGTACTTCAATATTTGCAATGAGTAGATTTCAGATAGATTCTCATAGTTGAATTATTTGAATTCGCAGTCTTATATTTATTCACTATTTTAATATATTTCTAAAATTACTCTTTATTCTCGTTTTACGCGTCTCGAGCGAATGATAAAGTGCAGAGTTTTTGAGTTTAGCTTCCAAGTATATATCATACTGATCGACGACAAATAAAATTCCCTCGTCGCGTTTCAGTGCCAATAGTCTGGTGGTTATAATTTTTCGTTTTCCCTAGTGACTCAACGCCTCGGATCACGTAAGTTCGTAGTTTCGATATCTTGAAGGAGAAGACTTAAAGTAGGTATAAATAAGGAAAACGTCCGAGATCTAATCGGCTGCTCTGTCGTTGTATCCAACCCCAGCTTTTTGGCGCCAGAAGCATCGTAAAAGTAGGAAGTTTGTTTGATTACTGCGCCTCGTCTAGAGAATAATCATTACCGATTTCATGAGCGTCGTTTATGAAATTTTGACGATCAGCTTTAACATCTACTACTACGTACAATGATCTAAAGGTATTTTTCCAGAATGACATTGTAAACCGTAAATCCTCAATTATTTAATCGTTTACTCATATTGTTTATCATATTATTCATAGTTGTAGTTCAGTTATTGCTCTTATTCTACATCAGATTCTACCTAATACATTGTCTATTACTCTATCTCGAATAATAAAGTTATTGAAACGACATCTTGAAACAACTAAGAAATTTTAATGAGTTTAATATTAAAAATATAATGTATACATGTGTACTTTTCTTTTACAATACTTACTTTAATTGCCGTTTTTATTTTGAAAGTATTAAATTTTATGTTACTCTAAATATTGATTAGATTTCATTTCCTTATAATTATAAATTACACTTACATATAATTTTGAACCTTCTTATTTATAAAATATTAACACTTAAAATTAATTACAACGAGAACTAACCGTAACTCTTTGATCAACAAGATTTAATATTTTTAATGATATGAATGAGATGATACTTATGTAAAGTACTAATTATCCACGTACATACTTTTACGCTGGTAACAAAATGTTTATACCCGAAAATACATTTTGTTAATTTCCTATATAGCATCGCTTAATAAATATTATGAGTGCATTTCAGGTAAGAAACTTGAGTTTTATATGATTATTTATTAGCCTCAAAAATACCTATTTGATGGGTTTCGTATCTGACAGATAAGGTGGACATGAATAAAACGAGAACGAATCCAAAGCTCACGTGATTTTGTAAAGTTTATGGGATAAGAATGAAGGAATGGTTGATCATAGGGATAAGGCAATGAAAAATAAATTAAATTTAAATTATAATAGCAATTTTTGGAATAAAAAAACGGTCTGATAATATTCGGACAATTGGTTCAAAGCTGGGGAACTACTGATAAAGTCATTGGGTTAATCAGTGATTAAAATACTGCTGGTCAGAGATCGAGCACACACACAAGGAATGGCGGGGGGGGGGTATTTCCCACATGGTTACAGGGAGCCTGTGTTACTCGAATAACACAAGGTCGGCGGTGGGTGAATAGCGGGTGATTGGGAGGTGGTGGGGAGGAAGGAAAGAGAGGGGTGGGTAACCCATAATAGACAAGCATCATACATGCTTGCGGCCATGTTTCTTGCGAGTTAGACACGATTACGAGCTAAGTTTAGTCGGGAGGCCGCCAAACGAAGGCATTATTATCGCGCGTGAGTGTGCGAGAGCAGACAAAGGGAGAGTTTTGTTTCCTATTTCGTGTCTGCGAAACAGTGAGAGAGAGAGAAAGAGAAACAGAGAGATGGCTGAGTTATAACCTCAGGTGTATCAGACGAGTTATTGTACGTCTACCATTTAGCAGAGGGCCGATCGCGACTTGGTGACTGATTATACCCATACTAGCATTTCTACAATTCGAATCTAAATTTACACATCGATCTAGGCTATTGTTAACTTTTAACTTTTTCAGATTTCCTTCGCTGCTCGCGTGATTTCGAGATCAAATTCAGAATGTTGAGAAACATGCCACTTATTCATTTCCAACGATTCAAACGATTCTAATCTATGATCTATATCATTGACATTTTTCTACTTTATCGAGATTTATTTTTGTTCAACATTGCTCTCATTCGAAATTATTCATTATGAAATACTCGCTTTGGTTTTAAGGAGTAAATAAATTAAGTCGTATGCGATTACCACATTCGTCACAAATACACAAAATTTCATTTAGCGGTACTTTTATTTTTAATGAAATGTTTTCATTTAAATTTCGTATTAAATTTACTATCCTTGAGAGGAATCAAAATGAAAACATTTAAAAATATTACTCGTATTAATATATTATTTATTATCGAAATAAATGTCCTCGAAGATTTTTCAAATTATGGTTCTAGAAAAATATTAAATACATTATTATGATTATATATTTACTACAGATAAGTAACACAAAAAACTTAAGTTTTATTTAAAAAATATACTATTTCAACTTAGTTCGTAAATATACTCAATACATTTACTAGATAATTAAAATTATTAACTTCTTAATTATTTTTGCTTACTTGCAAAAAATTGCAAACTATATTATAAAAATATGATCTTTATTTTTAATGTTCTTGAAAAATAATCTGCCTTATGGAAAGTAAGTATTATGTGATAGGATTAATTTCAAAGAATGAAATACGAAGGTTGGTAAATATATTTCTGCTTGATTTAAAATACAATATCTTCCCTATTATTATTAAGCAGTAATTGGTAAATTGATAAGGTGAGGTGTTTTTTTTTTAATGTTTTGTGTAAATTTCTGATAGCAAAATATCAAAAGCAACCTTAAAACTCTATAAAAAATTTAAAATGTCTTTCTATTATTGGTGTTTAAATTTGTAAATACATTTTTTAATGATCTATATTTATAATATGTATTATTTGAGTATGAGAAACTATAATTAAAAGTGCTTAGAATAAACATTAAATGTGAATATTATTGTTTTGTATAATTAAACACTGTACGTCGTGATTATTTTGATTGTAATAAAAGCTTTATTGAATAGCAAACGTTACATGTAATATATGTGTCAAATTTTAATAATTGTCATATTTCCTAATTTAGTATAGTAGTTATATTCACTCATTCATCTGTCTGTATATTTTCTAAAATTTCCTTCACAATAGTAACAATCACCCCGTCTTTACTTGAACAAGCTTCTAAAAACACTAGTGTGCCAGTATCTCCAAATGAATAAAGTTCATTTAATCTTATTCAATCTCGCAGTCCCTCAAGTTTCACTTTATATTTTCTTGCGATTTTTCCTTCCACTGTTTCTATTTCCCTTTCTTTTTCCTCTTTCGGAGTTTTCCAATTCCACCCTACTCCGAAGCAGAGGCACCCGTTTCTCGTTTCTTCATAGAGTCGTAATTCAAGCCCAGCATCCCGTATCTCGCATCTCAGACCATAACATTTAAAACGATTTCCGCTGGCAGCAGTGCCAAGAAGACACACAGGGTTTGTTTCGAAGGATAAATTAACGAACATAACGCCCTCGTACATAGCCCCTTATCCCTCCCAGCATCCACTGGACCATTTTCTGGGTGAGGAAAGGGAGAATACTGCGAAGGATAATGGCCGAAATAGGGACTGAGCCAACGCTCTGCCAGGCACTTAAACGCGGGATAAGGTAGACAACTGTTTTGCCGACGATACTTATGACCTTTTAAAATACTGTTTATCATTTCCTATTGAGGAGGAGCACAATCGCAGAATCACCCGCACACGTTTATATTTTATGAGATCATTTCGAATGATCTATTTTTTCGAAGAAAAATTGCAAAATTCAAGCTTCTAACCCGAAAGTACTTTGCAACGAAATATATTTCTTTAAACACTCATTAATTAATTAGCGCTTACAAAATTGGAGTCTATGAATTTAAAATTTGATCATTAGATAGCATTGGTGCATTTAAAGAATGAAACTTTGAAAAGTCTCAATAATTCTCAGCTTTGTTTTAATTTTCTATAACATTTGAGGACTCTCAAAGAAAGCATGCTTCGATAAACAATTACGACGTTAAATCTTGGAAACTTTTCAAATCTTTACTTAACTCTGTCATCCAACAAAAATAGCTGTTTAATAAATTATTGTTCCATTACAGGACCAGATGTTATAAATCTATCCTTATACTTTTGTTTGAATGATTAAATTTTAGGGCATGCAATTATCATACCGTTGATTATGTGCACGATGAATGATGGAAAAAAAGGAAAGGAAACACTTTTGCAATGAATCAAACACAAAGCTAAATTCTCGAGATTATCGAATAGCGGGGGGTTCGGTTCGACGTTTTGAGACATGGAACCTCGAGTTGGCATTCGAATTCGCAATTCGCAATTCGCAATTCGCAATTCGCATTCAATGATGTATTTCGTCTGTCTGCCTCCCCCCTCCCCCACTACATTTCAGGTTTGCACTTGCCCAGTATGTGGAACTCAAATTATTTTACTTTTGTCAATTGAGTGTGGATTGTTAAAGGCGGAGGCACGCAAAAGATTATCTCAAATCTTCTTTATTGCAGCAACCAATATTTTTAAACGAAAGCTATTGTCTCTGATGCAAAAAGTCAGCGAGTTATGATTCGGACAGTTTTTCGCAATCATATTTTATTTCATAACAAATTTAGAAAACTTTGTAGATAATTCTTTTAAGTCCTCCTTTTTTTTTGCAAATGCACAATATCATTTTTATTTCTGAAAAAATATGAAAACTAAAGTAAAATATAAAGATCTAGATAAAAATAAAGCAAATATTGAAAAAATAAAAACGCTTTTAAACCGATAAATCTCCATTATTATTTTGAAATTTTCAAGAGTTTTCGATCTTTATACATTATTCAAATTTTTTAGTTATATGTTTAGTTAATAAGTTGCATCTTCAATACAAAGCATATAAAAATTTAGGAAATAGAATAAAAATTGTTAATATTAAATAATATATAATATCAATAATACAAATCCCAACCGATTAATAATAATAATAGTAATAAAAGTAACATTGTTAATGCGAGTTTTAGTCTCCCTCTTTGTCTCCGGTGACATTTTGCCACTACTTTTTAAGCGTCTCCGTGTTCCTATCCTCGTTCTTTCTTTTCTTCCCTCTCTTCTTTCCTCCAGTTACTCGCTCTAACTACCCTATAGACGTTAAGAGATTAACTTGTCGTACCGAGCCATTTTAATATTCGCCTGCAGGTGTGTGTGCGGCGGGTGGTGGGTGTTGGCGGGGGTCGGGGGGGGGGGAGTTGAGCTTGGAGTGGGAGGTGGGAGTGTATGAACGTCGTGCATTTCGCCCTAACATTCGGTTTATGTGCCAAGCTTTCGTTGCTCGTATATATTTTATTTTTTTCCGTTTTCTATAGCTTTTTGTTTAATAACGTTTTCCCTCTGGACTTTTATTTTTATAATGTACGTAATGTATCATATCAAATTGATGACGTATCATAAATTCGTACGACTGCACATATCTTATGGGGCTGCTTCATGTCTTACAGGTAATCTTGATAACAATTGCCTTGGTGTTACCTAAAATATTTACAATTTTCTTAATACAGCGTTGCTATCATTTTCAATTTCAATGATATCATCTAATAATTTTTAACTGAAATTACGTGCTTCTCGATAGAAATTTTTTCTTTCAAACATTTGGAAGAATTTTTTATTTATTAAATAATTCTTTTTCGATTTAGATTTAAATTTATTGTGGCGTTTCAACATATTAATAAAGTACTACTTTATGGAAATGATTGTACATACTATACATTTTCTTTTTACATATACAAGATTTAGCTATAAAAATTAAGTATAATAATGTACGTTAAAATTGCATCGTAATTTATTTCGTAAATTAAATAGATTTTCTTTGATTATGTTATGATTTGTTACTTTCAAGGTATTAAAGAAACTGAAATTTGTTTTTTGTAAGGTAATTATGAATTTTTTATTGAACAACAAAATACAGAGGAAGTACCCTTCCAGAGTCGTTGCTTGTCATTTCATGGGTAATGTTTCGTCCTTTTATCCTACTTCCAGTAATTTTTACTCTCTCGTTTCTTAAAATTTTATTGTTTTATCATATATGTTTCCGACTGATATGCACTGTTGTTTTTTATTAACAACTCAATAAATCTTAAATTTTTAACCTTTTCAATCAAATTCAAATACAAAAACATTGCATTAATGTAACGCACGACTCGTTTTCAACGTAATAAATGTATGTCAGCATTTATCATCAATTTCATTATAATACATCCATTGAATTTTATCATTTAAAAAAATAATGACCTTTTTTATTATTTGAATTATCTTTAAATATTTTACAATATTTAATTATTTCGGTATAGTGGCATTTGAAAATATGCATTATTATTTAAAACTTCAAATTCATAAATATTAATTTGCCTGAACAGAAAAAAGAAAATCATAATTGAGTTACCTTTCCTTTTTCACAGTAATTTTAATTTACAAGACTTCAATTCCTTCTTCGCAATTGTACTATTTAAATGTTTCAATGTAAATAGTATAATTTAAAAATTGCAAGCCTGAATGCATCCTATATATTATGACAGGAAAAACAGGTTAAATAATAATGTCCGAGGGAAAAATAGAAAAAAGCACGGGGGTCATAAAGTATGTGTCCATTCGAAAAGGAAGAGTGAGCCTTAATTCGGTTAATTTATGCTTTATTAATAGTTAAGTAAATGATGAATGGGCTGGAAGAGTCGGGAAACCGGGTTGGCAACAAAAATTTCTTACGCGAGAATAATGAAAATTTGCAAAGGAAATCAGAAAATGAAGTTTAGTAATCAGAGGAAGGCTGCAGTCCGGACTCAATAATAAAAATAAATGGTAACTCACCCCTGGCAAAGTCCACTTCTCATGCAGAATGGCATGGGCGGTCGTGAGGATGGCGGTGTCACGTTTGCGGTAGGTCAGAAATGCACGCCCTAAAAGCCAGAAAGAGATGTTTCTTTATTATAGGTCTAGTTAATCATTTTTTCCTCGTTCAACTTTCCGACTCACAGTTTTACACATAAGCGCGGCATAATTCACTTGAATTAATGAGTCTCCGCCAGCTTTTTCCGCGTGCAGGTCTGGGTATTCTTTTACATTTTCCATCCCTTCACCCGGCCTTTGTGTTTCTCTAGCAATGTTTTTAATGACTTTATGCGATTGCAAATCCTTTCAGATGAAGATTTACTTCCCTATTATTTTACTATGTGCTGAATGCTAACATTTCATTTTTAAATAGCCTCTTATATATTTTCTGTCTAGTTTGCTAATTTTCCAAATTACATATGCACAATCACGAAGCTACTTTCATTATTTTAAATGCTTTAATATTTTTTCTTCAAAACCGGCAATTTATAATTTTATGTCATTTTAAGTATAAACATTATTGTAATACATGCATAAAAAAAAAAAAATCGAATAAACATTCCTATTATAAAAGTTTATACGGTAAACTTTAGAATTTAGTCTAAAATATATACGGCTATTGTTGAAAGGAAAATTGTGAAAACATATTCTGTTGTCTAGTACCAATAACCTGTTGTTTCTATTGGCATTACTTGTAATTATTATTAATACTTGGATTGTAATTAGCAATGATTATTATTGTTTAAAAAACGAGTATTGTCGATTATTGAATTAAAGTACATGTATACGTGTGTAAGTATATTTCTTTGTTTGCATCGAACACCACGAAGTTGGGTAATGTTGTAGGCCATACATCATTGCAATCGTTACAAAGAAGAAGAAAAAAGCTGTTCACCCTGCGTCTACTAAATACGGAAACGCGAGGACACTTCCAACAAAGGGTGACCTCGACATTATCATTCAGCGTTAAAGATTGCCGGTACGAACCACCAGTTGTCGACGAAGGGAAAAAAGTCAAGGGCTGATTGTCAACCGAGTTTTGCTTGCTCTCCGTCTTCATTAATGTGTAATGAATGCAAATAGAATGAGTTATCTACTTTGGCGCAAGTCGCTATTTATCGCATTGCAATTTATTGATTAAATGCACCTGTTTGAATAACTTAATGTTCTTCAACGGCATTTTTTATCATCAGTTCTCAAATTATATATTCGCATCAGCTAGTATAATAGAATGTAAATATAACAAGTACCATAAAAATAATAAACATCATATTATCTTATCATATTAATAAGGTGTTTCTTTAATTTCTTCATCTCTTGGACTCTTTCAATATTGCTCTCCTTAAATCATTATTCCATTCAACAGATTTTCATTATCAATCCGATAAACATATTGAAACTTTAAAATAAAAACATATAAAAGCACACTAAAAAAAGAATTCTATTATCTTTCTTCTATTTCTAGTTCAATCACGAATTTATATTTTTAATTTAATTATATATTGGTTTAATACAATGTTTTTTTTATAAATAAGTGTCTGTTATTTATTGTTGTTGTTTGCTATTTGTGTTAAGCCCTTACATTATGAATATTGAATATGTATAACTAAGCTATAAACTGGCCAGGTTCGGCACGAATCTAGCAATCCGAATATCTGTAATTCATAAAATATTCAAATAAACAAACTTCACTAAATTACTTTATTACATATTTTTATTTTTCATAAAGTATTCGTTGAGTATTTCTCCATCGCTGTTTATTCAATTTATTAATACAAATAAGGTATAATCGATTTTAATACGATCACTAAAATATTTCCAATATTATTTGAAATAGCTATAAATATATTACATATTTGTATTTCAATAAAGCAACTATAAAATTTCTTTTACTCATCAGAAATGTTTTATACCTACATTACTATTCTATATCTATTATAAATTTAAAATATGAATGAAAATATTATATTGATATTAAATTAAAAAATTATATTATATTCATATTTAAAAATCACAAGTTTACTCTAACGGCTTTAAATTATTTTAATTTTTAAATTTTCATCAAATGAAAATTTCAAAATTTATAAAATACTGTAACGTATGAATTATTTGCTACTATTTAAATTAATACAAACGGTAATAAGAGTAGTAGTAGTAACACATAGTAATAGTATTGTTAATGCTAATAGATTATTATCTTAGTATTATTAATTGTTTATTTATAAATAGTTTACATATAAATTATTGTTTCCCGTCTGATTGATTCAAGTTGAAATAAGATTATGGATAAATCAATTTAAAAGTGTTCTGTATCAATTTATTTTCAGTTTCTTAAGCGTACATTGGAGGTCGACATTGAAAGAAGTAATTCGCCACCACTTGAACATTATCCAAGCAATCCTGAATTTTTCCTTCCACCTGTGCATGTCCAACACAAATACATAATATCCCCTTGATATTTATTTTGAAAATTTTCCCTTCCTAGCTTGCAATAGAAGAGATGTAAAAAAATCGAATCTATGCATGGTTCTCGCGTGTCATAACAACAACAACTGCAACAACAACAATAACAAATAATAGTAGGACTCCATATCACCGATAAATTGCCGAACGTGCCATAAATTCCAACGAGAATTTTCTCGCGTATGTTTTGGAAAAAGCTATTTATTACACTCATGATGAGGTACACGTTTTATTTTGTAAGCCTTTCCAAATACCGTTGTATCATACACGAGAAAATCTTTTTTCCACGTTCTAGATTGTTTCTTCGATTTTTCCTTTTTTGTGCAGCAAAGGCACGTGGGATTTCTTTCCGTCTATTGGGAAATGTAATGGGATTAATGAACTTAAGAAGAAAAAGCAGGGGCGCAATTGGTTAAATATAATTGAATTAACTTTTAAATTTCGAATTAATTTCTTATTTAGGAAATTCTATCTGGTAATAATAAAATACGTGACTAATAAAAGGAAAAAGTCTACAATATAAAAATTTCCTTAAAATTGTTTATTCAAATTCAGAATTTATTACACATTGTTATCAGTTTCAAAACAAAATTTCAATTAAAAAGAAAAATATATTACTAATTATTAGCATTTTTTTAATAAGCTGTATGTAATAATGTATTTCAATTAAACTATGTAATTAAAAATACATCAATATAATCGTATATATGAAGGTAAAAGTAAGTATAATAAATGAAAAATTTATTATAGTAATATATCAATTTTCATATATCTATAAATGCATAATTTATTGATGAGATCGATAGACATATTTATATAAATAAATAAATTTATACCTGCAAATTTCATATTAATGAGTTTTTTTTTGTTTATCAACAATTTAAAAAAAGATTTATGTACATTAGATTATACTGTTTTGAAAATAACATATCTACTTTATCTCAATATTTTATCTTCAAATTTAGATAGTCACGCGCTTTAAAAACTAATAACCTTAAGATGCATAAAATGTTACTCATAATTTTTAAAAACTATTTAATAAGACATTTTTCACCAAAAATATGTATATTAATAAGAAAGAATCAAAAAGAAAAAATACATTAATTATTACTACAGAACAAAATTAAATTATAGTACTGTATGGTTAACAAATTTTATATGTATTTTTTTGAAATATGCTTTAGATATACCATGAAAATATAACATTTCATATTATCTCTCTTTTCATGATATAACTATCAACATTTTATTATCAATTTGGTTATTCGTTTTCTATCTGGTTTTTCACAATTCTATGATTTGCATCCGCTCAGATGTCATAGCATATTTCCTCTCAATGATTTTATTATATATCACTATATTATATTTCATTATATCATATATTGATATTTATTATATTATTTATCATACATTATTCTGGCAGTATTTTATTTTATTACGATCAATGTATTGATCCATAATAGAATGGTATTGATGCATCAAGTACAGTTGTCGAGTATAGTGTTGGCATGTAGCATATAAATTATTAAGACAGAATTTAATTAATTTTTTTAGTGATAAAGTGAAAAATAAATAGAATAAAAATTAATAAAGAAAAAATAGTAGCACCTACTATAAATCGCGAAATTAAATCATTCGAAATAAAACTGGACTGAAACAAAAAAAATAATATTAGATTATATTTCTGTATATTCTATGACGTGACTCCATAACCTCATATATTTCTTATTCATTGACTTTTATTTTTTTATTATTTGCATATAAATTACTATGGAGTCTTATTGATAATTATAATTATTTAGTAAAAAATTACGAAATATATTTATTTATATTTTTTACAATTATTTTTAAATTTAGATTCATCCAAAAATTGTGAGAATAATTGTGAAATAAAAATAATAAACTTTTAAATCAATACTATGTAAATAAAAAAATAAGTTTACAAAAATATTGATCTGCTCGAATAAAAAATTAGTTTTATTTTCACAATCTGTTTTTCCAATATCTTTCTTATTGATTATTCATTTAATTTAAAAACAAAAAATTAAATAATACCATACATAGCCATGCAAATATACATTTTTTTAATTATAGATGTTAATTGAAACTATAAATTTTTTAGTTAATACAATTATTTCTCATTCATTTTTAAAAATTATAATATTATTCTGTCTAAATAAATGAAAAATCGTGCAAGTGCATTAATATATTTAGAATAAAAAATTTAATCTGAAATATAATTTTGTACTTTCAAATTAATGTTAAAATTAATGTAGTAAAATAGAAATTTATTAGATTTTTAAAATGTCATTTTACATCATTTAATTACATTAATTGTAAAAAATGTTGTAGATAAACTTAAATATTTTTTATTTATTTATCTTGAATCTTTTAATTGAATTTTAAGTTTATTATAATTGAATTTATAAATGTTTATCTTAAACTTTTCTTGAATTCTTAATTAATCCCTTCAGTGATAGATTCATTTATGAGCGAAGTGAAAATCATAATTTACTATATGTATGGTTTATGAATTTTTTATTCATATAAATATTTTGTTCATTTTTATTTGAAACCCGAAATTTAATTTTGAAAATATGTTTTCTAAAAGAAATTTACTAGATTTCTTATCAAGTCAATAAATTTAATCAAATTTAATCTTATTCAAAAATTATTTCTGAAATGAAATATAGATGATAAATATAAATTTATTAAAAATTTCTCATCGATATTTATACTTAAGTTATTACAGATTTCTTTAACATTAAAAAATAATATTAGTATTATTTATTACATAAGTAAATTTTAAAAAATCATTATAAATTTTTTCAGTAGAAACAATTTTTTGGATAACCTCAAATTTATCATATTTATATAAATGAAAAAATTTATAAAGTAGTATTTTATTGAATTATAATAGCGATAAAATAATTTTTTAATGATATTTTCTATTTAACAATAAAAAAATATTTTTATTTATAGAAAAGAATCGTGGGAGTGAAGTGCAAGGTTCATTAAAAAAACGACATGCATCTAATCAGTTAACGTATTCAGCTAATGAGTTTTATAATTTTAATCAAATGAATTTGTGAGAAATGAACTCTAACTTATATAAAGTGTTTGATAATGAGAGTTCGCTTAAAGAAGAAAAGTAAGGTACATTAATCAAAAAACTCCATTTTACTTTATTTTACTTGTATAAATTCCAACGATAATTATTTAGTCCTACAAAAGATAAACAATTTTTAAGTACCCTGTAGTAATTAAATATTTAAATAGAAGATTAATTACATTGAAGTATCAGTATAGTAATAAAAACATTATAACTAATATTTTAAATATTAAGAATTTATGAAGAAAATATATATATTCATTTTTTTAAATTGAAACTGTATATATGTGAATATTAGAAAATCTAGTTTAATAAAATTTTTAAATATTATATGAATGTTCATATGTCAACGAAAAATAAAAAATGAACTTTTCATAAAATCTATTTATTGACACATTTTTCAGCACACAAATAATTATATTTTTTTTTTTTTTTGTATTGTAAAAGAAATTCAAGACTTAGTTTTAACGCACATATGCACCTTATCGCTTAAACAATAATGATCTAACATATTATATAGTTAAATATTTGCATTTGAGATAATATTTGTGCCCTTCGATCAATTACTTTTTAATTATAAGAAAAAAGAAAAAAATGACTTTTATCAATTAGTTATCTATATTATAATTAATTAACTATATATTATCAATTCACTATTTATACTGTAAATTTTTTGAAAAATATCCTCATTAAAGATATTGTATCAATGATATTCAGTTGGCCACCTAAATTTTAACAAAAACATTTATCGAGAAATTGAAAAATTTAAATCAAGAGCAACTCATAATGTGCTCTACCACGAATTATTATTTTACCTTACAAAAACAGATCCTCCTCTTTTGGAACACTTGAATAAGGAAAACAAAATTGTATTAAAAATGACGGGAATTATATGTATGCTCGAGTGGTGTGTTGAACTCCTTTTTAACAATTAATTTAGGTGAATGTAAGGGATTTGTAGGTTGCACATCAAGGATTTAGAAAGATAAAGCATTTTCGCATCAATCATCAAGAAATATGCATATAATACGATACTGCATGTAGAAGCGATTAGAAGTGACGGACGGATGAGTTGGGGGATGGTGGAGAATACTCAAAGGGATGGCGTTGCCCTAGGAATAGATAAATCAGAATGAGGGATGTATCCGCACTATAACCCACGCAATTACTCGACATTTTTTTTTTTTTTTAAATGGTTGATTAGATCGATTGGGTTGATCAGTAAAAAGAATTTTCGAATCCTCGTCTATTGTTGAGAGACTATTCCATCTAGGAGATGAAACACATTCGAGAAAACGGCTGATCTACGTTTCGATGCCCCTCATGTTTAGGATGGTTGATCATCGGTATTTAACTGGAGCTTGGATGCATAGAAATCCCAGGTCTTAATTGTCCCCCATTATTGTGTCTCCCGGAAGGCATCCAAACTTCAACGGGTTCAAACCACGCCAACGCAGACATTTTGTACACCATCATAATACAATTCCAAATGATATTCTCCTTGCCGTGTATTTCTGCACGATGCCATTCTCGTTTTGACAATTTATTTAATTGTATTATGATTAAAAAAGCTTCTTTGTTTCTTTTTCACATATACACAAATTCAATAGAAAAATTGAATCGAGTCGTCTATCTCTGTGTAATGTTTGTAATTTTAATAATCGCAAAGAAACAATAATAAAAATCTAAAACTTTCATACAGTGAGCATAAACACCGCGATTATTGGTTCAAATGGAGATATTAGAGGAACGTTAATATTACTTTATCTTTGAAATATTAAAAATTCATTTGGTCAATGCTTTAAATGTTATTAATAGTGATATAGATGATAATTAGTTTTTTTGTAGCATCAAATTTTACGTATATATACGTAATTAAATAAACGAAAACAAAGAACAATTATTAATAAAAGTAAGTTGAAATAAATACAGTAGCATAATATTATTCTATTAGATTATTCCCTTTATGCCCCATTTGTTTATTTTTTTATCAACAAATTTCTAAACGCACATTTAAAAAATGTTTCATAATTTTCGTAGCATAAGATGTTGAGCATCCACGATTCCCAAAAACTGGAAAATCGTGAAATAAGTACGTTTTTTCTTTTGCATTTCCATTCCTCCTTTGAATCTCCATTCTTGAATTTGAGTAGATAGCATTTATATATACACGCCAGAAACGGATTTAAGTCGGACGTGAGCTTTAGTTTCCTCTCGAGCTAGGGATCTTATATCTAGTAATGCTATCGTAAACGTAATATTACGTACGTGTGTCCGGGTAAAAACGTTAAGTTGAAATGTTAACTTGCTATCTTTTTCTTACATCCAAGAAAAATTTTTAAACTATAAAAACATGGAAAGTAGTACGTTACATTTCATGAACAATCACGGATAAAAATATATATTTCGATAATCTTTAACATTTAATTCTAAATTTATGAAATTTTATTCAGGGGTGCAAAATCTTAAAGTAAAACGAAAATGAAATAAATATAAAAATTCATAGGTGAATTAAAATTTCGTTCTTCCATAATATATGGAGTAACAAAATTAAAAACATTTTTTATTAAAATTTTATGCGTTCGCTTAAAAATACAATTCCAAAAACTTATTTTCCATAAAAAATACAAATTTATTTTTACAAAATTTAATATTAAAACACCATAAATACATAAATTTTATTATTCGTAATTCATAATAATAAATATTTATTATAAAAGCTTATACTATGAATTTTCATTTAGAATAACTGAAATATTCATCCTAATATGTAGAAAATAATCATAAATTTTCTGAATATATAAATTCAAAAAAATTATAAAAAAGCTTATAAAGTATATTTAAAATTTTTGTTAATAAGTAATGTTTAGTCATAAATTTTATTGAATATTGTTATTTTAAAATTTAGTCTTGAATATCTAAAAATTTCCGCTATTTATTACTGTATATTTATTAATATGTAATTTGAAATGTTATTTTTGTAACGCTAATTTATAATTATTTGAAATATTATTATTTTATGGTTCGAAACTCGGACATAGGAATTTGATAAAAATAGAATATATATTTATTAAATACTAAAAATAATGATAAATCCATTTTCATCTGTATACATATATAATGCAATTGATTGATAATATAATAACTGTTCGGAAATTCTGCATATTAGTTAAAAATTCAAAAATGAAAATCAAATATTTTTTTTTTTAAAAACAGTTTTTAGAATATTTATAAAATTAAATTAAAATAACTATAATTACTAAAATGAAAATTTTATAATATTTAAATTCTTTAGATAGGCTATTATTGATTTGGTGTAAGATCCCGAATGATTTTTATATTCTTCTCTATTATATTGATCACTTTTTAATTTTACAAATAACAAAAAATAATTATGTACTTAGATTTATCTGCAAATACCTTTTTCATTATATAAAAATAAAAATAATATCGTAATTAATTGTATATTTGTATACTTATATAAATATCAAAGCCTAGTAATATACACTTAAGAAAACTAATTTAAATTCTTATATTAAAATTATTTCATTTGTAATGACAATTATTTTATAATTGTATTGATCTGGCCTGTAGTGTTGTGGACGTATTAAATATAAAACAGCTTCTTAGCATTTATATCAAAAGGTGATTGCTTATATAACTATTGGTAGGATTTAGGTAGTATAGTGTAGTTTCTTGCTCTTTCTGTCTTTTTTTTTCTCTTTCTCACCCTTCAGAGTATGATTTTGCTTTATTTCGCATCTATTTTTCACGTCACGCATTTCATCTAGTTTTCAATTCATAATTCTGTAACTCATGAAAATGGAAACTGCGGAAGTTCAAATTTTTTGATTTCGTTTTTGTTCGAATCCGTGCAAATATTTTGAAAATAGATAATGAAGATGGCTATGATACTATTAAATTCTCATGTGAATAGTAAATAATTATGATAAAATCTAATAAAATGAATCATACAGATAAAAGTAAAAAATGATAACTGATAAAAATAATGAGTAGTTAGATATATAATTTAATGATATAAAGTAATAACGTGGGCGTTAAGTCGATTCTAAATAACAATAAATATAAGTTTAAAGTTATTTATATTTACCTTTAGCGTATAAAGAAAAAACTAGTGAAAGGTTTCTTTTGACAAGAAATATGTTATATTATATGCGTGAAAAATTCTAGAAAATCTAATAAAAATATGAAAGGAAGATAATCGTAGATGGAAAATAAAATTATCAAGTTAATTGGAATTAAGTTAGGTAGGGGTGGTGAAAAAGGAACATTTCTGAAAATTTCTTGAAGTGTTGAAATTTCACATTTTGTTTATATTCATTCAAACTTTGATTTCGCTTGATTAAATAATGTTAATTGAATTCTCGATATTATGATTTACATAAATAAATTTTAAACGAATCACTACCGATAAGTAAGCATGCAACATTTTGACTTTACATAAATTATATTGTGATTAAGTGTTTTTATGTCAATTTCCTCTACTTATAAAATTTGTTTATGCGTATGATAAAATTTCTCTTCGTCGAAGGTCTCAACTTAACAAAACAAATGAATATTATTATTCAATTTAAACACATACATATATAAAATAATAGTTTTTAATTATTTAATTATAAATATTTTTGTAAAAATTTACAAACATTAAATTTTAAAACAATTTTGATTTCAAAACTAATTGAATAACGTAAAAGATTAAAATATTTTAGAATATTTAAATATTTAGTTCAAAAAAAATTTTTTTTCTTTTATTTTTGGTTTTTTATAAACAAAATTATCTAAAGTTTGAAATAAAAAAGTTTTGTAGGTATTTATTCTCCTAAAATAAAAAAACTAAGCAGAAAAATAAATTCATGTATTAAAAAAATATTATTTATTGTTTAACCAACGTAATATATGCTCTTCAAAATATTACAGTTTTTTAATACAATTTTTAATTATAAATATTCTTTGTTTAATATTTAATACATGTCTTGCACATTATACACAACTCATATCACTTACACAAAAAAATCAATACAAATCAAGACTTCATGGCCACATTTTTTCAAATTCAGAGTTTTCAAACTGTCGTCGAAATCGATCAAAATTCAGTTTTGGTTTTTCAAAATACGACCAGTCATCATATTTTGTTTTATCATCTGACATTTGATTAATTTTGACACTTTCATGTGCCTTGTTGTCACAACTACAATAAAGTGTTGCATGTTTGTTTCCGGTTAATTTAGCTTGTTTATAAATTTCGTCATCGCTAATGTCGTTAACACTGGCAAAATCATTGGGCAATATTTTGTTTGGAACTGCAGATTCCTTATTTTTTCGGTTAATCGATAATAAATATATCTATAATATTAATAAATAATTTTGTTTACATCGTAGAAAAGTTAAATATAAATAATACGTTGTTTTGAATTTTTAAGGATTTTTACACCCTTGTCAATACATAAAGCGCAAACAAGTTATTTACATTACATAAAATAAAGTTAAAATATAGTTGAATACAAATTATTCACATAAATTATTGCATTAATAACATATTACACTTATATAATGCATTTTGAAATTAAACTGTATGTGGAAATTTAATAATATATTATAGATTTTAAAGATTTTATATGTATGGAAAAAATTATTATTTGTTAACAAATTTATTTAATTAAATACGCTCATAATTTTATTTAAAAATATTTATAGATAAATATGCATTATATATTAGCTTTATTATTAATTACCAAATTATTTTTATAAATGCTTATTCTATTAAATAAAAAAAAATTTGTTCATTGAATTATAATTATCATACCTTCCAATATTTCATTTCGTTCATAGGATTTACTAACACGTATCCAACATCTCCATTATTTAAAACAGTAATATTATATTCTTTATTATTAAAATGTTCATTTTGAGATTTTACTCTGATATTATGCTTAGTATTAGAAGAATTAAATGAATATCTTGATAATTGAGCCAATAAATGAAGAATTGTTAATACTTGAGGATCGTACAATGAAGTATTTTCCATAGAATGTGTTTCTAATTCGTTAGGTAAATACATTTTCTGTTGTTACTTAAGAATAAATGTGTTGGAAAAACTAACCTATAATAACACTAGCTTCACAAATTCTTTTTTTACTTTTCTTTTGACTGTCCTTTCGAATAACAGCGATTCATATATAACTGAGTTATATATCAGTCGGATATTGAAAATGGTTGATATCTCACGATTGTTGTCAAATATGATTTCATTTACTCACGTATTCACATGCTGTTTTTCATAGAGATATTTTGTACGCAATGCATTAATTGAATATATATTTATCTCTTTCGTATTTTGAGACACGCCGTCAAGATATGAATTAGTTTGTATTAAATATGAATAAATTTATCTAATATTAAAGGTACTTTTATTATTAGAAACATTTATTACAGAGTTACATTTATATCGTAAAACCTTGCATACATAATGATGACAAACTTGTACTCTAAATAAAGTTTAAATATACTTATTTCGATCATTTTAATTCTCGGTATTATTTGAGACAGTGAAATATGTATTTTTTTAATAAATTTATTATATCTTGTATAGAACTTAAATTTTGAGCATTAATTATGTTTGTTAAAAGTTGATGAAATGTCAGATTATATTAATATTAAAATAAAATTGAAATAAAATTGAAATAAAATATTTAAAATTTCAGAAACACTAATTTCCGTAATTTTAAATATATGTTGATTTAAAATTTGAGGTCAAATTAATTTAATTCGGTTTGTAATAAATTTTTTAAATTAATTTTTGATTGAAAATATTTAATTGAATATTGATATTATTTTAATAAAATATATAGTTAAATAACTGATAATTAATTACTTCTAAAAATTATCGTATTTTTCACTGTTCATACGATTTTATTTAATTCATAATATTGAGAATTTAGCTCATGAGATACTTACAAATAAATAGTTTCACGTGTAAATCTGAATGAACATTTATTACTATAAAAACTGATATTTCGTTAATAAATTTAATATGCGTGAACGGGCAATGTAAATAAAATGAAATTATAATAAATTTAAATATACTTGATATCAATTGAGTTTTAATTTAAGAATTCTAATATTATGGGTTGTCTAGAATTTCATGGCCCCCATTCGCTATCGATGTTTGTACACATGAATGTGCATTTTCTGTTATTTTACATCTAGCGACTGGGTGTATCTATTATAGTAAACCAGTTGTTGTGTAGATAAGGTTTCCGATGTTCAAAAATATTTTTTAAACTTCTTTAAAATTAATAAATCTAATTTTATAAAATTTAAACGTAAACCCATTCATAAATAAGAACATCGATAGGAAATAGTTAGAAAGTTTAGAAACATACAATATTTAAAAGTTAAAAATCACTTTCGTTGATTTTTTAATGACAGGAAATAAATGAAAATAGATTTATAAAAATAAGTTATAATTTTTAATAAAAAAAAAACAGTAACAGTCGTTTCTTTGGATTTCTTTTTTTTTTATACAATCATCAGTATAATTTGTGATTTATTTTTGCACATTCATATATTATATCGTAAAATGTTACATCAAATATTATTCTTCCAGCCTATACATTTATTTATCGAATTAAATCATACAAGAAGTACATTTATTGTTGATATAATTAACTTCAAATTTAATCACTTGTAAGATAATGTATTATTAATTACTTTGATATTTCGTGAATATCATTTTAATTTTAACAATTCAATTTAACTCATTATTCAATGTGTAACTATCTACACGTTTATTTAATTTCGTATTTTTTTTTTATTTTTTTTAATTTAATTGTTAAAACACAAAATTTTGCGTGCGTTTCTAGAAATTTATATGTACATATAATTATGTCATGAATTAGATTAATCTCATTATTTTGTGAATAATTAATTTGAAAATGTGAATTATGTAATTAATTTTATTACATTTACATGTTTAACATTGTTAATGGAGTAAATGTATTATTATAATTGTATAACTTTAATCTAAATTAATTATATATTTAAGTAGTTTTTGCAAATTAAAAAAAAATAATGAAAAAAATCATTAATAAAGTATTACTCGTAAATAATAAATGCTAATAATAAATGTTCGACTGCTAAACCTCTTTACGTGTCATAACTTTTTCTTATAAGTACCAATCAGTTGACTGGACTATTATTGAAGAATATGATAAAAAAAGAAATATAAGAAAAACTTTGATTTGATTGAAAATTCAATAGCTAATACTCCATTAACTGGACAACGTCCAAGTCACAAACTAGATTTCATATGAATCGATCAATACAATAAGATTCATCTCTGCATTTGTATTTCTCGTTCTCTCTTTTACTCTACTCCCTCTTTTTCAAATTTATTCATTCAGTTTAATCAAGTTCTTATTATTTCTTAAATATAAAAATCTGTGTGAATTTTCAAATTCAGATCTATTTGATGTTTTCGGTTATTCAGTATTCCGTTTTAATTAATTAATTTATGAAAAAAATGATATAAATTTTATATCATATGTTATATAAAACAAACAAAAATCATAATAATACCAGTTTATTTTAGTTTCTAAGATATGAAATTAATGTTTTTCATAATTTACCTGTACATCAACAATATCTTCCATTTTATCTTTTAAACTCCTTAAATAAAATGAAAATAAACTAAAAAAGTGTAATGCATATATCAAATAAATTTGATAATATTGATTATTAAAAAGGCACAAAGTTTTCGAAGTTTTGATAATAAAAAGTAATTTTCGACCTCCTATTGACTTATTGTCAGTACATAAAAAATTGGAATAGACTTATAAGCTAATAAAATTGAGATGAATAGAATGAACGTAATCTATGTATTTATTTGGTTTTAATCGAGGAATCATTTTCGTTGAAAATTATTTGTTAAAACTTCCTAATGTTAGGAATTTTTACCAAAAATGATCTTTTTCCCAATCACTATTTCAGAGGCTGACTCGAGCTCAAATTCAGTGTGGGGTTTCAATAATATCAGTCTTAGTCTCGGGATCGCGGAGGTCATGGAGGTCGCGAGGGTGCGCAGGAGAGAAAACAACCAATCGGCCAAAGTTCGCCACCCCTGTGTCATCCCTAATGAATCTGTGGGAATGAAGGAAGGCACAACCGCAAAGTTGGAGAAACAAAAGGGGAAGGGGGAGTATTATTTGCATGTTTCGGGCGAAAATTGAAACGCACCCCCAAATGCACCACCAATGGACAGGAGCCTAGAACTGGGACGTAACTATGCCGCAAAATGACTTTTATAATAAAACGCGGTTATAGAGGGCTGGTGCTTTATCTCGTTAAGACTTTAAGTCGCGCGATGAGGGAAAAGCGCGAGAGAAATGGATGGACATCATTTTTCCCTTGAAACTACAAAATTATAAAAATTACTCGATTTAGCTGATACAAATATAGTCAACCTTTTCACCAAAATTCCTTTCACTTGGTAATTATAGGAAGTGGGGAGGAAAATATTGAATCTTCAGCCCCCACATCATTTTATTTGACTTTAAATTGATTTAAAAATCTTTTCTTCTTTTCATAATTATTTTTTGGTTCGATACAAATATCTAGAAATTCCTGTCGCCTGGAAATCTATAATTACATCTTAAAAATTCTAAATTTTATTTCTAATTATGTATTCCTCTCAAGAATATGTTATTTATTTTCGTATAAAGAATTATTTTTCTGAACTTTTACCGTTTTTATAATACAATATAACACGTGTCAAAGTACGTCAAAATTTCACTTGATAGATCATCTTTTGTATGAATCGTGCTCTGCGTATATGAATATATATATATATACATGAGATACATACTTAAATGTTAATAAATGGTAAATATTTTGTACAAGCGATTCTATAAATATTATAAATATATAATAGCTAATTAATAATTAATACTAAATAATAATAAAATAATCGTTCTACAGAGAAAACTGTCATTAAGCGTTGGAGTTTTCAATTGGGTGTACTTTCAAATATAATAGTATAAGCAATAAGTTAAAAAATTACCATTATTTGTTAAAATTCATTTTGTATTAGATATTTTATTAATACATATGTATATATAATCCTAAATAATGTAATAGCGTTTATACGTACTTTTAAATGCCCACAAATATTGTTATCTTGGAACAAAAATAGACATTATCGTTTGGAAAGTGATAAAGATGAACATGTACAAAAATGTACAAATGATAAAGAGAATATGTGGTGAAAAATATACGATCAAATTTTTGAGATAAAAATGAAAATCCTGAAAAGGAGGTATACAAAAAAAGACAGAACGAGATAGAGGAGTGATGAATCGTCAGAGCGAGAGTAAGGGATGGAAAAGGGACGAAGATGTAAAAAGAATACGAGAAGATAGATAAAACCTTCTTTGTCGAATTTCCAAGAAAAAGGCCGAGGAGATTTTCCAGTGTATGTACAGCAAGTAATTTGTTTTGGATCGACTCAGAAGTGAAGTTTTATGTGAAATACTCTGCACATTTACCGTGAAAACTAGTGTTAGCACGAAATGAATTTTCTAGCTAGATAAAGTATTAAAATTGAAATTTACACGATAATATGCTTTCATTTGAATTGATTGAAAAAAAGGCAAGACCGTGAAATACTTGTTGCTATTATTAAAACCATAATTTTATAAAATATAATTATCTCTGTTTAAAAAAAAAAAAAGTCAAAAATTATTCTTATAAAATTTTAGTTGTTACACCGTACGATCGTTCAACTCAAAATAATTGATTGATGAGTATTGTTAATTAATTACAATGCAACTCTTTTTAGTATTAATAAATATTGGTATTTTTAGAAAGTATAAAGTATCATTATATTCTCATTCTTTTAAAATTTCTTTCTTCCTCTTTTTTGAGCAATTAATTTAAAAAAATATTTCAAGTACACAGGTTTTATTCAAGCACAAAAGCTCCCTATTACTAGTATTAATTCTGAATAAACTTTCTATGCATAGGCTTTCACGTTATTTCACTTGGATCAATAAATGAAATTTTTCTTTCTGAACTTCAACAATAATACATTAACAGTTCGTGTTTATCTCAATCTTTTTGACGGGATTCCACACATCCAGAATATACATTGATGGACCCGTATTGTTAAAGTTAACCGTTAAAAAGATCCATCAACGTCATCAGAACTTAAAAAAGTTAAATTTAAAATTTGTAGAACTGTGAGGGCGAGGCTCAGATTGCAATCTTGGCATTGTTTAAAAATGCATATAATTTTGACAATTACCGAGCGGTGGAATCGAAGGAAAAAAGTTGTTAGGTGAAAGGGAGGGGAGAGTATGAAAGTGTAGAAATCGTTATTTACTCGCTCAGCACATAAACAGCCCCGGCATGAATATGCGGGGAAAATGTCGAAAAGGCTCGAGAGATAATTACAGGAAAAAGGGATGCAGGCTAAAGGTTAAAATCACATGCAACGGAGGAAATGGATTTTCCTACGTGCCATGTAAAGCGTATGTAAATATGTAAATTCGTGGGCGAGCTCGCGTTCTTCTGGTGTCGCGCTGCCCGGGAAATTGAAATATGCAAAACAAGGGGGAAAACCCGCCCGAGGCCCTTTCGTGTCGTGGCTGAGGTGTATAATGCGCCTTTTAAGAAACCAGGAAGAGGAAAAACAGAGGAGGTTTTTTCTTTTTTTGCAGAGTCTAGATGCTTTTTTCGGAAGCCTTACTTTTTCCCCCGAATTCATTTTAAGCCTCGTTTCAAATTTTCCGATCCTATACCCATATTGTTAATATTATCAATGATGAAAACTTCATCTCTTAATTCATGTATATGAGAGCTTTTGAAGGTTACATTATAGATTTGAAAGAATGCTCTATTTTTCACTATTTGCAAATAGTTGATGAGATTATTATCAATGCTCTATTGTTTTGATACTTCTTATAATTATTACTCAATGCTACTTTCAAATATGAAATAATAAAGTGTGTATGAGCCGACGAGTATGAGGCAAGTTTTTTTTATGGTACATTCGAGTAATAAAGAATATAAATTTCATAGTCAAATTCAAATTTAAAAATTAAAATGGAATTAAAATTTTTAAATTACGAAAGCAATTTTGCCCGAGAAGTAGAGAATTTTTTGAAATGCTGAAAATCTTAAAATTCTATATGAGATTAGCAAGAAAAGTCTTTATAATTCTGAATGAGAGTTAAATTACCACGCCGCTGCTAATTAGAGACAGCTCAAGTGTTTCAAAAGAATCTAAATAGCTCGATTGTTACTTTAGGTAATCTCAAGACTCCAAAGCATTTTAATCTTTTACCGTTTTATAGTATTTTAAAAATCATTGAACTCGAGTAAATTCAATATTAAAAAAATTCCGTAAGCTCTACTGCACATATTCACTATAAATTAGTTATTAAACAATTATCATTTGATCCAATGCCTAGGTATTATTCAAAAATACATAATAATTGCATTAGTATTTAATAAATAAGTTGAAGGGATGCTCCTCTCCCTTTACAATCATTATTTATCCAATGAAAAAAATAAATTTGAAGGATCCAAAGCTCTACGATCGTCACGACATGGAGGTTTAAAACCTTTTTCGCCTGTTAATAACTTTTTCAACGCGCATAAGACTTATTTTTATATTTCTCTTCATGGCTCGGTCGACATTAAAAATCTCGGAAACTAAACTTTCGACATACATTTAAGTTAAAGCCTCGGTCGCCGCTTAGTTACCACCCTGCCCCACCCCCGTCGACTCACCCCCTGGCCAACGTAGACACCGAGTTGTCTCTTGAATAAAAATCACCCTCAATACCGGCACTTTAGTTTAACATGAAAGACGACTCGACACCCCGACACCCATGCTATTTTTTTAACCTGATGAAAAAATTTCTCCCTGACCTCTGTAAAAGGTCATCTAACTGAGAACCACTCACATTCCATGTCTTTCCTCCAATTTCTAAAAAGTACATTTCAAGACGACGAATTTAACTTTTAACGCGTTTAGGATGAGGCAACAAAATTTAATTGTATTATTTTTATTTTTACAATTAATAATGATACTGATAGATAAAATAATATAATTATTTAGTAACTTGACAACTCAAAATATGTGTAAATTCAATAGAAAAAAATATACAAATAAGTATTCATAGAATGCTTTTTATAAACACAAAATTAAAAAAATATTCATTTTATTCAATGGACCAAAAAAGAGTTTTAAAATTGAATAATTTTTTTTAATTACAATTACTTTACTTAATTGTAGTTTTTTTGAAATAGATTAACTAATGTAACAAAATTTTCCAAGATAAAAAAATAACCTAAACCAATTGTGCTGTAAAATTTATGGTAAAATAAAAACTTTATAAAAAGTTGAAAATGTCAAGTACTTCTTAAGAATTCTACATAATTCTTAAGGTGTCAAATTTACTTTCACATATTTATTTACATAAATAAATTATGTTTATTTTGTAACGAAGAAAATATTTGATATTTTTGTAAAAATTCTTGATTATATATACTTCTATAATATTTGCTTTTACTATTTTACAAAACATTTCATAAGGTCGCAAAATAGACACATTTGATTAAAGATTAATCGTAATAGTATACATTTATTCGTATTTTTGAAATTCATTTTAAAATATTTAACTTAAATTATCATTAGTTTCTTATTTTTTCAACTTTTATAATATATGTTATTACTTAAAATGTTATATATGTGCGATGGAAACGATAATATTTTTGATATTATTGTTCTTTTAATAAATTTTTGCAATTGGAAAAAAAAAGAAACAGTATTCATAGAGGTTTAATAATAAAATCATATGAATTAAACAAACACCAATACCCAAAAATTCGAGAAGTTTTGATCAAGTTTCGTATTTTGAAGATCAATGAAAAATGGATCAATAAAAAAATTCAGTAAAAATACTTTGTCACCTGTTATGTTTTACAGAAATTATATTCTTAGAAAATTTTCAACATTATGAATAATTTAATTTTTTTTGTAAAACTAGGACGTGAAAATGATATGAATTTTGTTGTAGCCAATATTTTAATAATATTAGAAGTAATAGAAAAAACTTTTATATATATATATATATATTTAATAAGTCAAAAATTTAGTTCAATTAAAATTAATGACTTGTCAATGTATATTACATTTATGTAGTATAGATTTAAAAAACACACATACACGATCATGTCTGAATTTAAACGATAAAAATTTGTGTGTATATGAAATATTTTTTTAATACTGTTTACAGAGTAAGCATAGGATATAGAAGAGGTTAATGGAAATAAGAAAAAAAAAAGAAAGGATGACGAGTGTTTTGCGTGGGCGGTACCCTATTGGGGTGCAGCCTGACCTTTGGCACTGATACTCCTGGGCTTTGAACTGAGAGACCTAAAATGGGAACTCGACACTACCGATTCGCAGACTTTTTGATTGATCTGATCTAGAAATTTGATTTTGATTGGTCGCTGTCGGTAGCTTTTATCAATTGCAGAGGATTGAAGCCCAACTACAATATATACAGACTTTATAATACATATCGATATTATTTAATCTTGTTAGCGTAAACAAGCGGAATTTACATTTTCGAAATTTCTAACAGTCTCCTGGCGATCCCTCAATTTTTTTAGTTATCGTCGCTCGTACAACTACAAAGGAGTCTCACCTACGCCTTGGGACTTGGCAACTCGTCAAAAAGTCAGAAATCCTAAACGTGCCATTGTGAAACGTTGAGAGATGTAGATGTCCAGAGATTTTCTGTCTTTCTCGCCGTCTCTCATTTTCTCTCTTTCTCTTACACTTGCGGTCAGCTTCTTTGTTTTCCCGTGAGGATGAATCTAAAATTATATACACGTACAGTTATTTATACAAGTACAATCTTTCGAGTCCACTCCGAAAAAGGAACAATGGTACGAATGGGAACAGATAAAGTTTGCGAGAAAACATCACAGAACTGGGCATAAGAGTGAAAATCATGAAAACAGGAAATGTAGCTGCGAGTTATTTGTAATATCAAAGCGATAGCCCTGATATTTTGCAGTTCATATACTTCACAGGTTTCAATTCCGGAAAATAATGGAATTACAACATAATACATAATGAATTACGTATACACAATTGAATGGTGATACATTTTGAATTAGATAGTATTTTGAAATACACAGGAACGCTGTGTAAAATTTATTGTAAATTATTATTATTATGAAGAAGCTTATTATCTATGAAATTAATAACTTACTAATAATAAATTTTAATAATGAAATGAAAATTATGAAATGAGTAATTTAATTGTCTCTTTAAAAAATTTATTCTCACCATTAAGAATTCTTTCAAATTTTTCAATATATATATCAATTATTATGCACCAATTGAAAAATTATAAATAATAAACAAATATAAATATTTATTTTATGGAATATTATAAAAAAAAGTAAATTTTGTTTATAACTAATTCTCCTATTGTTGTAAATTAAATGAAAATTTTAATTCGAATCGGGAACGACATGAAACTTTACTGTAAGCAAGGAAAAATCAATAATATTTTAAATATAGTTCATTTTATTACATGTTACAATATTTTATTATCCAAAAATATTTTTTTTTAAAGATTGCAATTTAAATTTTTTTTTAATATAAACTAAATATACATCTAAATACATCGATGAATTATTTTGGCAATAAAATTATATGAAACAATGAGAAAAACGTAATATTTTTTAATCTATTAAAATATTTTATTATTTATTTATAAAATGTAATATTTTTCGAATTGAATACTATACTTTAAAATATTTAAAAAATTTACAATAATATTTCAGTAATAGAAACAAATTGTTGTAGAATAATACAATGATCGATTTGATTTCTTTCGTAGATTACATATAAAAACGTATGTTGTAATAATTTTGTATAAATATTTGAATATATAAATTTTAGTTTATATAAGTTAATGTCCAAAATTTTCTATAATACAAATAATTAGATATCTGTATACTTACGATTCTATGAGCAATAATAATACATATGAAATATATTTTATACAAAACCTTTATTAATATTTTAACCCGAAGTGCCTAGACAAAATGTATGCAGCATTAAGTTATTGAATAAATTTATGTAAACTAAAATAACCCTAGATATATTTATTTTAGTTCAAATGAATTGTATATTAGTGATTAAATATACAAAAATATATGTTGTAAGGTTGTGATTTTATTTATTAATTCTTTCTAATTTTATCTATTTTTGAGGATTTAATCGATTGCTTTTAATTATTTCATATAATATTAATCATTAAATACGAGCAAATATGTAAAGCTACGTATATAATATTAAGAGATATTGTTATTATATATAATAATACAAATGATCAATTATAAAATAAAAAGATTTAAAGTAAAATGTGAAGTAAAAAAAAAAAGATAATTTGTTGATCAATCAATAATTGATTTTAATTTAGTTTGTGTTACAAGGAAATTTAATGTTGTTTATAAATATTTTGATACTAGTGTTTCCTTTATAAATGAATTGAAATATATGTAAATGCATATTAAATTAATTATTTTTAAGTGAAAGGAATATTCGTCTATTAAATTATTATTTAAATTTGAAAAACCCTACACAAAACATTTTCAAAGTATGTTGATGAAATTTTGTTAAAATATTATTGAAAAGAGCATATTGCGTATTATACTGTACTTAAGCTGATAAGGAATTGTTCACTCCTAATGCAAATATTTTAAAATCTTTTATGAAATTTACATTTGAAAGATTTAATAGAATCAAATCTTGCAATGTTACGTATAATTAATAGTGCTCTGGTACATATTTTTGAAATCTATTTTATACGTTGAAGTAAATTAATTTATTCTGATGCGTTAATACAGCTTGAATTTTAAAATTAAAAGTTGTGTAAAAAAAAAATTTAAAGTGCATGCATTTTCTCATTGAAAAAGTTTCATTAAAAACGTGTTAAAGTCATTATAGAGGGAAAAGTTGCGATGGGACAAAGGCGAAAATGCCTGGGAAAATGTTCGAGTCTCCAATCGAAAAAGCTCGTGATCCCTGAATTTTCCGGGAGTCGCCGTTGGCGGTTTTTGCAAGCAGACGAAATCGGAGCATTTGATTCGTGTCGGCGTTGTTTGAAATCCTGCCAATGAATGAGAGAACGGTAAAACTTGGCATTGAAATAAAAGGCGAAGAATCCTTCACCTCAGGTGTAGGAAACCACCCCCGCATCAGAACGATAAAAAGTGGGGTGACGAACGGGGGTTGAAAGGAGGGGGTGGAAAGGAGCAGACGAAAACATAGACGGATAAATACTGCGGGCGGTTCGAGATGGGTTAAATTGAATGCTTCAGTGTCAACTTGAGCGTGTCAGCACTTTATCTTGTTTCGCACTAGGGATTAAACTCACAGACAGATAAATTTTTCGGGCGCTTTACACAAAGTTTGACTATCTTTTGATGTATGGCTGTGATAGGTTCACACACACACACACACACACACACACACACAGATATATATATATACTTTATTTTTTCATACCGTTTTCCAAAGCTTGAGCAAAAAAACTACAAATGTCCAGTAAAATCAATTGTTTTTCCTTTTTATTGGTCTGATCGCAGCGAATGGTTATTTCTGGGAAAATTAAACAGTCCATTTTTTATCAAATATTCAATGATATTACGGATCCTTCAATTATTAGGAATTTTTATGCACCAATGTGCATAAAATGTGCAATATACATGATTTAAATAGAATACAAATATAATATAATATAATGACTCAATATTTTTAGCAACTATTAATAAAAATCTCTTTTTATGTTAAATGTTTTTGTGTGAAATGTATGTAAATTACTTTAATGATGTAACATAAAAAAAGGAATATATTTCGGATTCAAATACATCGCACTTATTAATTCAATTCTTTACAAATAAACTCTAAAAAAAGTTTATCTCTTAGCAATTAGCATTGTTTAATTGACTTTTTAAGTTATTGATCCATTGGAATTAAAATATGACAATTCATTTTCTCATTACTATTAAATTACTTTTTATTAAATTATCTTTAATTTCATTCCATATTAAATGTAAATACAGAAAATATGTCTAGTAAAATTGAATGCAATCAATTATATAATAATTACTTTTAATATTTTTATTAATTTTATTACAACTGAGCAAAAAAAAAGCATATTTTGAATTAATATTTAATTTACTAAAAGTTTCGTATGAGTCGACAATTGCAAATTTTTAAAGCCATTTGAAATGTATATAAATGGGAATAATGCGAGTCTGTTTATTGAAAATACTTTAATAGGACACATTTGTTATATGGATATTGGATGCCGAATGGGGTCAATTGCTGCTCAAATAATAAAAACCTGAAATAAAAATATGATGTGATACTGAAAGAAAAACTGCCGATGGAGAATGTATGTTGTATCGTGGGACATTGGACGGGATATCTTGTATCGCTTTCTGGTGGTTCAAATCTTAAATTTGACAGTAGGAGACAGATGTTCGGCATTTCCGGAAGCTGGGCTCGTTTCGGCAAGCAGTGCACGTAGCCGCTGAGATCGTCGTCAGGAGGTGGCGGGATGGTGCCGAGGGTGGGTTTAGGGTGGGGTAAGTTGGGGGAGGAAGAGTCGTGGCCACGTCTCAGGAAGAGACTTAGTGGTATCGGGGGCTTGGCGATGGTCACCGGCTGGTGATCATGAGGACAGTCTGCACCAGCCATTAACGGATACGTGACTCTCCACCCCGAATACAGATGATTCCCTCTCCTCGAAAATTAGTTGGGAGAAAGGGAAAGGAAGTTTTTCTGAGGTGAGGATTATTGCTTTAAGTTAATAAAGTAATTTAGCTCATCGTCCGCTGTTTGGAATTTACGTCAACTTGACATTTCATTTAAACACGAGGAGGGGTGGATTTCAGATTATTTCCCCAGTGGTTTCCTATAGCTCAAAATAATCTCCACTTGCAATAGAAGAAATTATGATGTTTTCAAATAGCACTAGAAGGTAATTTGCTTCTTTCAAATGCATATTAAATTTATTCTGTTAATGATTAACTCGTCGACAGCACGAACGTTCAATTTAGAAACATCAAAATGAAGATGTGAAAATGCTGTTGCACTTTTCTGTAACATATTTTACATATCCGTTCTCGATTTATTTTCATATTTATTATTATATATATATTTATTATTAATACTACGTAATATCGAAGTAGGTGCCTATTGCAATATATTTTCTAGTTTTAATGCATTTACTATTTGAACATTGTTTTATGAATATGTATACATAAATTGGTTGAAAATGAATACTTTATTCTCATATATGGTATTCATATCTTATCACACTTTAACATGAAATGAAACACAAATTTGAATATGGTTTTTATTAAAACCAATAATTTTTTAAATCTTCAATTATACAAAATATTCGGTGTATTACTCTTAAGCTAAGATGCATCATAAACAAAATAAAATAATTAAAATCTATATAATTCACAAGAAATCAAGATATAATATTTTGCATAGCTTCAGAAAGTAATAATTTATTTCGATAATTTACGAAATCCATAGACACTGCTTTATCAAATTGATTTAACTATATATTTGGTTAAAAATATTTTTGAAAAGTGAAAGTAAAACACTTTAGAAGTAATATGTACCGATACATACTTCACATTTACAGAGTCTACAATTTCTTCAGAATTCAAATGCAACAAAATAAAATTATCATCTTTGAATACTTGTGATTTTCATATTTCAAAAAGTATTTGTTTAACTCTGAAAATTTAAGTAATTTTTAGTAAAAATAGCGAAATATTCGTTAAACTGCAATGTTGAACACAAATATAAATTTACTCCAATAACTTTGAAATTCGATTTAAATGTTACAAATATTTTACTTTTCAAAAAACAAGAGTGTAGTTGTTGAGCAATGTCAAAACAATTTTGAGTTAATCAACCGCCGTTTGAATTTAAAATCCGAAGAATTGGATAAAGCAATGTATGAATTCGTTGCCACAATACGTGAGAAAATACTGGAAGGTTTATTGTCACATAAAAAAGAGCTTCAGCTTATGTGGAGTATATGCAAACGAAAACTTTGGAGGAAGGAAACAATGGAGCTTTCGAAGCTGTTGGTTTCACACTGAAAAGCGAGCGTGTGTCGCTCCAGTTTAACCGAGTTGATGAAATAACCTCCTACTTTCTCATGGAGTTTCCATAGTGGAAAAGTTTTGTTATCAACCTTTTGGAATTTCCACTGCTCTCATATTACTCGTATTTGTGTACACATATTTTTTAGAGGCACAAAGCTTTAATTAATAAGAATAACAAAATCCACGTACGATGGTTACATTAGACTCAGAGAAAATAATGTTTGTATTATTGGTCATATTGATGATTATTTTCCAATATTAAAATGGTATTCTATAAAAGAATATTGTACATGAGTATTTATTTTAAAAATATATAGAAATATACGAAAAGGTAATATCATACAACTGCTGATGAATTTCTGTATTATTAAAGTTTTGATTGACTTCTCTAAAATAAATGGAATTGTCAAAATCGTCAGAGAGCTTTAACAGTTCTTTTATAATTAGAATGGATCTAAATGAAATATTCCAAATGTAATACTTTTCCAATGCAAATACAATTCATCTAAATATATTATTAAACTAATTTTCTATAGAAGCTCAAATAGCGAGTTAAAATGCCTTCCACATTTAATGTTTATTGACAAAAGCTTGACACTGCATTTTAATCAAACAAATAATTCTCAGAGTACAAGTAAATATACACTCAGAAGAACTACGAATACTGCAATAAGTACTTTAGAAAATTGTTTGCCGGTTACTTTAATTTTGAGCATTAGTCCGAAAAAGGTAAATTCATCAAAAAAGTGGAGTCGAGAGGAAAGGCTTTGCGTCTCCTCAGAGGATTCGCGTGCACGAGGACTCGAGGAGACGACGTTCTTGACTCCTCCTCTGCATCTGGTTGCTCCCGAGGTAAATACGTGCATTTGTCACTCTCTCAGTTCGGGGAAAGAGAGCAATAGGTGACTAACAACTTCCACCGGGGATTTGCAACCGCCTCTACGTGCGGAATATAGTTTCCCCACGGGAAACGACTCCCTCGCTCCTCAAATACCAACATGAGAACAAATTCTTTGCTTTCCTATACTCTGGCCGAATCAGAGACATCTGTAATAAAGCTATACAAATTTAGGCTTTTTGATTAATTTCAAAATATTTTCCTTATATCGTTCGATGTTATTTATAAAAGTAGTATTTAGAAATGCATATAAAGTGTTCTGGTATGAGCTTACAGGACAATTTTTTAAAGATATACTACATTTTCAAACAACACATATACTACGTTCGTATACTTTGCTAAAAATTGAAAAATATATACATTGATACAAATACACGAACTGCAGTATTAATTTATACAAGCTCAGAAAAAGTTTTTAATTGCAAAATTTGATAATAAAATTAAAGAGTCCCATTGGTGAGGAAATAAATCTCACCATTAAATTCATCCTAATACAAGTAATAATGGTTCATGCAATATATAATTATACGTCGATTATTGAGCTCTTCGCGGTCTATAACTTCGTCCTATTTCTGGAGAATTATTTTAAAAACAGATTATTTCGAGATGTGCAATACATGAATATACATGAGTTTCAAATTGATATAATAAAATAATAAGAAATGTCTAAGCGTATAAAGAAATGTAAAAAAAATTTAAATTGGTCGAAAATTATATTATTATACATAATCATCGCTGCCATAATGAAGTGTGTTAATGGATATAATGGATTATTTTTTTTAATTATCCATTTCACAATTGTTAATGATTTCCAGTATTTTTTCTAGTAATAGTCCTTTGAAACAGTTGAAAGAAAAGTCAACATAATTTTTAATAAAAAATAGATAAGCATTTTATTTGGTAATGGAAAATTTAAATTTTAAATATTTTATAATAATAATTTATATATTATAAATTTTAATCTAAGTAAATTACGTTACTTTGCAAAGTTTTTATTTGTTGTAAATTGTCACAAACTGCAATTTGACAAAATATATATATATATATATATTGAAATAATTATAATACTGAGTTATCATAATAATTATGTTTAGTATTTTCACTTATATTATATAAAACATATAATAATTACAATAATTTACGTTAACGTTGATTTACTTTCTATAAAAAGTTCATTAATCTGAATGTCTCACAATCATAATCCAAAAAATCAACGAGCAATAAAAATATTGACAGAAATAATATAGAAAATATTTTTTTGGAAAACATTTTAAAGAAAATGACATAAATTTATATCACAGAAGAATAAATTAATAAATATATTATGATAATGACCGTTATGAATTATAATGGAAGTAGATAAACATCTACTTCAATGACAACGAATTTGAAATGAAAATGAAAACATTTTTTTAAATTAAAGTTGCTACTTTTTACTGGAAACGTCTACATTCTGTAATTTAATGTTAAAAAAATTTCATTATATTCAAATTATGCAGGAAAAAGAGCGTTTGGCCTTCTTTGACGCAGTCTGTTATGATTAAAAAAATTTTAAATTTATCTGAGGGTCTGCATTTCGAAAAGTGTCAGATGGCGCTTTTAGCTGGAATCGTTTATGCAATAAGATTCATCTTGAGGACAAAGGGTAGAAATGCCAAGAGAAAACTTGAGCTCGTTCTCGCCCTCCGCAAATTAATGCGGGCTTCTCGAAGAAGAGGAACTTGGAGAAAAAAACCCCTTGCAGCGTCAAAGTTCCTCCGGGGACCGGAGTTCGCTCGAGGTTGGTTTACATTTATGTGGGTGCGGCAGGGAGCCACGGAACCAGGAAACAGACAAACCAAAGACGTCCTCAACTCTCACACCTTGAATTATTTGCCAAATACTGAGGACAATCGCTTGTACTTTGCATTTACATTACCGAACTCTTTACGATCATTCCCTACTACTTGGTGCATTATTTATTTTAACTAGTGAAACGTTAAAGACAATAATTTTTATTTTGTTGAGAATAAAAAAAATATCATGCTTGGTAATATTAATTATTATTTATTATCAGTATTAAAACTTGTTACCGTAAATGAAATGCTAAAGTTTTTTATCCACTCGTACTTAAATTATGATGTTTTAATGATTTTATGTAATTTACACTTTTAATCTGTAATCTCATAGTTTTATATATATATATATGTATTATAATTTATTCGTTGATAGCTTTTCTTGTTGATTTAATCAGATTAAAAAAATGTTTTATTTTTAAATTATGAATACAGAAAGTATTTATTCTTTTAGTCATTTCAATACAGTAATGTATTGATAATTTTATAAAATGTTTTTTGTTTTTTAATTTTTAATGATGATATGTTAATTCAAAGGCACAAATAAAATATTGAGAATTACAATATGACAATGAATAAATTAAATATGTCATAATTATATTTTCAGATTATATTTTAATAAAATATTAATTGCAATTTATTAGGGCGATACTTGGAAAAGTTTTTTATGTTTTAATAATATGTAAAAAAATAATTAATTGTAACAAAATGAAAAATATTTTATTTTGATTATTTTTTAGTTTGCGCAATTCGATGAAACTCAGTATAAGATAATACCAATCGTAAATCATCTCCTCGGGGACGACTGGGGGGATGATTCGGGCCAAAGGTGTCCTCCAGATGGACCTGGTGAAGGAGTCAACTAACCACTATTTTCAAAAGGAACAAAACTGAGAAAGATATAAACTCACATCTCCATTGTTTTGATTAAACAAACATCCCCTTAGCACAAGTTTTTAATCAGTAATTTATAATTCCAATAAACTGTCTGTTTTGAAATATTATTGATTCATTAGAAGCTCGAGTCCCTAATTTATTTAAATTTATATGTATTCTTACAATACAAAATTTTACTGACTAAAAATGTTATTATATTTATATTAAATGTAAAAACAAGACAAAAATAATAATAATAATGCATAATTCTTAATGTATTTTATCCAAATATATTAAGGGATTAAACGAAGCCATTTGAGGTATCTCGATAAGTTACAGCTTAACTCCAAGGTTAAACAGTATCACTTTCACAAACACAACTTGAATCTAATTCCTAGATCTCCTGGCCTTTGGCAACCTTAGCAGCAGCATAAGTGTAACTGAATTTACTTCCTAGCCACTCAGGAAATCCAATGTTCATTGTAGAGCCCGGGCTGCAACACGAGTCTAACCCCCGAATCTCGCATCCACGAGGTTACATCCGATATTAAGGGCTAATACCAACATCATCTCTTTCATAAGAATGGAGATTAAGATTTTTTGTTGGCTCGAATACGAGTTGCCGCTCACCAAATTTGGAAGGACTAAAGAAATGCCAATTGGACCAAATGGATAAATAGCTTAACATGGGCTAATTGACCAATATTAGCGCTTGCAATAATCTTTACTCCACCTATCCTCGTATATACCAATCAACCCCTCGAGATTAACTTAGGTTTTATGGAATCTCTAATAAATTATTAGATTAAAACATATAATTAATAAAAACATATAATTATATGTTATATATAGATATGACCTATTACACAAGGTTGGAAAATTGTCATTTTTTTAAATTATTCACAGATAAAATGTAAAATGTTTAAAAATAAAGAGAGAATATTTTGATATTCTATTCAATAATAATTAAAATTTATTTAAAAATATATTAAATTTGAAATCTATATATTTTGTTTAATATGAAATAAAGATTAATAAGATTAGCAAACATACAAATTTAATATGATATTATTATGATAATATCAGCGAGGTTTATAAATATCTTTTGTTAAAATTTGAAATTGGAAAATAACAAACTTTCCAAAGGCTTCGAAACTAGATTACGAATTTTGCATAAAATAGAAATTCAAAAGCAACGATTAAATGAAAATCATTTATAGGCAAATGAAATCACGATTGACTCAATATGTGTGTATTTGAAAGTATTTGCAATTCATTCGCGTAAAAGTTAATATTTAATAGTAGATTCAAAAAGACTTATATTTCAAGAGCTAAACTATGTTAATTGAAGTTTGAATATAATACGAGAAATTAAAGGTGAATAATATTATACAGAGTAAATCACATTAAACATTGATAGAATAATATCATACAGTTGAAATCGAAAATAATGTTAAATTGTACAAAAAAAAAAGAGAGAAAAAAATGCAAATAAAAAAATGGGATGTAAAGCAGTTACAGTTGAGTTACATTAGGGATAATTAACCGAGTAATCCGCAAGTTTTTATTATTAAAACAGGTACTCTCACCTGAGACATATCACCTGAAGGGGGGGCAGGGGCGGGGGCGGGGTCGGGTAGTTTGTGCAAAGTCTCACTTGGATAGCCATTTGTTCAAGTGCGCAAAAACTCGTAGTTATCCTGGGGGAAAAAGGAATAAGTCCGCGTGCGTGCACCAGAGCACTGAGGAGGATTGCATGCGAGGTTTCGGCTGGAAAAGGCCTGGAAACCGGGATTATTACTGGTTCGTGCCATACTTTGCACTCGGATATGACAGAGTCAAAGCGTTTTTCGCGTGCCAAACAATTTTACCCGGAGCTTTCGCTCGAGTCTCGTGCAACTTCCTTTCCAACATCTGAGACTCGGGTTGTAAACAATGCCATCTTCAAACGCATACCACCACCATCACCTACTTGCGAGAGTAAGTTTATTTTTATGTGGAGGCGTGGGTTTCGTGTAAAAGCCACGTACCATCGAGGGATGAGGAATGAGGAATGAGGAATGAGGAGTCGGGAATTAACGACGATTACCGACGCAAGTAGCCTTCTCAAATTGATAACTATAATTTTCAATTATATTCATATTTTATGATTTATTTTACCTTTCGGGACGTGCTCATACTCAACACGTCATTCCTTTTTATTTTTATTCCCCTAACTTTAAGCTCGGCGATAAAAAAACAATAAAAATCTTAATAAATGTCCAATGTTTCGATATTTATTTCATATTGCTGACTTTTGACAATTTTCACATGTCGAAATTACATGAAATAAAATGCCAATAAGCCAATCATTTTTTCTTTTAAATTCGAAACTCACTCGATTCGAAAGTGCCTTCGACTCGTTCATATTTATTTATATTTGCAATACAAAGATTACAATCAATAATAAAATATGAATATTAAAATTGTAACATTTTCTAAAATTCGCTCAAGACAATTTTATGCCACAATAAATTTTTAAGCCTGATATATATGTGTATATATATGTATATATATATATATATATATATATATATTATATTTATTTATGTATTTATATTATCTAAAATTAACTACGAATCTACTCTATTTCTCAAATCATTCATTTATACATTCAAAATTAATGTGATTATTTTTAACTTTTCATGAAAAAAGTAAAACCTGCATATTTGTTTTAAAATAGCTTTATTTAAATCAATATTCAATAGAGAATACGAAATTAAAGTTCTATTTCGGTACAATATAAAATCTTTTAACATATTAAATCACGGTTCCTGAAAAGAGCCCTTTTAAAATAATGGACATTTTCTTTTTATCACAATGGCTATTATAATTTATTTCTAAAAGATATTTTACTGTTATATCGTGAAAAACCCAAGTTTTCTGTGTCGGAATTCGTTACGGTAATAGTCAGGAAGTAGTAAAATCTGGTTGTAATGTACCATAAAAAATATACTTCATATCTTTGCATAAAATATGCATAGTAATAGCGATTTCGTAATAATATCTTTTTATTGAAATACTTATATTGTTCGATTAATTAGACGAAAGAACAATTTTAACTATAAAATAGATAAACAGTTCAAATTAATTATTGTTTACACACGACACGAAACTTTTTTTATTGGTCTCCATCAAGCAAGTAACTGATAAGTAAATATTGGATTATTAAAAGCTTTACGATGCACTTATTTTGATATCAGTACGTACAAATTAAAATACATCTCTTTTTACCTAAATGTCTATAAATAAAACTAGTCGACTCTTATTTGACTGAAAATGTTAGATGGACTCAAAATCAAAATCTAAAAGTTAAAAAATATTTCAATAATTTCAACACCTGGGCACATTTTAATGGTTTAAGAAAGTGTCCGAATCGAAGTTTCCAAATTATATGAAAATAATATTTCCTCATAGAGAATAATGTAAAAGAAGATGATGAAACCACAGAAAAATTCTGCAACATTTGTTGGCGATATATTACTTTTTTGCGCTTCCCCAGGACAAAAAAAGTAAAGGCATAGATTCAAAACAAGCCAAAAGTGAATAATTACCCTTCCCATAAATAGTTTAAACTTAATATCTTTAATGTGTCTCTGTATAATGAGAAACCTCTTTTTTATCACATTAATTCATTGATGAATACGCTTAATGATAAATGTGTTAAATTTATTATTAATTAAATACAATGAATTAAATACCATTGTAATCTTTAGCCAAACTATAATATAAACATATTAAATATATTATAAATATAGCAGAAATGTTAAAAAAATGTTTATTTCAATGAAAATTTAATATGATTTAAGAGATGTATTTTGAAAGAATTATTTTGTAGATGCAAAAATTTATTTAATCACTAAGAATCATTAAAACTTGATTCATACTTAAAAAATTATATTTTTTATTCAAGAAAGAAATTTAATACATAATGTTTTTAACCCATTATAGATATTATTATGAAATGTAAATTTATGACATAATATTAAATTTTAATTATTAAAAAAAAAATTAAATGACTAGTAAATTTTGAATTAATTTTTCTACAAATATGAAATTAATATATATATATATATATATATATAAGATTAAAAACTGATATTATATTTTATTAAATAAAAATAATAATTGACTGCAAACAAATATCTAAATTGTTACTGAAAATGGTATGTTTATAACACATGGGAATACCTATTACACAAAATTCTAAATTAATACATTTTTCTTTTACATTACACATATACTTATTCAAAATATTATCTTTAACATAATACTATGCCACAATCGTGTTTTATCAGTGGAATCTTTTGAAATGTCTTTTTTTAAAACGCTTCCGTTCTTCTAATACAGAATTAAATATAATAAATCTGTTTAATACCTGAATGTTCTTATTATCCTGCACGTGCTTTATCATGATTTCTTTATAACTTCATGTATTATAATTTAAAGTTAAAATACAGTTATGTAATACCTTTAGTTTAAATCTGATTTAAATTTTCATTTCTACGAGAAAGAAGACCAATTGAATTTCGGTAAAAGCTTTATTGGTATGGTAATTCGCAGATCTTAGACATCCAGATCGCGATAACTGGTGTATGAATTCCTTGGTTTTGTACAATTTATCTTACGATGCTTTCAATAATATTTTATTAACTGTATATCACAGACAATAATCTATTATATATACTTTTATAATATTGTAGTACATAATAATTATTAGAATACTCAAACGTATAATTGAATTATACAAATAATTGTACAAATTATATAAAAGCCTAAGTATTTGGTACATCAAAATACTACTTATTAATGTAACTTTTTCTCTTATGAAAATATTCAATCAATACACATAAGTCGATCCAATTTAATAGACTATGAGCAATAAATAACATATTGATTGATAGAAATTAAAAATTTTCGATTCTCGAGGATAACAATAATTGAAATGTCAAAAATTATCATGTTATAATACGTCAGAGATTTATTTTTTATTAGTTATTACGGTGAAAAATACTGTTGTTGTAATAATATTTAAAGATCGAATATATTATCTACTAATTTTAAGTTATAAATTATTTTCGGTCTCCTTCATGAACATATTCTCTGAAGACGCTATTTATACATAATTATAATCGCGAAGAAATAATGCTTGATATTTGAATTTTAATTCTTAATTGAAATTTGACTTTCAAAATAATTGAATTTCGAATTTAAATAAAACTACATTTAAATATTCAAGTGGATATCCTGACTTTGAATTCATTTTGTAAATTTAATTCCGCAGGTAACTAATGGAAAAAACTTGCATAAATACTGAATTGAAAATTTCCATCGTAAATATTACATTCATATTAAATTGTATCAATTTTATGCAGTTATTTGTTGATACAAAATTACTTTAGAGTGACAAAACTATGGAATCTCGAACTTCGATATCTATTTTCTGAAATATCTTTGAATTCTTATTTTAACTTTTAATTTTTTATCTTATTAGCTTGCGTTAAAATATGTGCGATCCACATTGAAATAAAAGTATTCAATGAGAAACGTGAATATTAATATTTTTGAACACTATATTTTGTTCAATACAAACTTTAAAAATTTAAAAATCCTCTGTTTACTTATAAGTTTTTAATCTATTCAAAAATTTTTCGTAAGTAATAAAAGCGCATGTTAAAATATTTATTACAACTTTACATTTAATTGACGTAGAACATTTTTCTTTATTTCTTATCTTTTTATATATAGTATATCGATATACTTTGTTTACCTTTTCTTCTATAAATTGTCTATTATTGTATGTAATTATACTAAAATATTTATTAGTAAAATATAAAAACAAAAAAAATTTAAGTTTAACGATGATGATATTTAAAAAAATAAGTTACGAATGAAAAGATATCATTGGTGTCAGAAGGAAAGCTTCAAAGAAATTAATTTTCTAGAGATTTTTGTCCTTAAAGTTTTAATTAAAATACTCTCAAAGAGAGTTTATTGATCAAAACTTTCTTCGTTTCTTTTTTCATGAAAAATCTAAATTCAAAGCGTTACCCTCATACACTCAAAAAGTAAAGAGCATCTCCACCCCTTTGAGCAATAGAATCAGCAGAAAAAGGGAGTAGAAGATAGAGAAACTGTCAAAAAAGTGTATAAATCCTCGATTCGGTAATTCCGGAGGTTTCGCGGCATAAATCTGCGGCCGAGGTTTGGCTCATGTTCTTCACCCCCTCCCGCCCCCAAAGACTTCTGCCAGAATCACGAATCTCCGATGCACATCGAGGAGAGAAAGAAATAAATTCATGAGGAGAAAAGTGTGAACTGAGGTTTGAATGTTGGAAGAAGAATAATCAGTTTTCAGAGGGAGGAAATGGGAAAATTCCGACCGAGCCCATGAGAGTGAGAAGGGTGGCACAAGAAAAATGTTAACATAAATACTCTCTTAATTTTGGGTTGAGAAATCAACATTCTCAATTGGATACTTAAAGATAATGGTTTTCATAGCTTTTGAAATCAAATAGAACGGTAACTTTTTTTTATCATATATTTCGAATAGACGCCCCCTTACTTTTTCCGAGATAAGTAATAATTCTTACATAGTTTTATTAGCTATTTAACGAATTATTAAAATTATATACCATAAACTTAAACTTAATGTAATATTTAATAGGAATTGGAATTCTAATTGATTTACGTTTATAATAAATATTTTTACCAAAATGTCTATTTTGTATTTTATTATACTTCTAGTTAAAGTAAAAACATATTTTATAATATGAATTAAACATTCTGCAATTTATTCTTTTTTATATTATAAATTAAACAATATTTTTATTCTAAAATTCATAAAAAAGAAATTAAAAAATTAAAAATTCAACAAAAACCGTCATATTGTAATATATTTATTACAATATGACATTTACACCATAGTAATTTATTAAAACATTTCTTTCCTTCTCACTTACAAAAAATATTTTCCCTAATAGACTGTACATTATATAAATTTCTTTTATTAGAAATAAAAAAAACCGGTAAGTTGTGAATTTATGTGAATAAGGTAGTATTATATTTTTTAATATTAGAATTATAAAACATGTAACAAGAAATAATAAAATTGGTTCCTTGATTCCTATGAATTTTTTGACTTAAACTGAACTTATATTTAACTTCTGTAGTGTAACTGTACTACTTTGTACTAATTCATTCTTGAAAATCGTAGATAAGTCTTGAATCCATAGCGAGTAAATAATACTTAACAGTTGCAATATAATATCTTCGAATCAGCATTATTAGACCATGCAATGGAGTACTTTTTAGGTCATGAAAAAAGCAGCTAGTGATACATATCAAAATTCATAAAAAAAATCAGTAGATTCTTATTTTTTTAAAATGCTACTCATGATATTCAAGGGTTTTTTTAACATTTTTTAAAACAATTTTATCGAATTTTTATGCATTTTTTTACTTTTTTCTATAAAATGAAAAGACATAATTTTAAAACCATAAGATCAATCAACGATTTGAGCTTATAAAATTGTGAAGAAAATTTATTTCTATACAAACCGATCGAAAAATTACAAGTGGAGTAATATTCCGAAAACCGAAAACTTTTTAAATGAATTAAAAAATTTCTAGCTTTTTTATTTTTTAACATGATTAATATACAGTTCATTTGTACTGAATTTGAGCTTGATTAGATTATTAGTTTTCGAATAATACTAATGTTAATCAAATTACATGAAAATCTAGAAAGTTATTTCCAGCTCAATGCACTGAACGAATAAATAATTAAATCAAGCTAAAATTTTGTACAACTAAAGTACATAATAATCAATTTAATTCTCGAAAACTAGATTTTTAAATATTAAAAAAAAAATTACAAATTTTTCAATTAATTTCAAAATTTTCCAGTTTCTGAAAAATTGCTTCTCATTTTTCGATCGGTTTATATAAAAATGAATTTTCTTTACAATTTTATGAGTTTAAAATGAGTCATGGATGTTATGGTATGAAAATTATGATTCCTTATTTTATAACAAAAAGAGTAAAAAATAAAAGCATTGTTTCGTTAAAATTGTTAATAAAAACTGAAAGCCCCTGAATATCGTGAGCGCCATTTTAGAAAACAAGAATCTACTGATTTTTTTACGAATTTTGATATGCATCACTAGCTGCTTTTTTCATGACCTAAAAAGTACTCCATTGCATGGTCTATATAAGCTGTGCATCGAAAAATAAGAATGGAATCAATTTCCCATCGATAGCGAACAGATCCATGGCAAAGTTGCGAGTTTTGGAGATAAATGAACCTAGGAAGAAAAAAAAGAATAATAAGTAGAATAAAAAACGAAAAGTATGGAAAAGATTAAGAGGGGATTGCAGAAGAATAAACAGGCAAAAAACGAAAAATGGGCACCAAAGAAAAATGAGGGCTGTAGATGTAGGAGTAGAATGAATGAAAACGAGTAGATTCCTAGGAAATAAGGGATGAACATTGAATTACGCACAGTTCTGATCTCCACCCCCGGTTAGAGGGTTAGAGGCCCATATAGTTTAATATCCGGGCGCAGTTGCCAGCGGAGCACTCAATAATCTTCAGGCCGCATTTCGTTATTTCACTAGGGAGCGCGGATAGTAAGTTTCCATACCATCCGTCCTTTCATAAGTGATTTATTTTTGGCGGCGATTTTTCAAAAGTCACAGAGCTTTTTCAGAGCTTGACCTGTCTTTTAACTCGTAAGGCTGTTTCATATTTTACGGCTCCGTTAGAATGACATTTAAAAATATTGTACATTTTATTATTATTTATATGTTCAAATCGATATTAAATTATTTCTCTGATATTATCAACAAAACTTTTATACTAAAAAGAAATTGGGAATTGATATTGCATACAAAAAATGTGTTCATAGTTAATGTAAATAAATAATTTCAAATAATACGATGTACATACTAATATAATCAAGTATTTATACAATCTACTTTTATACATCGAAATCTTTATAACTCTAAAGAAGCTTATTAAATTTTTTTTTTTTTTTTAAATCATTAAAACATATCTCATTTCATCTGTATTAATTTCTATTTTTTTTAATGTAAACGAATTCCAGTATACATCCATTTCAATAAGTTAATAAGATTTCAATTGCTTGTCTTTGCAATCTTTCATGCCTCTCTCTCTTATCAATTATTTTTCTAAAATTCATCACTTAATATATTTTAAGAATTGAAGAATAACACAAACACACTATTAAGTAATAGCTCAAGGCATTTTATCCATTTGAAACTAATATTTTATATTCAACTACAAATGAAGAAACTTTTTCACAGAATCTTGATTCTGTTTTTTATCTCGCATAGCCAAATTGAAATTGTGCATATTAGTTATCGTAATATCACACAATGCTTTGCTTAAGAACCAATTCGGATTAAGTATAAAAGTAAGAGAAAAAAATGAATTCATTATTTATGATGTGACTTATTAATAAAAAATTTTAATCGCCCCTGTGGTATTGAAACATTTATCGTCCTAATTATTGGTCAAAGGAAAAACTTTAATAGTTGGTTTAACGAGGTCCTAACCTCGTGCTCCTGTGCTCATTTAAATCTCCCGATTGAAATTAAAATTCATGTAAAATTGTGCCTTGAATCATGCCAGTCAACCAACGGCAAGTCGAGAGAGAGCATCTAATGAATTGCTGGCAATAACCCGGTTATAATCTAACTAATTAGTGTGATTGGACGTTACATCGGTTACATCCGCGGACTTATTAAAAGGCAGGGAAAGATTGACTAATGGAAATGGGTCGTTCGTATTCTCGATTTGCCGTTGATTTGCCGTCGGTTTGATGTCGATTTTCCCGCTTCAAGTGCCATCCCGCTTTCAAACTGGGTTATTACACATAATTAATCACTTGAGGGCAGGGCGTCGCACCAAACTTTCATCAAACTGTCAGGCCAGAAACTCATTGAAACGAAACGACAACGTGCATTAAATTTTGCGCTTTGCCATTGTTGTTTCCAGCTTCCCTCCCCCCCCCCACCTACCTACCTGATCTCCACAGAGCCAAACATTGCCAAGCATTGCCAAACAATCCTAACTCAAGACTCCCATTCCTTATCTCCCATTCCCGCAGATAAAGATTATTTGTCCTCCACACAGTTTCCTAACAGCAAATGCATTATGCAGGCTTGTGTCATGTAAAACTAAATTGTTCATACATATTTCACAGGTTGTATTAGCATTTTTTCCTACACCATTTTTTATGTGTCTGCACATTTCCTCTACAAGCTTCGTCTGTCTCTCGTATACAACTTTGCCAATCCTCCTCTGTAATTAAAAATTAATGAACTACAATTAATTTCAGTAGTTTACAATAAACGCCTAAACGGATATTTGCTTTTTTTTAATCATTCGAAAATATAGAAATTTACAATTTATGTATTCGGAAAAATAAAATTAATTTTTTAACAATTGTAGATTTTTAATGACTAATTCATTTGCTTCTGCAGAGTAATCTTGTTTATAAGTTTTATTCATTTTTGGGCTCTTAATAATTCTAGAAGTCAAATTGTAAATTAAGCATAAAAGAGATATTTTGGAATTCATGCAATTTTGTCCATATAAACCTAATTCTAGAGCTATTCTGAGGAATAAAAGATATCAATATATTATTGTGTAAAAGCAATGTTTCGTATAATATAAAGTTTAGAAACTTATTTTCAAAAATTGTTAAACTGTTTAAAAAATTGTTTAAACTTTATTTAACATTTTACTTGAATTCTTATTAAACATATAGCTGAAATTGCCTTCATATTCTTTATAAATTATCATAAAATACTTTATTTTATTAAAATTTTTCGTAATTTCATAATTTTTAGAAAAATATTTTATATTATTTATATAAAGGTAATGAAGGCTAATTATTAATTTTTAGGGGGATCACATACAGAAATCTTGTTGCCTTGATTTGGAATAAACTATATTTATTTAATTATTTAAATATAATTTCCTTTTATAATTTATTATAATTTAAATCCAAAATATTTAATATAACATGGAATAAAAAACCCAGAATATTTATTATATATAAATGAATATATCCTTAATAAAAAAACAAACATAGAGTAAAAAAATAAAATTTTTTTTTGTTTGAATTTTGATTTAGGAAAACATTCATAAATTTCATGTATATTGCAGTCAGTATATATTACATTTATCATGCTATATCAAATTTAAGGATGGATAGGAAAAGTTTAAATTTTTTATTCTTTTTCAACTCTCTATTTCTAGAGTATACTATAATTTTGTATCATATGATTTATTGAATTTGGAATTTACTTTATTCATTATACAGTTGTATACCTACATACAAATAATTATCCTCAAATTGTATAAAATAATATAGGGAATAATTTGAAAATATAAATAAAGTAATTAAATAATTTCTGAAATGGACATAATAGATTTTTATAACGATAAAAAAATATAAATTAAAATACATACGATATATTTTACACAAACTCATATTATATTTTATAATTTTGTTCACTTTAATATTTAAAGAAAAAACATAATTATAAAGCTGAATATTCATTATTAAACTAAAATGAATATTTATAATTTTAAATATTATTTATGATATTTTCTTTAAATTTTTTAAACATATCCAAATTAATAATAAATCAAATATAATAAATTGTGCATAAAATTTTTAATTAATTAGTTTTTTTTACTTTATGAATTTTCGATTTATTGAAATCATTGTAAAATTGATACACTTTCACGTTAATCATTGAAATCGACATTAGTTAATAATAATATTTCTCTATAATAAATATTTTTTCAAGTCCTCCTAAATTTCTTAAAGTAAGAAGAATTGATTTTTCCAATTTTATTTTTCAGCTTCTTTTTATTATTTTCGCCGTTGTTTCATTTGAAGTCGTATAGAAAAAGAGACATAGATTTTGTTGTACCTAAATTTTGTAAAAGTATAAAAACACATAATAGTAGAGGACAATGAGATCGAGAATTAGTCATGTGTGCCTGAGTTGTTACCTTTCTGGTCTACTTATAACTTGCGCAGTTTCACAGTTTTGTCAAGAAGAAAATTGTAGCACGAAACGAGGCACTCGAACAAAAAAAAATCAAAACTTAGCTAAGATTTAGTCTGCTGCAAGAAACAAATTTTGTGCGCAGACACTGTAAAAACAAATGATAATATCATCCGGCACCAACTGTAATTTCGGTTAATATATGGGCTACATAGAGGTGACGAAAATTAAACGAAACTAGGCGCACAAAACTTGGTTCTTGTATTTCTGGTTACTATTTTCATAATACGACCCTCCACCCTCTCACTCATGGCCAGTTCGTTCCATTTTCACCCCCGTAACCGTCAGGCCGCAACCCCCAACCCCGTTTATAACCAGCCTTTTCGCCTTTTGTATCTATTCAGCTTCTCGAAACTATCTATTTCTCTTATCCCATTTATCTTAACGGTTCATCGGTTGTTGTCTTATTTCCATTAGACTTCACCGCTTTTTTGTACACACGTATGTATATTTTAGCGTATACATTCGAATCTGTTGAAGTATTTTTTATTGCTACCGAGTATCTAGAGTGTTTTTTTGCACACGTAATATAATAGAATAACGAGTCTTGGCACTTTAATCTTTTTCTTATTTTATAGCCATTTATTATGATAAATTGTATTATAAAATATATACATCGTATTCACTGACGCATAAATCCTCTTGTCGTTTATTTGGTGAAGTAAAAACATTTTAAAGTCGTCAAATACAAAAAAATGTTTATAGAAATTATTTTTATTTTTGTGTTTTTAATACAAATTGAACCGAGTAAAAATTTATAAAACTGATAATAGATTATAAATTTTGTGAAAAATGTAATTGTACCCTATTGAATAATGAAAAGTATAAATAATAACTAATCAAAAAAATAATTCAAATAAAATTTTTTTATATTATTGATTGTCAGTGTAAAAATAATTTTTAACGCAAAATTTAATGTATTTATAATTTGAAAACTTCTTTTAGGAAACGTACCTACATACTACAAAATCAATAATAAATTTCCACGTAATTAAACCAAATGAAAGTAAAAACATGAATTTGATATTGTATACGAAAATTTACTATATTATAAAATTATAAAAGATTATAAGTTAATTTTTAAAAAATTTATTTAATTTGATTAAAAATAACGATTAAAAATAAAAATGGTAAGCGATTTGGTTAAAATTGTGTACAGATATTGAATGAAATACGAGTTCTGATCGGTTAAGCATTGGAATGATTAAGAATAGAAGTAGCGTTTGATATGGCTTTCCAATACTGCTCACACGTAAATACAAAGCGATAAAAAATATTGCAGTTTTTTCAAATATTTGTTAGGGATTATATCTTTTTATTTTCGTATTTAAAATTTTTTTTTTGAGACTTGCAAAAAATAACAGTTGTGCGCAATAAAGCATAGACCGCGATTCGCAAGTCAATGGCAACATGCGCCTAAGTGTTAATCTTGGCGGGTTAGGGTGGGAGTGGAGGTGGGGGTTATAGGTTGTTGGTGGAGTTGGGGGTTCACTGCCAAGTCTGCGGAATTATCGCGAATCTTGTAATTGCCAAGCATCCCCATGGGGCGGGACAGAAAGCGAGAGCGAGAGAGAGAAAGAGAGAGAGAGAGAGAGAGAGAGAGAGAGAGAGAGAGAGAGAGAGCGAGGCGCCTGTTTGGCATCTAGCCTGATTGTGCCATGCAGTTTTATCTCAGCCCTGCTCCTCTTATTTATCCCCAAAATCAGTACGCGGGCCATTTTTAATTTGAGACATACGCTTTTTTACTTTACATAAATTTCTCAAGTAATAAAACCGATGATGGATTGAACAACAACATTGGCACAAACAACTTCAACAGTGAATCACAAATTCAGAATTGTATGAATTATTACAGTACGATACATTACATGTATTTATTTTTAATGAAAAACTAATCTAAGAAACTTTAATTTAAGATAAAATATTGAAAAACTATTCATGTATATTTTTTATCTCATATGCCAATTAAATATTTGTATTAAATACATTAAATGTAAATAATTATATGTTTCAAAGTAATGCTTGAAGAAATCTTATGAAAACTAAGATAGTCAATGCAATTTGTAAATTTTAAATGCGTATTATTAAGATGATTCAAATCAAACTAGTAATTCACATGATATATAAAGATAGACATAAAAATTCAGTGGAAATGATTGTACACATGATAAAAATATTGCATTTTAAGTAACATTTTTTAAAAATACAATACAGCGAAAAATATTATAAATTTTCAAATTCTAAATAATTTTTAACAATTTTACTCAAATTTGGAACGTAATGAACTTAAATGTGAAATAAACTACATGAAGATAAAAAAATTATAATTCTTCAACGAAATCTGTAATATTTACTTAAAAATTATTAATCACTTAAATAATTGCCTTGTTTTCATAAATTTCATAATTTAGCTGAGATCAGCTAATTATATATTTCTACTGTTATTCTTAATCTGTTCTATTTAAATTGAGAATTATAAAAAAATTATTAATTAATCCATGAATGCTCAAAACTAATAGCTAAAAAGTAAATATTTTTTTAAAGAATTAATCAAGTACTATTTCAATTGATTACTCGTGCATATATATTTATATTAGATTATTATACTTTTTATAAATATGTTAATAGTAAACTATAAAATGTATATTGGAAAGTATTAAAATAAAATTATTTAAAAATCAAAGATAACTTAAAATTTTTAATATTATTATGCATATATATATATATTTTTGATGTATATTATTTTAATTTTTTGTTCAGTTATCTCGAATTTATTTTAATTAAATACAAGATAAATGATTATCTATTATATTTTAAATATTTATTATTTTAAACAGCTATATGTTGAATTATATTCAACAATTTGATAATATATACAATTAGGTTATTTATAAATGTTATAAGTACATGGTTGCAATTTATATGCGTATACAGTAACTTTTACTTTTACATTTAAATAATTAAATTTATGGTAATAAAATACATATTCATAATAATAATCGGTTAAACGATTTCCATTTATTAATTATTATGACATAATGAATAAGATTGTAAAAGTAAATTATTTGATCAAAACACATTTCATTAATTGCCTCATTGTTATTATACCAAAATGTACATCCACATAGCCATTATTTAGTTTACATTACCACTAATTAATATGATTACGCACGATGTTCGGTTAGTCGAGTTGACCGTTATTTACATAAACTCGATAAAGTGAGTATAGTCGAAGATGAAAATAAATGATCAACTCCTTAGTAAAATTCAAGACAATTATAAACCCAAAATTACACAATATACAACAAATATTTACATTAAAGAACAAACAGAAAAAGAAATGGGTTTAAATTATGGAGAGAGAGGAATTTAACTTTCAGTCTGGATTTCTTCTCCCTCGACTACCATAAACTCATTATTTGAACAAGCATAAAAATTAAAATGATCTTTTCCAAAGCATAAAATATTTCACTAATTGATGGGGTTTTCTCATGATTGAGGATGCAGAGTTGCATTATATTTTCGGTCATATTTGCTTACAGAGAATCTATACTTATTTTTGTTCGACCCTACATATGAATTAGCAAAATTTACCTAATTTAGATGACTATAATTTCTTTTATTCTTACATACTATTCAAAGATTTTTAAACATTGAAATTAGATACACTGATAAATGACGTTTTAAAATAAATCTTAATTTTAAACGGTTTATAAAATTTATAATTAATAAATCAATCTAATTGTTCACATAAATGTTTATTTGTTTTTAATCCTGCCTAAATCTCATATTCTTTTTAATATTTTTTCGTTTTATATTCAATTACATACAATATGATGCATGATTGATGCATCACCTATAATGCTCCATAGATTTTCATTATATTCGTGAGTGGCAGTTTTTGATAGTTTTTAATATTTTTACAAAAAAAAAGTAGTGAACGTTAACGAGATCAACACCTATCATTTTCTGGTGTATTTTTTTTTATATATTACAAAAATCAAAAAATATTTTGGACAATACTTCTCAATATATAGTACGTATAGATAAAAATTCTGTTACTACATTTTATTAAATCGCTATTTAATGATAAAAAAAATATATCTTGATAATACTGTTTTGCTATTTTTACTTTTTAATATTACTGAAAATAAAATTTTTGAATATATTTTCTGTAAAACTATTTTCTTATTTTAAATAAGAAATAACGATATCGAAAAATGTATTTTCGATTTTTTATTAAATGACACAGGTATAATTTTTTGACCAGCAATATAATGTTTAGCGATTTTCGAACAACATAAACCATGTCCAACTTGTCTATGTAAAAAAATAATTGGATAAAAATTACAATTATCATGGAATGAGTTGTTTAAAAGAATATTAGGAATATCATGAAATGTGGTGAAATAAAAAAATTAAGAATTTATAATTTATAATTTGCCAAGCCTAGGAATTTCTTTTAGCTTTGTTTCATAAAAATAATTTCAAATTAAAACGTATAATAAATTAAAATAATAATGTAACATGTACTTCTATTTAGATAATGACAAATAGTTTATTAGTTTTTTCATTAAATCAACAAAATTTATAATAGTTTCTACACTTTTTGAATTGATTTGATTTGATTTGATAGTATAATATTATATTACTTACTATTTAACTCGTAAAAACTGACTTTATTGCAAATAATATGCAACCTCAATTAATTGTGACACAAAATTAAGAAATGAACGAAAAAGAAGTCCATCGATTTAAAGGGATTTAAAGGGATCCATGAGTTGTATTTTGAATGCCAAAGGTCGTGTGTGTGGGTGCAGAAGTCCTTCTTACTTATATGTGTTTTATGATTTAAACTCGGTGGGGCTAGGAGGAACACTTGTGATACAACGAACCAACGAACTATAGCTCCTACGTCATTGTGTTTCATCTCGTTCTCTCGCATTTTCATCTTTATCTTATATTCCGTGGCCCCTTTTGTCTCTTCATCCTTCTCCCTTACCTACTATAGTTATGATTTTCTTGAATTTTTTTTTGGGAATAAAAAAAAACTTTTTTGCTGGTTACTAATTTATTCGTAATTCTGAAGATCAATTTCCTAAATATATTGATAAAAGAACATGAAGGTTTTATCATTTAATTCTGCTATTAATGGAATTTAAAAATTTAAAATTAAATTTGCGAAGAAAAATTGTATTTTTGATACTTTCTTCGTAACTTAATTTGAATTTATAATTTAAAAAATAGAAATATTAAGATTAAAAAGCACATTTTTAAATTAAGAAACATTTTTTTCCGATAAAATTCAATGTGCTCTTGACGTATTATTAACGTTTAATAATTTATTTTATAATGTTAATGAAATATTGATATTCACATGTAGTGCATACTTTATCCAAATCTTACTAATGGAATGTTAACGAGTTTAAAGTTAAATGAACATACAGTACCTCACTATGTAAATTTAATTGCTATACTAAATTCAACCTCAGCAAGAAAAGAGGGGACGAGCTTTAACATAGGAATAATTCAAGTTTTTAAACATTTCACAAAAATTATTTAATTAAATATATTTCAGTAAAATTACAGTTCTTAGTTTCCAATGATTTATACAACTACCCAGTCTTAGTTGACATTAGAAAGAGATTGACTATTTTATAATTTTTAATAATAATTACTAAAATATTATCCTAATTAATATATTTTTATCTCAATATTTAAGCATCAAAATTAAAATATTGATATAAATGAAAAGTTTTTGTAGTGATTTATTATTAAGTTGACGTCGATATAATCTCTAAAAGTCCAATAAATGAAATATTTTATCAAGATCATATCGATGGCCAAAGAAGCAACAGACTATTGTCCTACAATTTCATAACGAATACTATTTCATAATAATGAGACCTAGAAGTGCTATTCAGAACTCGTAAGCTGGAAGATTAAGTGAAGTAAAATAAATGAATTCGAGTAATCGATGTTCATTTGATGCAAAAACTTGGTTATAGATTACGGACTACGTTACAATTCAACTCTCATACAAAGTCAAATTATTTAATTGGAACTACCAGTGACTAGAACCAAATATAATGGTCCAATATTATTATAATAATTTTTAACAAATAGATCAATTAATGTTAAATGAAAATTAATGAGTAGTATGTTTTAATTACATTTTAAGGTGAGATAGTTTAAATTTTTTAAATTGCTGAAAAATATTAATGAATCTTTAATTAATTATATGCGTATCGTTTATATGATTTTTGAAATTAATTTTGAATAATTTGTACTTGCATAATATAATAATGAAATTAGATCATAATTTTAAATTTAAATAATAATAATACATGGTGCATGATTATCAAACATACACTTAATAATGTGCTCTGATAAATTCACAACCACCGTTAGTGTCGAATTTAATAATTTCCATTGCAAAATTGAAATCCTATTCAGAGATAAAGTGATCTTAATAGATGTTATTATAGGCTGAATTTACCTACAGATACATTCTGTAAAAGTTCATTCGGCAAATCTACGACATTTTAATACTATCTCCCTTTTAAATATAGGTCAAGAACTTGTTGATTAAATTCTTTATTTTATAGTGATATTGTATCGATTACAATGAATACCTAATCTTTATATTGTTTTTTTAAATAAAAAATGAAAACAAAAAATTTTAATAACGTAAAAGTAAAATAATTTACATAGACTATTTATTCGATGCTACCATTTTTAGAGTCTTCAATAAATAATCTGTAATAATTAATAAGGTATGAAGAAAATTGTAAATTTTGTTCAAAAATAAAAATGAATATTATATTTTTAAATGTATAGATAGGAAAATGTAAACAATATAAATATATATATATATATTTCAATCATGAAAAATTGTTTTTATGAGTAATACACGAATATGAATGAATAAGCAATTTGTATCCATTAGTGTTATTAAATAGATAAATAAGATACAAGAAAAAAAAAAATTAAACAAATTTTCTTCGTTTTTGCTAGTTTATGTATATTGTAGTTAAAGTGTAATTAATATTCGAAAAGTTTGTAAGCTCAAAATTATTCGTCAATAAAAATTAAATGAAAGTTAATTGAAATTTAAATTGAAGGTAAAAACGATGGAAAAGGGCTTGTAAGTGTTGTGTACTACAACGACACTCGTAAAGCTTCGCTTTATCGAACGAGAACATTTTATGTTTAGATAATCGAATTGCATCAGTAAATAAAGTTGCTACGTGTCTAACGAATCCACCGAGACAAGAGTAAATTTTACAGTCGTCCAAAATCGACTGCTTAAGATAATTAAAAGGATACTTTGAGAAAGAAAAAGAAAAAATTAAATAAAATATTGTCGAGTTAAAAAGTTGCGTCTCTGGATGTGGAGAGGTCTCGTTTTCGTAAAACGTACACCAGGTCCCCCTTTGTCTACGTCTTGGCGCGCTCGCTTTATCATCCAGCATTCCCTCCCTCCCTCCCCCTCGGTTTTCGCGCGTAGCCTATTCTCCCGGAAGGTGCCAGAGGGAGCTACTCGAGTGTCCTCGCAGTGTTGCCACACTTCCTACAGGCTTTTGCCGTGGCCCATTTGCATTTTGTTTGCGCCGTACATCTTCGATTGTCGCTTCGACAACTATTTTGTACTCTCGGTTTTAACGAAGAGCAATATTTGCGCTTCCAGGCACATTCTCCTTTTTTAGACAAAGTACCAAGGGGATAAGTAACATCTGCGCGTGTGTGCGCGGAACTCGCAATTTCACGGGATCCAATACGGCACTAACATTTGGTTAAAAATCAATTTGCTTACACATTAGAGACAAGAGGAGACGGCGCGTGGCGAAAATGTTTTTTTTATGAATACATTCTCACTTTTTGCGCTGTTTCCCGCTTTTTCATTGTACAACTACATTATTTGTCCAAAGGAGTTGTCCACTAACTCTTCTTTCGCGATTCGCTCCTTTCAATTTGTTTTATTTACAGCCTTTATGATAAATAAATCGATTATTTATTGATTTCTTATAGCGAAGAAATAGTTTCAAAAATCCATTCCAATTTGAATACTTTTCTTAACCATGTTTTCCGTTAATTTAAATACGGATAAATTTTGTAATAATTCCAGGATAAGCAACCATCCGCAATTAATTTTTATCAATTTCTCGTGTGGGTAATGTCCAGGAATGGATATGCGGTACACACAAATGGAATCTTACAACAGCAGACGCAACTACAGTGGAATATGCAAAAAATGTGCATAAAAATTATTTGTTTATTTTGAAAACTGTCATGCAATTGATTGCCAGTTCGGGTACGATAAGTTTGAAACAAAAAAATTTGCAATAGCTGATTCGATATTTAAGTAACGCGAGAAGAATTTCTGTCAGACTAAAATGAAGCAAACCATCGAACTTGTCTCGTCCCCTCTATCCATACGTACTTCGTACATCTTGTATTACTTCTCTTGTGCAAATTCTAATTGCAAACTGGAGAAAATATACAGAGACGAGTGAATAACAATCTTTGGCTTCTTAAGAGTAAATTAAACATGTAAATTTAATTGAATTTTGCATCAACTACTTTAAATGCTGTTTAAAGCTATAAGCTTTTCAAGTGAAATAATTATTCTTCTAATATTTTTATTAAATGCACATAACATATTGAATCAAATAAAAATTATAAAAAAATTAAATAGATATTATAAAACTTAATGTGCATCATACATAAAGTAAATGACTCGATCAAGTCTCTTTAATTTTTGCAAAAATTTCACATATATTTAATTCAAATCGTGTACTACCTTAAACAATTCCTTTTTATAAAAGCATGAAAATGTCAATGGCAATAAAAAATAGTACACGGTTAGAATAAAGTTTAATAAACAAAGAGACATTGAATTTTCGGTTTTTTTTTTTTGTACGTTAACGTGTAAAATTGTCCTCATACTTTTTCTCGAAGATAAACTTAATGTACAATTCAAGTATTATGACAATAAATGGAACAAACATGTCTAGATTTCTTATGTTACTAAATTTTGACTAGGTGGTACTGTTACTTAAGAGTTTGTGATTTACACGGATGTTTCTGTAAGAGTATACTTTTTTTTATGTTAACTGAATTTTACAAGAGAAGATGATTTTCTGTATACTTGAGAAGTTATTTTTTTAGAAAAACTTATAGTCTAATTGTAATGAATGTCAATTATTAATATATCTCAATTATAACAATCTCTATAAAATCGTAAAACTCAATAAAACTATGAATTTCTTATCTCAAAAAAGTATCTCACATCGCAGGTAACGATTTAGTTCTAATATAATACAATATAGAATGATTCATAAGGAATGCATTTACTGAAATTGAGGGATGGTAAACACAGTTGATATTACGTTTTTTATCCCATTAATTTGAAATAATAATGATATTGGGGCTTCATGACTTTGCTCTTCACCTACAATGGAAACACAATAGTATGATCCAGCAGTTTCCTCAGAATCTGCGCATTATCCAAATTCTACTTTTTATTATATATATTATAATATTGTAAATTATATATATTATTATAATTTTTTATAAGAAAAACGTATTCTAGCAGGTATATATCAGTAGTATCTCAATATTATTAATCGTTTGTTCCATTTCTGAGGAGTAACCATCAAATTATTACTTGATTAATTAAATCATTCAGGATTGGTCAGTAAATGATCATAAGTAATGAGCCACGATTGAGTGTCTTATTCGTAACTGGAATAATGTTATCATTTCTAAATAAATATTTATCTCCATGTGAAAAATTCCACCTCTACGAAAGTTAAATATTAATGGGTAAAATATAATGGGCAAGAAATAAAAAATAAAAAAAAATCTATAAGAAAAATTTTTTCACACTGTGGTTTTCTGTAACAAGGGTAAAGAATTTTCGTCTTGCGAATCGAAGACAAAGTATCGTCAGCTTTAGAACTACAATTTAACACAATCCCTAGGGTTATAATATTTTAAATGAAGTCAAAACCACAATATAATGAATTTTTATTTATACGTAATTAAAACTCGAGTATACGCAATAGTAAAAATTTTATGTATTCGATAAACAAAAATTTTCTTCAGACATTTTCTAAGCTTTCAGATTTTTTACACGTCATACCAGAAGGACGAAGCACCACCAGTATAATTATCTTTAATAATTTATATTGATAACATATGTCAAGAAAGTTTAAACGATTTGATCTTTCCACTTCATGTGTGAACTGCAGATGAGAATCGTAGTCGTTAAATATCTTTAAAATCATGTCAATTTTACTGTTTTTGATGCAAAAAACAGTATCATCTATATATCTATAGTAGAAAACAGGAGAATAATTATGGAGGTTTTTTAGAATGTTAAGACACTCTTTCTCAAGATCTTCCATTACCATGTCTGCGAAAATAGGCGAGATCGGAGAGCCCATTGGGGTACCAAAAATTTGTTGGTAAGTATTGCCGTTAAAAGAGAAATAAGTATTGTCAAACAGGAAATTGGTTATAGTTATAATTTCGTTATAGGGAATTTTGCAAGCATTATTAATATAAGTAACGCGTCTTTCTAGACTTCGAATTACAAGCTCCTTGGTAATATTTGTAAACAAAGAGTTTACGTCAAGCGAAAGGAACATAATATTGTCAGGGACATAGATGTTCTTGATTTTATCAATCAAGTCAAAGCTGTTGATAATTTTATACTGCGGTGGTGGTATACATTTTTTTAGAGAAAACAATAGAATTTTTGAAAGAAAATGCGTAGGACAGTGCTACTTGAAATAATTTGTCTCATTGGTATACCAATTTTATGTATTTTTGGCAGTTCGTACACTCTCGCTAAATTCGTATGTGATTGACAAATTTCGAAAATGTATTTTTTATATAAATATTCTTGTTCATTTAGATGTTTAACAATCGTTTGTATATTGCATTGGAGTTTTAATAGTGGATTTTTTTCGATTTTTTTTGTAAATGTTATTATCTCCGAATAAATTATGCATTTTTGAATAATAATCCAATGTGTTCATGACCACAGTGACATTCCCTTTGTCTGCATGTGTACAAAATAAATCTTTATTACTGTTAAAAAATTTTTTTGTTTTTTCAATTTTTAATATTAAACTATTTTTGTTATGTGTCTTTTTATCAGTGTATTTAATGGAATATTTAATATTATTAACTATAATCTCTCGTATGTCTCTTTTTTTGTTCTCATCAATGTTTAGACTAGGTAATGCTGTCTCAACATTTTTGATAACGTTCACAGCTTCATTGTGAGACATACCCTTGATCATGTTAAATTTTGGTCCGAGAGAGATAACATCAATAACATAGTCCGGGAGTTGACATTCTGATATGTTTTTGACACACTTTTCTTTATAAATATTTGTGTTAATATTTAGTTTATGTTTAGTTAATTTATTTAATTTTTTGTTTAGTTTTATATTGTATTTTTGGTACAGCAGATTGCATTTATTTTCAACATTCTTAAAAAATTGATTCGTAATCGTTTGGTCAATGTCACTGTTATTAATAATAGTAATTAACTCGTTGATTGTTATCTTTAACTTATTTTTTTTTTTATGTGAATATCCGTAATAATTATTTTTAAAAACTTTTTGTTAAAATTGTTTATAATTTTACCTAATTTTAATTGACATGTCTTACTGTAAAAATGTGTTAGTTTGTTAACTTGTACTAATTAAAATTTTAAGTTTATATACTCAATTATCACTTCATATCATCATTTTTTAATACTACTAGTGTTTTAATAAATATAATGAATATTGCATAAAAATGAATATTGGCTAGTAAAATTCGTATCTTAATTATCAATAAAATTTCATAATGTAGTATAAACAAGTACTGTTTCAGTAGTACAGATTTCACTAAATTTCTAAGATAAAGGCATAAAATTTAACTAAAAACAAATCGATAACAGAAAATAAAATCCCAAAGAAAGTAACTGGAATCTTTGACAAATCTCTCAAAGTACGAAAAATGTACGACCATAAGGGGATTACCGATTACGCCTCTTCCGTTCTCTCAGGTCTCAAGCTGGTTTTTTTTCATCCTGTACAACTCCAAGAGAAGAACAAACGGTAGATATAGTTCCAAAGAAAATCTTACGCGAAGCTCTTAAATCTTCTTTTCTCGGCAAGAAAACTTTTCAAGATCCATTGACGCGAAGAGGAAAAGGCGAAAGCAAAGTCGATTCTCTTTTGCACAAGAAGGTATTTATCGTGAATCTTCTAACGGTCAGAGGCCCATTCTACTTAACTTTTAACCACTCAACTTACATCTTTTACATATTAAAGAACAAAAAAAAAAGCTTGTGAGACAGGGAGAAGAATGCATGAAAGAAAGTAATGTATGTATTTCAAGTAGGAGGTAAAATCGAATACATTTTACCATTAAATTTTGTCTATTGTGACAATGATAAGCAATATCTTGATTTATATACAACCGAGTTAACAAGTATATAAATGTATTAAATCATATTATTTATTAAATTTAATTGATACATTAAATCGATTACAGCAATTTTAATAAGTTACCAAACTTAGTCTGATGACTATAAATAGTGGCATTATTATTCATGGGTATACACTTCAGTTTTTGAATATAATTATAATACAATATAAATGACAGCAGAAGCAAGATAATCAAAATATAAAATTTAATAGGAATTTTTTTATTTGTAATTTAACAAATTTTTAACTAAATATTGATACTTTAACTTATACACTTATAATTTCATTTCATTTTTTTATACAATTGTGCTTAATTAATAAAGATACGTAAGTTCCACACTTTTTGTATATTTAATTGTAAATATTGTATCTATCGAAATTGAATTAATTATTCAAAATTTACTTTGAAATTAAACATTAGTATGTTACTACTAAATATATAAATTACCTTTATTAATTAAAACTATTTTTCATAACTTCGAAATTCTTCTTTGATATAATTCTTCGCAATCAATTTTTTTCATTTTTTAACATTTGTTTTTGAATTTTTAACATACAATTGAATCTCTTTGTTTTCCCTCTGTATTTTTTCTACTTTTCAATTTAAAAAACATCTTGTTTATTCTTCATTAAAATGTTTTTTTTTTATAGATTTTCAATAAAGCTTTTTTATTATTACAATATAATACTATTGTAATAATAAAAATAATAACATGTTCCATTTTTTCGATTAAAATCAATATTTAATCATTAAATTGATTTAAATAAAAAAGTACGAATCAATAACAATGACTGACACGAAAAATTAATTTTTTCTTAATTTTAGGAAATATGTATAATACTTATGAAAGATTAATAAAATATTGTATTAAATTTTTAAATATTTTTTTTCTTCATATTCTGACGATTGTGTTTCAATTAATGAAAACTTATACTTGAAACTATTGAAAAACAAATATAGCATCAAGTAAAATAAAAAAGATATAACTTAGTCTTTTTTTTAGATATTATTGGAAAACATAATATAAAAACTGCATAAAATAAATAGACGTTTAAACGATTAATTACTCAATCGCTTCAATCTAAACATAGTATTTTGTTGGAAAAACATGGAAAAACAGAATAAATATAAAAAATAGAATTACATCATCATTGTCACTTGTCGGCATTGCGCATGAATTATCACACCATATGGGAATATTGTCTGCTGTATAATCTCTTGTAAAAATCACATACATTTATTAAATTCAACAATGCAAATAATTTAAGGATAATTATTGAAAAATTTGTTTTAGTTGAGGAATTGAGCATGGAATGAAGTATTAAATATTTAAAATAAAATATTTTGTTAAATGGGATAATTGTAAAATAAAGCTAAAAAAACGGTGAACAATGCATATGGTAAAATTGAAAATTTTTACTGCAATTAATTCATAAATATACGCTTAAAATTATGAATTCAACTATAATTAATTATCGAATTATTGAGTTAAATAATTTTTTTTGGGTAATATGATATAAAAACTCGCAGGTGAATTATTATAATAAATTGAAATTTTTCTCGGTAAAGCATTTTGTGAACATATTTCCTATCTGGTCATTTAAACGTAAATGTACACAAATCCAAGCATAAAAATTTACGCGAGAGATAAAACGTCAGTTGGTGAAGAAGCTTAGCGAGAGCAAACTGCTGGGATATTGTTTTTCCATTGGAAGCGCGAAATATAAATCAAGCTCCAGAAATAGAAAACTAGGAATGAAATAATGTGTACACCCAGCGAAAAGCTGGACGGTGGAAAAAACAGAAACAATGGGTCCAGGCGAAACTGAGCAAGTGCGAGGGCGAGTGCAGTAACCAACAACCAACAACAAAAATGCATCTTCATTGCGCATTCGCGCGCTACTCGTAAAAGATCGTCGCACGGGAGGTAGACCAAAGTGGCGAGCAGACGGAGTGATAGAGGGAAAGAGAGAGAGAGAGAGAGAGAGAGAACGCAACAGTGGCCGGAGCCGCTTTGACGGGCAATATTGATTTTTTAAAATAAAGACCAGCGTGTGAGCCACGGGAAAGGCAATGAAAGTCGAGGACGCAAAGAGAGCGGAACAATGAGAAAAATGGAAACAGACCAACTCACGGGAGGAAAACCAAAGGTTAATCCAAGCACCCTGGAAATGAGAGGGAGTGAGAGGAGCAAGACTGAGGGGGCCGGCCCTCTAGCTTCAACATTAACCATTTTATTTGCGAATTAATTGTTTATTGTAATTCCTTTTTTCGTTTTACCTGCAGCTCTTTTGTACTGTCAACAACACCGACGCTATTTTAAGCAAAATTTGAAAACCTCTTTTAAGAGGTCCTCATGTTTCGCCTTAAAATAGTATAAACTGCAAAAAATGAACTTTCGTTTTTTATTTTCCTTAAGCTTTGCGCATTCGAGCAATTGGTGATGACACAATTGAATCATCATCCAAATCCTTGCTGTACATTATTATTATATTTCAACAAGGGACTGTTGAAAATTACACTTATAAACACCATTTTAATTTTACGATATCCAGATAAAACATATTTTCAGGTACTTTTAAACATACTTAAATGTTTCCATTACCTTTTAGTATCTTAATTATTTACATAAATTTCAGTAAAGCATACATAAGCAATTTTTAAATAATTAAAAAATATTTTAATTTTATCGTACAAATATGTTTTACTTGTGCATTTGAAAAGTATCAAATTCAATAATAAATATAAAATCTTAACACTAGTATTATGTAAATATATGTAAACAGAATTTATAATTTGTTTTTTATTTTTAACTAGACTACTTAATTTGCATATAATATCATTCATTATATATTATTTTAATTGTAATTTATTCATTAATTTCTTCATTAAAAAATATTTGAATTTAAATATTTAATTTAATTAATTTTATAATTTATATTCAATACTAAGAAATCTTTACTTTAAATTCTTTATTTACTACGTATTAAATATTAGATATAATTTAATGATAAAATATGAATTATTAAAAATATAGTATAGATTAAAGTTAAACTGATAGAATTTGTACAATAATATATTTCAGAATAAAAAATTTAATCGGCATATCTACTAACTCAATAAAAAATTTTACTTTTAAAAATATACACGGTTATAAAATTTTTATTTCAAATACCTTTAAAATACTGCGACTATTTGTCAAACTATTCTTTACATAGATTTTAAAATATTCTTAATATGCAAAACAATTTAAAAATATATTTATTCCTTCGTATCTTCAAAGGATTAATGCAATACATTATCTCCATCAAATTGAGAATATAAAGGAAATAAAAAAAATAAAAATACGGATTACATTTCCCGATTATTTTTTAAATGTAGACATATATTCCAAAAAGGCACGGAAGAGATAAAACTAGAAGTATAATATAATAATATATGACATATTGTTGTATAGAAAAATGTGGAATGAAGGTACCGTTGGTTAGTCTAATATTTTTTTGCCAATTGACATACAGAATTGACATACCGAAATTAAAATTACAACTGTAAACGTCGTTTGTATACTTAGAGTAAAAGATAAAGAGGTTCGATTGAAACTCACTCTTGAAATAGTAAATAAAAAAATAAGTGCTTGAAGTAAAAGAATTTTTTTCAGATAGATATTTTGAAATCGAATTTATTTGATTCAAATAAGATTTCAACCCATTAATAGTTTTTTATTATTGTTTGTCTCCAATAAAATAGTTTACCCAAACAAATACATATTTATTTACTTATACAATTGTAACAGTTTATGAGATTTCAGAAGTTTCAATTCATGAAATGATTACCATATAAATCAAATTTTATTAATAAAAATATGATTTGTATAGTTAGAAAACTTTCCGCGTGTCAAGTATTTTTTTCCAATTTAAACTAAATATATTTCTTTCTTTTTTCTCTTTTTAATCTTTTCGAATTTGAATAAATAGAAAAACCTTCATGTGATTAATATTTTATATTAAAGTTATTTCCACTCTTGTTAATGTTTCAAAATTTTATATTGCATTTTATATTTAACTTTTCATTATATTGTAGACATAATTTTAATTCTGAAATTTAATTTTTTTCAATCAATTTCTTAGTGATCTTTATCCTTAGATTTAGCGTTTGCAAATTTATTATTATATAGATTTTTGCGTCAATGCATTGAATAAATATTCATATCAGATTCTTCACATTCTCCAATTAAAAAAAACTTTAATTTATAAAAAAATATAAAGATAATGGTTCTTATTCTTATTTACCATCTGGAAAATAATAAAAAAATGTTCAAATATTTGAACCTCCATTTTCAAATGTAAAAATTATCACACGCAATGAAGAAAAGAAGTTACATAATTAATATTGGAAGAGTGCATGTCGGGACCAATATATTTCGCTATTAGTGTGTAGTAAGATTTTGAAAAATGGAAAATATTCAATAGAAAAAATACATTGAAAAAAGCAAACACAAATTATAAACGCGAAGAAGTGAAACAAAACAAAGTGCAGAGAGAGAGGAAAAATGTTACTCTGAAGGCTGCATCAGAGTTGCAGGTATTCTGCTCGTGAACCCCGTCGAGTACTAGAGTACCAAAGTACTCTTGAGCAAAACGATTTCGCTCGCGGCTACGCCTGCCTTTCTTCGGACTCACCCTGAAAACTGAAACTGTCGGGGCGACAATCGGCTCGAGGACCAACGGGGAACACCTTTTTCCTCTCTGCTTAACACAAGTGCACACATTCCCGTTGGTGTAAACAACTCTCATTCCTGCTTTTTAATCAAAACTGCAGCCACGTAGGTAAAGGATTTTTACACCTGCTATTTGTGATGCTGGATATTAAATGCGAAGATAAATTCGAAGATTAATATCATAGTTCGGTACAGTGAAACGGTTAACTGGGGGCTTTCGGCTCGAGATTGGGGTCAGTCCAGCAAGGGTAATAGTGTAATTAGGAAAGCAACTTGTACAAATGAGATAACTTTGCGGCGTCTAGGGCGAGGTGCTCTTCTGTTTGTAGACATATACATGGCTTCGAATTAAATGATGATTATAAAGTCATTTGTAATGAGCGAGTGTCTGGTTGTTTCGCTAAATCGTGCAATATCTTCTCCCATTAGATCTTTTCTGTTTTACCCAAAACAATATTCCTTATCTATACAAACATAAACACTGCCAAAAGAACACTCCTGGAAATACGAATTTTTTTTTTAAATATTTGTGATTTAATTTTAGAATATACTTTATGCGATATGCTTAAAAAAAGTAATTTTTGTTGCAACTCATCATTAATTTTCATTAATTAAATAGCAATAATGTTTGTGATGTGGAACCATCAATATATACATCTTGTAAAAAATTTTTTACAGGAAACATCAACTATTCTAATTATCTATTTATATCTGAATATTACTAGTTTATACATTCATATTTAATTTTTAAATATTTTTTAATTCATAAGTTAAAGAAAAAGTTTTTTAATTATAATATTTTATCTATTTTATTCTTTCATAACTAAATTTTCTTTATACATCTCATTATTTTATCTGTTATATACGGTAGTTTTTTTTATTTTCGTATATTTATCAATTTACTTTAATATATTAACTTACATGTAAATGTTAGAACATCTTGATGTAATTGAATAGTTGCACAGAAATAAACGAATAAAACATTAAAATTAAATAGATTTTTTTAAATTACTTATTTTAATATTTTTTTAATTTTTAATAACATGAATTATATGTGATATTTTAAATACTAAATGTACGCTTTATCTTTTATAAAATTATGTGTGTTAAATCATGATTTATTTTTAAAATTATTTTCAGGATTTTTAAATATATATAATATTGATAAATACTATATTAAAGAAATCATATTTGTACTTGTAAATATGCAAATAAATTAAAAGCCAGCATTCTTAAAAGTAAATTACATCGACAAAATTCAGACATTATCAAAATAAAGTTTTTCATTCTTAAAACAGTAATCTCTAGATGTCAATCATATTTATCGTAGTCGTATTTATTTTATTTTTTAACATGTCCAATACATACATTTATTGAACTACATTTTCAATGCAATCAATTTGCACCAACAATAAAAATATAATAAAATAAATGAACAATCCTCTTGTTAGCTTATCTGCTAATTCAGATATTTATATACTTATAATTTAAAACATATTGGTTATCAGTATCTGCAAAAAGCATAAAAGAAAATAAATACGTAAATTCCATGCCTATTCCACCAAAAAAAAATACATTTTAACAGCGAACTCCTATGCATAAAATAGTTAATTTTTCGAGAGATTTAATAATGTTGGCATATAAAATCTCGCGGCAGTTCTTCATTACGCTCCATTTGGTAAAGTCAACGCAGGATTAAAGAAGGCTATTTTAAAGGAAATAGTTCATTTTATTCGGGTATTTTTTGTCAAAAAGGAAGGCGCAAAATAGCGCGTGTTTGATGAGAGAGAATGAATTCGAAAGGATGGAAAGGAATCTCGAGTTCCGGAGAGATCGGGCATGAGGACGAAAAGAGAACCCGAAGAATCTCCGAGAGAGAAAAATGAGATACGACTGAGAGCAACTGAGCATGAAATAGTCCTCAGACAGTATCCTCTCAACGAGTAAGGATACCCATGTGTACGCGACCTCCTCCAAGGTGCAGCATCAGTCGAAAGGTCACGGGTAGATGCTCGGAGGTCGTCTTGAAAATCCTCGGTGAAAGCTTCGATTTTAATGTTAACGGCTGGGACGGAGAAGATAAATCGAATGTGAGAGCCACCCAAAACTTAAAACACCGAGAGTGCAATGTCTTTTAGGAAAAGGGGATGAACTCTCGAGATTCAAAGGCGCAAGCCGTCGAAAAAATTTGTTTTATCACTGGCATTCATTCGTCTCATTTTCACGGATTTTGTTTAACCATTTTAAGGGACGCAATTGTTTAAAAAACATATTTCATCCGATTTTAATTTTATCGATTTATCGATATTTTAAAAACATGTTTCGTTGTCATATTTTGAGCTGTAAAATGTTCATACATTTACAAAATATTCATATATTACATAATATTGTTATAGTACTTTCATGTTTATTAAGTTTATTTTAAATAACGAATTTCAGTGTTACATTTAAACTTTCAGAATTCTATCTAAAAGAATATTTCATTAATAGATCTAAGAGGATAAATAGTTTAACATTTTAATAAGCTAATTAACATTTTAATGCTAATTTAACAATAGAATTGTTTAAATGAAATTTTATCATTCTTGCATTTTTATTTTTAAAGATTTAGTTGTAGAAGTTTTAAATCTTGAATTCCTCCTTTAATAAATTTTATACTTTAATAAATTAAAAATATATATAATTTTTTTTGAAAAACTTTTTCATTAACTTACATGTACAATTTGTTTACAAATTAATACTATTAATTAGTAAAATAATTTTTATTGGATAAACATTATTAAATTATAATTGATTTCAGCTTTATAATATTTTTTTATCATTTTTCGGTATACATAATTACGTGTAATAATTTTACATAATAAAACCACTCATGCAGAAAAAATTTCACGGATATTGATTGAATAGAATAACTCAAATCCGAACATCAAAATATCCAGATGCAATATTTGTGAATATTTATAATGTATAATTCACTATTTAATTATTTACAATATTTTATAATCATTAACCGACTATAATTTGCTAAATTTATTAATTAATTTAAGCTTTGCGAAAATCACTTTAATGGAAAATTTCAAAAAAGTGGTATTAAATTTTTATTAAAATTGCTGAATAAGTTAATGAAATCTCAATAAAATTATATTGAAATTGTATTATTTTTTTCTTACGAAAAGAGATATATGTCGTTAAAATTATTTTACAGAGATTTTTTATAAATAACTATATAATTATACACATTTAAGTAAAAAATATCTTTGATCAGGATTTTCAATAAAAAAATAGTGTAATATAAATTTACCATAATATCATAAGAGAAAGATAATTAAAAGATCGTATATACAAACAGCTTTAAAGCATTTAATCTTAAAGTCGAATTTTTTGGATTTAATTTGCATTTTTCAATCTAGGACAAGAACACTTAAGATGGTAATGCTGAATTTGGATCGTTTTAATAGTCATAGTTTCTCAATTACCCTTCGTCAGTCCCTCATCAGTAAACAGTACAGAAGTAATAATAAAAAAAGGATGCAAAAAAAATTGAGAAATCTTGGGATATCTCATAAAATGAAGATCATCGAGGCAAAAGGGTCAAGGAGAATAAAAACAGGAGAAGGAAAATCACGAGTTCGGCTCTCGAGGGTGATGTAATAGAGAACAAAATTGTAGTGGGACAGCGTCAGTGGACCTAAGACTATGCTGGATTTCTCGACTTTGCTCGAAAAAGAAAGAGTTTTTTTCCCACCCTCTCAGGAAGATCAGTAGTCTCTTGTAGGCTTGTAACCAGCAGCTAAGGCGTCGACATTGACGTCGGCTTAGACGCAACTGTCGCTGTTTTCCAAAAGAAAAATGCAGAAAAGCAAAGCCAAGGGGAATAATGTGCGAGAGACAGAGAGAGAGAGAGAGAGAGAGAGAGAGAGAGAGAGGGAGAGTGGGAGGAAAGTGTCAGTAGATAGTGTGTTGGAGTCAGACGGCACTACAGAAATAGAAGCCGAAACAGAAGGAGACATGGCAGCAGTACTAGCACCAACAGAAGCAGCAATAGTAGACTTGGTAGACCCCGTAGACTCAGTTCTGGTAGACCCGCGCGTCCTCGTCTTGATCAATACACAAGCCTCTGCCTGCGCCTACCCCCTATATATATATATATATATATACCCTACACGTTTTCGTAGCCTACCACCCCTAGCTTTCTTCGCTCCATCTGTCTTATACCCGAGCATCCTCCCCTCCGCTAGTTTCGAGGTGCTGTTATAGATATGGTGTCCGTCTCTTACACCAAACGATTGGTATGGTGGTATGACACCATCACCACCACCACCACCACCTTTTCATCTCGACGCACTTGACAAGACTACAAAATGAGAGTAGTTTTGTCTGCCGGTATTCGTGTATCTACGTGTAAACCCATATTCGCACATGAATGTAAATTGATAAGCACTTTCGAGCTAAACTCCACATGCATGTGGCATGAACATTTCCGTAAGCTGTTTGTGCAAGCTCGTGGATCTGTGAACTAGAAGCTTAGGTAATCTAAAAGATATGTATTCGAATATCAACACCATCTATTTAGGACAAGAACAATAAATGCATCCATGCGACATTTCATATACACATTTTTTTGTTATAAAATTCAGTATTTTCAGTATTTCAAGCGCAATATCATTTTATTTATGTTATTTTCGTAAATGGTAACCCTTTCTATTTTAACAGGATAATATTAGTTGATAATGTTTAATAGTATCATATTCATTACTTGGTGCAACTACATTTACAGAACTACGAATGATCCAAAGTAAATGAAAGTAATTTTTAGCACGTGACAAAACCCAGGTATTCGGTTGACATTTGAAGATGCCTTAAAAGCACCTGTTACACTCTCGCAACAGCCATGTAACAACATAGTCTCCAAGTCTATTTTACCAATTTAATTGTACATTTTTCGGGCATTCATTGTTCTCCGTACACGCACTCTTTAATCAAACTAAATGATAAATTTTTATTTGAAAATCACAAACACGTTCAAATATTAGTATATTGTGTTTAATACATGTTTTCACGTTGAATGATTCAAGTTTCATCTGTATTTCTCTACTCCAAGGTCTACGCGTTAGCCTTTGATACTGCACTAGTTTCATCACATTCTATATACAAGTATCTGAAGGTATAAGCATTTGCATACTTGCATCCATTTTACAGAGTCTACATTTCAGACATTTCGAGACTATATTTCAAACTTGGAATATTATTGTTTCACGTATGATGTATCTGTACACTTCTTTATACACAATGTTTACCCATATTTACATGTTTGAACATGTATGTTAATTCACGAGCACATCTATTCATAAACGTGCCGTAGCTTTTACATATTAAAGTGTATATGTATTAGAATGCGCACGTTTACATGTGTATTGCAAACAACAACCTACTCTACGAGACAGGAACGACGCTCCACGGTGATGCTTCCTCTATTCTCGTAAGCTCGCCGACCTCGACTAACCTCTACTAGCAAACATATAAATCTTTATACACCTATGCATATATTCAGCTCCGCCGGTTCTTAGGAATCTTTAAACTCTTGTTTCGTATACGGCATTCACAAAATAAGGCAAAGTACCGTAATACTGCATTTGTGAAAGAGAATGAGAGAGAAAGAGAAAGATAGATAGATAGATAGAGAGAGAGAGAGAACGAGTGGAAGGTAAGCTTCTCATCTTTTGTTTAAGATCAAAAGACATCAAACTGATTGGAAGGCGGGTAAATGAGAATGTAAGAGTAATGGGCTGGGTGGGAGGAACTGAACTCGTTTTCTTCGATCAGTAATCGCTGCCTATATGTTTCAGTAATATCTTTTCCTCTCTCCTGTACATCTCTTTTATTTTTCGTCCCCTTCCTTTCGAGTTATTCTTTTTTCATTCACCTGATCGCTGAACTTTCTTCCATTATCTTAATTCTTCATGCATATGTTCATAGACTCATATAAGAGGATACGTTTAAAAAGTCTTTATATTCTTCTGACCCTGTTCTGCTAGGTAGTGGGTTTTGTTTCGAAAATGCATGGAAGAAAATAGCTACGAAATGTGTATGAATCGTATCATGAATTTAAAATATTTAAAAGTATGTGAATGAAACGAAATAGAAAATAAAAATGTATGAAATAATACATTTTTCTTTGCATTTATAATTTTTAGTACAATAAAACAATAAATTTTCAATACAAAATGGTAACGCCCAACACAGTAGTAAAGATAGTAACAACAAGATAGTACTGATTACCCTTAATATCTCATATTTTAAAGTTAAATAATTACTTTTACAATTCATATATATATTGGTTTATTTTTGTTTTTTTCTTCGTGTGTGAAAAATAATCTTAAAAATGATCAATGATAATAAATTGATTTCTCGTTCAATAATTCACGTGCCTTTAAACTGCCCGTTTTCATAAAATACAATTAAAAAAAGCAAATAAAATTAAACAGTTATTTATAAATTAAGAGAATTTAAAATCTCAAAAATACTTAATAGTTAACAAAATTTATTTGGAAATATATTGATATTTTAATATTTTCTAGTATTTTAAAATAAATATTTATATAATTATTATATTTTCCACTATTTATGGAATATAAAGAAATTCGTTATCTATTACTAATATTAAAAATTTTTACTGAAATTGTTAGAACAGTAGTAAAATGTAATATTGACATATGCAAAAAGTAGTTGAATCCTAAATATTCGAAGAAGAGAGATGATTGATAACACACTTTGTTTATCGGTCGATGAAAATTATAAAAATTGAGAAAAAACAATAATCTCCGAAGTTTCATTGAAGCTTCTTTTCACGTCAACAAAGCGACGTCTCTCATTGGCCAACCTCCAACGTTTCGCGATGCATTTGTCAAAGGGCCAAAGGGATTCATTCACTTCCCTAACTTCATTTTATTCCCTGGACTGGTTTGCCCTACTCCTTGGTGAAGCCATAACTCTGTGTCTGTTGACGCATGTGTTCAGTAGATGGAGTAGATCAGGCTCATTTCGCACAAATGTTTGGTTCAAGTGATACACAGCGAATCCCCACTTGAATCTCCATTTTAACTCGCGATCGATCGCAATACATTCAGTCTGTCAGTCGAAATGATTACCGAAATGACTCAATTCTTACCGACAGAGCATGGACTCGTATTCTCCAACACCAATGCTAATCCACTCGTACCAGAGAAGTAAGAGAGCGAAGCAACTCCAATAAAGCTAAGATGAGTAAGAATTTAAACTCGAATTCCCATCGAGGCATCGAATTTCCGTCGAGAATTTGCCTCTGGTGGTTAACGCGCGAACCGGGCGAATGTGTATATAAATGAAATCGAGGATGGATCGGAGTTTGGCTCCGCTGGCTCGGACATTTTTGAAAGCAGCTTTTCACTCCAGAAATATCTGAAGCTCGATTTATTTTTTTCCTGTTGCAGGTGCCACGGTGTGACAGTTTTAAAAATATTTCTACAAACTATGGAACATTTTGCATGATAAAATAGGGCACTCTAGTAGAAAGTCTTATTTTAAATTTTCGGCTCTCTCAAGCGTATGACGCCTGTACATTTTGTTACGAAGAATCAATACTGAGATACAAAGTAACAAATGTGTATTAATTGACTCGAATGCTATGAGGTTTCAATGCTGCAAACCTAAAATAATTGAAAATTATATTTTACTATGTAAAAAGCAATACTTTTTATAAAATACATCCAAATTTAAGTGAAAAAAATATTGGAGTTGAAAAATATTAATTAATTAAATGAAATATAGTTATTTTTAATAAGAAATATTACTAAAAATTTAAAGTGAGAACCTTTTAGGTAAGATCAAGAGATGACACGTAAATTCATAAGATTTCACAATAGAATAATTGTTAATATTGTATAATAGTTCACATGATGAAATGAATGCGAGTGCACCAATACCAATCAATATTGTGTAGCTTTTCTTCGAAATTGGAAAATATTCCATTATTCGCTAAAAATTCATAGCTAGAAGGTTACCATATATATACTTACATGTATGTGAAGGTGCAATGGAATGATGGTAAAGTTAAGAATTGCTCATGGTTATGTACTATTAAAAACTTTTTTGCCTTTTTCTTTTTCCCCTGTCTTCATAACAGTACCCAAGGTATAGCAATGCACGCACATTTAGGTAACTAATACAAACGCAGGATGATAAACACATAAAACGAATTTGCTCGCTGGAGCTTAAAACATTCCTCCTGGATTCGGCAAAAGATTTTGACAAGGTGAGTTCGTTGGTTCCTCGTGTGTGAAACTCGGAAGATTAGATCTTCAAGTTGCTTCTTATTTCCTGCATAAGAAAGTATGGACGAATATTGAGTTTTACCCAACTTTAAATAAAGCAACTACATACACGTAGACAAACATTCTTTCACGTGTGCATTTTTTTGCAATAGAATATTAAAAACGTAAAATTAAATTTCAGAATTGAAAAATTAATTGGCTCCGTTAAAGATGTAATATCTTTTTTTAAATATGATATTCAGGTATAAAACTTCCGTTTATGCTAATTATGTACCTTAATATTTTGTCAATTTTAACTATAAATATCAAACTAAGCGAACTTTGAGCATTAATTTCGAGCTATGAGTGTAAATATTTCTATATTAAATGAGAAAAACCATTAACCTTTAAAAATTTTAAATATATTCTTGTATTTATAATTCATTAATTACTTTTGAAATAAAAATATTTATAAATTTAAATTATCGATTTCACAGTTTAAATCATGCATTCGTAATTTTTTAAATGCATTTAAAAATTTATTTTAATTAACTTTCTATTAAAATTACCAATTTAAATTATTGTGTTTTAATCAAAGCTTTTTTTAAAGTAAATGCAAATAAATATAATTTGAAAAGTTTATGAATATACTCGTAAACGTTCAATTATATCATTATGAATTGATATTTTAAATGAAAAATAAATTGAAAATAATACATAATACAAAATAATAAAAGAGTATCTTGGTAAATGAGAATACTTGTACCAAAACAAAAACTCGTTAATCATGATTATTATTTTTATTGGTTATGACTAGAAACTTTTCACGTCAAGAAATAGGATCTTATAAAATATAGAAAGCGTAGTACATCTGATTACGTAAAGTACACGACATTTGACACATGTACAGTAATTATTCTGACATATCTCAACGTAATTGCTATGAAAGTAAATACAGGGAAAGACTGCACGAGCTATTCGAAACAAAATATGGAGACTTGATTCAAGCTGTAAAGAAATTTTGGTTGCGGAGAGAGAAAAATGAAGCGTATGAATAGAAACAGAGAAAGAGAGATTGAGAGAGAGAGAGAGTGAGGAGTGAGAGTAAGAGGGGGGGAGGGTTAGTAATGGGAAAAACCCGGGAGAGTAGGAACTCCAGGGGATGGGTTTCTCGCTCGACGGCAAGGAATATAATAACGAGGTGGCATACGAAGGGGAAGCAAAGGAGCAAAAGCAGGAGCATAAGAAATTCAATATGCAAGCCGTCAAGCCAGATGGAGATGTTCCTACGGCACATCAAGAGAAACATCCTTGTGGTCTTAAATAATAGAATCTGCCCTGTAAATGATTCCAAGTGAAAGCGTACCTTTATCAGATTGAGACTTCAATTTTTCTTCAATTACGGGTACGGCTCCGAGTTAATTATTTACTGCTTATTAACTAATTACCATCTCGTCGCAAAAATCTTCAATTTCGTTCTGATAATTTGCCTCGACTAGAATAAGTTGTAACAGAAATAGAGTGATTGCATTAAGTAATCAGCATTATTTTAATTGATTAGAAAGGCAAGATGGATTTCTCATTTTAGACACGGGAAGCAAGACGGATAGTTTATCAAAAAACTAGTACTTTTAATTTTTATTCATATCTGGAAAAAAACTCTACTTTAATTGATGTTATAACATAAGTAAAGTTATAATATTTTTATACTTGTTCTTTTATTTTCAAATACAGTATTATTTAAATAAAATCTTTTACATAATTTAATAAATAAAAAAGATTAAACAATTATATTCAATGATAGTATGTAAATCATATGATTTTTAGGAAATTGTATAGAGATATTTTTTGAATTCGTAAGGTGATGAAAAGAGTAATAAAAAAGATAGGTCTTAATTTTTGTACACATGAATTATCAAACATTATATATTCTCGATGTTTTTAATTTATTTAGTTTAAGGTGTTTATTTCTAGTCAATATTGTAACGAACATTAAAATAAATTTGTCATAATAATAATGGCTAGACACTGTCTACTCGTGTATACTCCCATAATCACTTATCCCTACAATTTTCAGGCTTTGTAATATTATTAACATTAACAGTCTATATTTTTAACAAGTCTAATATAATCATTATAAATTTCTATTTTCTTACTCATGTGTATTGGATGACAATTATTTTTAATGTTAATTTATTTTTTAGAAACTTTTTATATTTTAAAAATAGTTTACCAAGGAGACTTTTATGATAGAAATTGAGAGGAACAGAGAAAAAGAATTTCTTAATACTTTTAATAAATCAGGTCGTACTCTTACGACTCAGTTCATAAAAGTGCTTTTAGCATTTGAAAGTCATTTTCTTATGATTGAGGTGCAAAGTAAAGTAAAACTGATTTTCAAAATATAATTCTAAAAATAACTTTTTATTTATTATGATTGAACTCTATTAACATGAAAAACTGAAAAAACTTATACAGAAACCTGTGTTTTTTTTTAAATAACCAACATAATAATTACAAATATAACAATTATTTAAAAATTAAGTAATATAAAAAAGTTTATTTTATTGGGTTACAATTTAAAATTTACACTTCATCTGTGCTTTATTAGTAGTTCTTGAATTAACGACATCCACATCGTAAAATCAGAGAAGCAACATAAATTTGAGTGCCAGTATCTCAATATGATGAGAAAAATTAATAGCAGATCAAAGCATAAGTGTGAGATACATTTATTTACTTTATACATAATTTCTAGAAACCCTGATCTTCCTGAATTGGAACTATTCTAAGCTTTTCAGATGGAATATTGGTGGTCGAGTGTGAAAAAAAATCAGTGAATTTCAATAAATTTTAATGAAGCGCATATTTTACTTTCATTTGTAATAACCCATTCATTTTAATAACTCAATTTATATCCATGCCAAGTAGCATTAACTGTAATTTATGAAAAGTAAAAATATTTTTTTAAACCTTTTTTTTTTATGTATAAAATGTATTTAATAACGCGCGATATTATATTTGCAATTTAAAAAAATTTTTGTTTCCATGATACCCTTAAAATTAAAAATATAAAATAATTATGATCCAGATTTTTTTTAAGTATGAAAATTAATCTCTGGTGTAAAATTCTGATAAATGTACAACTGTTCAGATATTCAGCACTTGTGTACATTTGATGTCGATTAAGGTGAAACACGAGAAAATAGAGGATCGAATGCTCAAATAATATAATAACCTATAATGAAACTCTAAAATAATTGGAAGTTGTTGAGAAAAAAGAGAAAAAAAATCTATTGCCATGCAAAAGAAAAAAGAACAAAAAAAAGTCTACAACATATGGGATATAATAATGTGGGTGTGGGTGATTGGCGGGTGATAAGACTTGTTTGGGAGAATGTGTGGATGTGTCGAGACTCCGGCGGTCAAGCTAATGTGTCGTGCAGAACCAACACCTATCCAAAATCAATAGATCATTTTGAAGCGGGGGTGGCTTTCGGAAGTAAATTTGAGGGTGAGATACAAGTTTACTGGACATCTCGCAGTCGTGACACATGTTTATAATGTGCTTGTGATGCTAATGAAGCCGGCTAATCGCTGACTTTGAAAAACAGAAACGTCTCATAGAGATTTTCCCAGCTGCGAAAATTGCAGCAGAAGTTTAATCGAGATTAATGTGACGAGAGCTTTAAGCTTTCATACCTTTACGAGTGTCAGATATACATAAAAAGTTCATTTATCATTCTCTTTGACATTATTTGACTTAAATCTGATAATCTGAAATAAATCTCTATTTACCCTACCATGTTTATAGGCTTAAATAGCATATAAAAGTTGTTTGGCGTTGATAATTTTTGCAAGTAATACATAAAAACTAGCTAATTATTTCAACTTGATAAAGGTCAAAGTGCAGTAATACTATTACCATAAGCGTTTTTCTGAATAATTTAAGTAATGCTTATTGGGAGATTTTTTTGCACGCGAAAATACTCAGGATTTCTTTTAATATATGTTATGCATACAGTCACGCTAACAATTTTAAAATTAGCTTTTTTTTTATTAAACAGCCAAGTTTTTAGTTGTAATATGAGTTTTAAATTTTATGTAATACATGACTATTATTAGTTACAAAATTATTATTTTTACGACAAAAAAAATTTACACATATAATAATCATATATAATTGCAATATTTGTGTCACTGTTTTTAACATATTTTAACCAATACACATACATGTATATATTTGGTCATATAAATTACAAAATTTTGAATAAATATTATTTAAAAGTAAAATGAAGCTTGGACTTGAAAAATTTGTTAAATTATTTTATTTGTAATTCTTTAATAATATTTTTACAATAGATATTTTGTACAATTTTTTTTTTTTTTTTTTTTACTTACTAATTTCTGGGAGTATTAAGTGTTTATTCAATACAAATAAAATATTAAAAAAAAACAAAGAAAGTATTTTAGTTTTTGTATTAAGCTTTAAACTTCATGATGCAGTTCAGTAACAAATAAATCATTATCGTATGTATTGATATTAGATTAATAAATTTAAATAGTTGGAATAAAAAAACTACTAAAAGCTTCAAATTAAAACAAAATTGACAATAAATATTTTTCATTTTAAGTTTAATAACTTTATGTAATTATATCATTAAACCACAGAATAGATTAATTGAGTAAATTTGAAATTTCATTTTGATAAAGCTAAATCATAATGTATGCATTGTACGATATGCCTGGTTTTACGCACAATTCTGAAAACGTAGCAAAATAATTCAGAATTTTGCTTCTTTGACAAATTGAATTGCATAAACTCAAATAGATTCCTTGAGAATATATAAAATGTGGAAGGCGAGGTTTATACTTGAAATATGATTGTGAAGGATCTCATTGGAAAATGTCCAGTTTTTCAATCGACTCACATTTGACACAAATAAATGAATTATTAATTTACAGTAGAAAAGTGGTAAATTTATTTAATTTAAACATTTTATATATTATATTTTTTGTATCCGAAAGAAAATGAAAGCTTTAAAAGTAAAAATAAAGTGAGTATGTGTTTATTAACACGTATTAATTTATTTTATTCATTACATTTTATTTAGGATGGATTAATAAAATATTACTCGTAACTCGAAAATTCGTTGTAATATTTTATATTTATTTTTTTAAATTTATTCTATTTTCTAATTAATTTAGGAAATAATGACAGATCCGAATTATTTAATGAGTCGACATAAAATCAAACAATTATAAAATGACAAAATACATAAAAAGGAAACTGTAATAAAAAATAAGCTTTGCGTATTACCATTGAAATAATATTTTTATGTTTATAAATACGGTGATCATTAACGCTGAGATTTACTTTACAAGTTTTTAATTATTAATATTATTACAGACATAATTAAAACATCATTTCCCCGGAATAATCCAACAAATACTTTTTATTGATTTTTTTCTCGTACACGTAAATATAAACTTTTAAAAACTCGTTGATTTATTGGATTGCAGTTGCATTAAATATTGTAATCAGCTTAGAGATCATATTAATATTTGCCCGATCAATTCGACATCAAAATTTCTCTATATTGTTCTGGCGAAGTTACATGGAACATCTAAAGTACATCATAATTATTTACACAGTTTAACGAAGCGATTGTTCAGGTTTTGTTTCTATCAGCAGTTTGCAATCCCCTCATAATGTTGCTCTAGGTGGTGGTAATTCTTAGGAGGAATGGGCTCTTGAGGCTTTTCACCCCCTTTGGTCCACTTCTTTATTACTCAGAATGAGAACCTCATAATCCTGGAGGGAAAAAGCGGAGGTTCAAGCGCGTGACTCGGTGAAATAAATGAGTCGCGATTACTCGATAATGCGAAGCACGAGCGAACGCCAGTTCTTTCCTAAACTTTACTCCTTCTCTTCTTTATCTATTCGTGTTTCTGTAAAGAACTCGCCTAAAATTACTCGACGCCTTCCATGAGATAAAGGATTCCGGAGTTAATAAACAACCGGCACATTAAATCAGAGAAATGTCGTACGAATCCACGCGTATCTTCGTCCTCCCTCCTCCCCCCTCCCCACCCCCCGCTGCACCCTCCTCTATCCACCCACGAAAATTCGGTGCCGGGGTAGTTGACAGAAACTTGGCTGTGCCCTTCTTGCATTTCCTCGTACGAAACAATGCAAACGCGATGCCAATTGTACCCAAGTAACTGAGTGTTTTTGCCAAATCAAGAAGAGCTCGGAATCGATCAAAATTTGTATTATTAAACTTTTCATCGACCGATCTTTTTCTTTTTTCCATCTCAAAGAATGTTTTTAATATTTCAATAATTCAAAATTTGGATGTATTTATGAAATATCGTGCTTTCAGCTATCACGAGAATTAAATTAATTAAAATTACTAAACCGAGTATATTTAAAAATTTTTGTGAAAAACACAATTATATATTTTTATATTTCTGAATAATTAATTTATATAAATTATGATGATTTTTATAGAAAAAAATAGAACTTACATGTGATCATTTTAATAATAATTTTTTAAATAACTGATAAATAATACGTTCATATTTTATTTATAGAAAATTCTAAAACACACACACACACACACAATTCTTGGTAAATAGTGTAAATACAAAGTTTTAAATTTTCTTTTTTTTTCTCAAAACTATATAAGTGGGGTTAAATTATAGCCGGATGATCCTATTTTTAAGAGTCGATCAGTTATTTTCTTTACAGTAATTTTTTCTACGATGTCTCTTCGACTTTAGCCGTACAATGCGATTGCGCGTTACTCCAAAAGACACGTGCACAGCATCCGACGAATCTTCGACTTTAGTTTTTTCTCTCTCACGCACGAGTGGAAAAAGCATCCAACAGGAATCAAATCTAAGAATGAGAAAAGATATCGAAGAACAAATAATATGGATAACCACAAGAGGTAATGTGGTTATCCATGTTATTTACCCTTAGGCCATTATTTTTTTCAGCCCTTCTCATTTTATCATTCATCTCATTCTCTAATTCGTGATTTATTTGTGATTTTATATTTATATTCACTATTAACAAGTATTTTATATTTTTTTTATCTGGGTTTACTTTGCTACATTTAAACTTTGTATTAAAAACTAGGTGAATAAAAATTCTATTTTCACCTATGTTTAACAAGTATCTTATAAATAAATAGAAATACATAGAATGAATTTAATATTTAAATTAGTTTTTACCAGACGTGTGGTAAAATATACGTTTTTGTCCTTCTTTCATATTTATTTTGTATTTGTATATTGTATAAATATTGCTATTGAATTTACACGATCATTTTATAACTAAAAAAATTTGGCATTACTATGGCGATAATATAAATTGACGTCAAAACAAATAATTTTTTTGCATCAATCGATGAGTTCAAATTAATTAGCTTTATTATTTTAATTATTGTTTTTTTTTCTTTTAAATTTGAAAAAGTGTGAAGATGAATACACAGAATGAATTATAATCAATAATATCAATTGTATAAATCTTGTCGTTTTCAATTACAGTCAATTCTATGAATCTTTTAAATTTTTATTTAACAATAGATTTAATTTTTTTTTGTTTGTAATATTATTTATATAAATTTTAAAATATTCTAATCATTAACAACGATAGTGACGATCATATTCAAAATTAATATTCAAATGGTGAATATGATTGTCACTAAAATATATATATATGTATTAATAATATGTGTAAAAATCTTCTAAAATAAAATGTATTATTTATTTAGAGAGGCAAAATAGTTGTAAAAAAAATTAAAATCAATTCAACAGCAAATATTAGTTAGTTGAGAAAAATTTTAGGTTACCTGAAAACAACTTCAGTTTTTTCAGCACAGGTAGATGGACCTGTTATTTAGAAAACATGGAATTCACTCGTACATACGCAAAAACTTGAATTACACACACTCAACTAAATCCAAACACTGCAATTAAAACGAGCCGTGGGAAAAGTATTATTACACGGTCGATGCTCGGGCGGATGAGCGTTAAAAACTTTATGTCCTCGGGATCTCCTGTCCCATCAACCCCCGATCCTGATCCTGACCCGAACCCCAACCCCCGTCTTGCGTCTTCACCGGCAACGTAGTTATCTACTTGCATTTCACAAAGACCAACCCATAGGAATGGCGGAAAACAGAAATACAGAGATTATACCCGCCAAACCACGAAATCACCCACGCTTGTAATGCGCCAGTCGGGGATCATACAATTTTCGTTTAATTAAAACTGCGATAAAAGTTCAGAATCCTACGCTATTTATGAGAAATGTATTTGCAGAGATGGAAGTGAAATCATGAGCGAAAAGCACCGTAATTACAAAAATTAAAAAATACAATTAGCTGATTTTAAATCGAAATCGCAGTCTTTATTTACATTTTTCAGATAATCTAAACGATTTTCACAATATATAATTTACAGGATTTATTGTATAACAAATTATATTATTTAACACCGTCGACAAAACTTTTTTATGACCTAAAAAGTACTCTGTTTCTTTGATAAATTTTTTAAATATGGAATGTATTTTATCATTGGGTAATAATTATTACTGTAAATATATTATTTATATAGTAAAAGTAGTCTGTTTAAAGCAAATAGAACTAATGGATCAAACTAAATATAATTAATAATTAACAAATAATGATTTATTATATAATATATAAGACTTAACTTTTCATACATGTTTCTATGCAAGCACGTTCCAAATACTTTAACAGTATATAATAAGGTCACCCTCATGTGCATACTTGGACATGAACGTGATGAGGAAGGCCGAGAAATTGTCGAAAAGTAGAGAAAACAAGAGAGGGGAATGAGGGGGACGAAAAATTACTACAATCATTAAAAAACACATCTCTCATTTTTAAATAAATGAAGCCATTACCAAAGTACCACAATTGAGAAAAGGAATAATTTAAAAAAGTACGGATATTCAACAGAATGATTGCAATCGAATCTTGTAACGAATGATACCTATTTCGATAACAGATGAATAGACAAGTCAATGTACAGTATTGACAGTTTAGATTAACACTTTTTTAATAAATCTTTATTAAACAAATTTTATCTAATATGAATGTATGAACTACCAAATATAATTTATATATTTTGAATTTAGGAAGCTTTGAATGGATATGTTGAAAATTAAGCACCTTTATATATATAAGGGTGAAACAAAATGTAATTTAAAAATAAGAATTAACGAATAAAAAAAAGTTAAAATTAATATCATAAACATAAGATTGATTGGAAAAACGTATCGGTCCTTCATAGTGAGATAAATTATAGCAAACACTCTTTTACAGAAATACTATACATAAAACCACAAAATAATAATATTAATAGACAAGAGGATATAATATATTGTGATAAATACTACATATGTGTTTTAAGAATTCCAGACAAAACTTAAAAATTAGATTTATTTTAAGGTGATAGCAAAGTCTAAGTTACAACATCTTTCAGTACTGTATAATTGACGAAGTAACTCACGTCACCAATAACAAAGTTATTCTACATACATTTAAGGTGAAATATTTTGTTTTTGTACAATTTATTTATAAAAAATTATTTTTGTAAAATTTATAACTAATTCTTAATAAAAATTATGAAGCATCAAGAAGGATAACATACAGTTATTGAAATGTCGAAAAAATCAATATTTTTATATATTTTTATTATTTTTTTCAACAAGCCCTTTCGAAGATCTCCACATAAAAAACATACGTTTAACTAAATTAATTCGTATAATTTTTGTCCTAAACACAATTTTTCCTACAATAATAATCATTTGTTGATGAAAGTAACAAGTTCATCGGTGAAACCAATACTGCAAAGAGCCAACCAAAATAACGTTAAAATCCAAAACCATATCTCGCTTAGAATGCATATTTAGTTTTATGCACATTGTCAAAGCCCCTATTATAAAGTAGCATGAAAACGCGGGAGATGGTTCAAACCAAAAACAAAGAACAACTGAAGCTTTAAAAAAAGGAAGCTGAAAAGTTGAGAGGATAAGTCCAAAAGAATCAAAGAATAAAATAAAAGGGCTCGGGGGGGGGGAGAAATAAGGCCAAGATTTGGTGTTGGTCTTGAGCTTTTGGCAGGGTCTCCAATTCCACTCACAGCCTATTCTTTTGCGGTATTCGAAAACATTTCTTCAAGGTCCTTCCCAACTCGCACTCTAAATGTATCCGACACGAAGGACTCGTAAAGACGCATAAAAGCTTTGGCGCCACTTGGCAAAAGAAATGGCGCTTAATGCAAATCGTGAATTGTAATGCGAAATATATTACCATTGCGAACCAGACACATGAATTTACGGTCCAAGGTTGAAGGAGGAATTTTCGAATCCCTTAGAAACAGTGTGAATCACTCATTTTCTATTAATTTCGCTATAACATTTGGTAAACCCCCTCTATTTTCTATTACTTGCTTAATTTTGAACTTGAAATTTAGCCACTTGATTGATGGCTACGTTTAGATGCCGAAAATAGTTTATTACCTTCTATAAATTGGTGGGAAACACATTTTACTTTAAACATTCCATAGCTTTTATTTTATTTCCTTGGATTTAATAAAAATTATTTAATTAAATTTCATAATCCAGCAACTTTAATTTATAATTTCTTCGTATTATTACTAATCATAAATTATATGTGCAATTATACGAGTTTCTTAAAATGAAGCATATTGAACTTATCGATGAGCGAAAATTCTTATTAATTCTTATTTAAAGAATATATTCCAATGAGAATATTGATGGACCACAAAAAATTTAATTAAATTATTAACATATTTAAAGATAAATTATTCAAAATTATATAGTAAAAAACAAATATAGCTTCTATTTTTTTTAATAAAACTTGGTTATTTTTTCAAATATAAGTATATTCTCGACCATTATTAAAGTAAATAATATGTATAAACTCAAAATACTTCTTTAGTTTCTATTTGATTATTAATTTTAATTTAATGATTTATAATATTTAAAAAATGTAGATGTTTCAAATTAATATGATTACTTTAATTATTCATTTAAATAAATCTCTGCATAATTTTTCACAATATAAATATGTTTTCTAAACTTATATAAATTTTTTCAAAATTTTATATAAGTAAGCTCTTGTGTATTATACAAAAATTGAATAAAAAGTAATTATTTTTATTTATCAACAAATCAGAACATTTTTTATTTAAAAAATTTTCATACTATTTTATATAAAATGACATTTGCATAGCTGTTTTACATTAATTTTCAGTATTAATATAAAATATTATTGAAATACAATATTTCTTTCTGAGTATCATAAAACCGTAAGATAAATATAATAAATTTTCATAATTTAACGGATTTAAAATTACATTTACCGTTTTTACATCATTTAAGAATATAAAAATAATATATTTTATAATACATTACAAACATTACAAGACTACTGGTTTCTCTCACAAGAAGACCAAGAAACGAATTTATCGTTACATAATTACCAATTCAGGAAAACAGGAATAATCTGAGAAGATGTATTTAATAGGTGATTTATCAACTGTTGAACATGGGAATAAATGTATTATCGGTGCGGAAGTTGACCGAAAGATTCCCAAAACCAAAGTCACGTACATCCGTTCGTTTCGGAATTTCAAAGTAGCTTCCGTTTAAAAATCCTCCGTCTCGAAATCCAATCAGTAGCCAATTTCTGGACCATATTTCCCCTTTAATTATTATACACAATTACGTATAATATCATGTTTATATTTATATGTGATATGTTTTCAATCTCGCAATTATTAAGGCTAGTCTTGGGAGTCCAAATCATCGATACCCAATTTATAATTTTTGTAATCAGTATCTAAAATATCAAGTCGCTGATGCGAGATTTTTGTTACCACAGCATCGAGAATTCGATAATCTGAGCCTCTGAGAAATACGCGATAATACTAAATATTATTATATTATCATTGAGTACGCTGCAATAAATTAGACTGTACATATTTCAAATCAATAATATGAATTTATATAAAAAATTAAACTTTATTACACTAAAAATGAATTGAATATTCAATGTTGAAAATTATAAACATACAGTAACAGATATTAATTTTCTTAAAATTTCACTAGTTAATTCGATACATGCATAATTAAGAAAAAAATAAAATAGATAAATAATGATTAATGTCGTTGAATTGAAATATCATTTTAAAAAATATATAAGCACATTTATTTTAATATACATTGAAATAAAAAGTAATAATATATGTAGATAAAAAGTTTTTAAAATAAAGAAAATGAAGGCACTAAAATTATTATTATAACTCATAAGTTCATATAAAAATTTTTTGTTATACAAATATTATCATAAATATCAAGAATATTTACAAAAGCCCATTAAAAGTTATTTTATTGTGCGTAAAATAGCTTTAATATTTCTTTCATTATATAGGTGGAATTTTGAGAACAAAATTTTAACGATTTTTTGATTACTTAGTTGCATATTAAAAGTAATAATATCATTATAATCATTTCAAGGATTTATTTTTACGGGTTACGGATCATATGCAAATTAGTAAACTGAGGAACAAATAAAACACAGTTTATCAAATAGAATAAAATATATGATTATTTAAGAAAACTTTAATTCATATCATATATTAAATTAAAATAAAGTTTATACGCATAAAGAAAATTATTTATACAAAACCTTGGTTTGACAATAAGATTTGCTTTACTTATTCATTATGTAAAATCTAAACCAAAGTATCTCAATTTAGTATTGAGCGTATAATTCGTATGATTAATTAGAAATGATAACCAGTTGGTTTTTCTATATTTCTAGACATGACAATTACAGAAAAACAAATTCATTTCAGATTGGACTTATATTTTTGAAAATATCAAACTACGTACAGGTTGTGTATATAATTCTATATAAATATTATTACTAATTAAGTCATTTTAATTTATTTCTATGTTGTTCTATAGTATTTGAATCATTGATCTTAATTGATCTTGATCATTGTTAGTACTAACATTTTGGTTAATTGAAATTTGTACATTATGTTTTGGAGAAATTTATATTCATTATATCTATAAAATATACTCTTAGTATATTTTTTTTAAATGAATATAAATTTCTCCAAAACATAATGTACAAATTTCAATTAACCAAAATGTTAGTACTAATACTTTTTAATTCTATTTTTATATCTATTAATAAATTATCAATTAAAAATTCACTTGAAAGAATTATAAGACCGCTATCTACGTAAATTGTTAAAAACATTAATTTATTATTTTTAGTATAAATATAAAAACATGGATATACTTTACTTTGATATAAATTTAAAGTAATTATAAATATTGTAAATCTTTCTGCCCTAGATCTCAGAGAATGTTTTAATTCATATAACCTTTTAATGAACTTACACACACGATTAGTACTTTAAGGATACTTCATATAAATATCCTCTTTCAAATAAACATATAAAAATGTTGCTTTTATATAAATCTCTGCTAAAAACATATTATTTTTCTCTGTAATACTAAGCATTAAATTTTATGTATCAAAACGTGCAACAGGACTAAAAGTTTCCAGATACTCTGTATCCTCTTTCTATAAATGATTTTTTAGAACAAGCCGTGCTTTATAATGTTCAGAATTATCCATACTATGTTTTTCCTTTTTTTGTTGTTGTATTATTAATTATTTATTAATAATTTTTTATTTTTTCGTTCTTTTAAGAAGCTCCCAAGTTTTATTTTCAATTAAAAAATTCATTTCTTCATTCATAGTTTATTTTGATAATTTTTTTTTAATTACACACTATAGCTTTATTAAAATTATTTGGTGACTTATCAGTTAGAAACAATTTTAAAAAATCATTTCCATAAACCTCAATTTGTTTTAGCATATTTCTATTAAGAAGATTTATAAATTGAAGTATTCTTCTAATTTCAAATTGTATTTAAATTTTTGCACATTACCTAAACTCTTGTAGAATTTAAATTGTAGAATTTAATTTTGATCCTGATCAATTATCATAAAATAATTGATTGCAAATAATTGATCTTTGTTCCTCTTTAATTTATTTTTACTAAATAAATTCAAGAAAATCTTTATTAAATAAATATTATTATAAAAAATAGAATTTATAGTTTGAATATAGTACAAACTTTAATAATATTTCAGTGAACAATACTTAAAACTAATCTTAAAAATAGTCATTAGAAGTTTTAAAACTTTTTGCTAGTTTAATCTTTCAAATAATACTTCAATTTTTAAAAATTGTTAATTTTACGCTTCAACTTCCATTAAATTCTCAAATTCAATTTTCTCATTCAAGAAATCAATTATTTGCTGAGAATACCTTTATTGAAAGTGAGAAATTCTTCTTTCTTCCTTTTCGTTTATTATTTTTTAGCCTTTTATGGTCTTCTATTTATTATACAAAAGAAGAAATTATAAAGTTATTTATTACAATAAACTTATTAAAATATAATAAAAAGAATACATTAATCATATTTACTTTAAATTACTTAGTTTAAATTAATTAAATTCATATAAATTTATTTTGAATCAATCTGAATAGGTGCCTGAAATATTTTATCTTGATTCATTTTATTTCTAAAATATCAATTTTTAAAAAATAAAAGTGCTATTAGCAGTTTCAGTAAGAAATTTTAGTATTATTTTAAGTTCATTCACCAGGGATTCACTTAAATTATTAGCTTGTGAATTCGTATGATTACAAAAAAATAATTAAACATTTGGCTGACCAAATAATAATCACTTCATTGCAATCTCAATAAACTCACTAAACATAATTATTTTTGTAAATAATAAATATATCCATATTTTTTATTATTATTATTTTTTAATTCGAAATACTTTTCCACATAATTACATTAATTAAAACAAATATTTTCCTTTGTAATTTCTATATCTTTTGAAGTCAATATGTATATAATTTTGCTAATTAAATATATATATAATTTATAAAAATCTAATATTAATTATTCCTCAAAATTAATTTCATTTAGATAAAGATAAAGCAAAATTAATTACTTCGTGCTTGTACTTATTACATATTTGATTATGTAGTTTGTAAATAAATTAATTTCATTAATAATTTTTTATGATGATTAATTATAAACCATTAATTATCATCATTTTTTATATTTAATTTATTGCACGTTTTATATTATGTTTTTATTGTAATTAATTCCTTAGTAACTATATTATATTATAATATGTATAATATATTTGTGTAATTTAATGTATTATATCATCATTCAATGCTTTATTAATTTTTTTTGTAGTTTGAATTTTGATTATAGGTTATATTTTTTGTTTTTCTTTTTTGTTTCGACATCTGTAAATTTTATACTTATCTAGCTTTTTAATTCTCATGGCATCCATCAAATCTGTTTTATTATATACTACATTTACTATAATGATCTTGTTAAAGGCTTTTCTGCAGATCTTTGGAGTCTGATTCTGTAATCTTTTGCATTATATTTTAAAGAATAAAAAATTACCGTTTATTTTATCTTTTATTATATTTAAGAACGTTAAAATTTTAAATTCATTTTTAAATTTAACTTTTATATTTCTACCATTTTTTGCATAATAAATCCTATGCACTAGTCCAGGGAAAAGCAGAAAGTCACAAGCATCCTGAAATTTGTATATATTACTTATTTATTCGGGTGTCCCTTCATTTATGAATTTACATCTTTCCTTTCATGATTTATTTCATAAGCTCATGTAAGTGCATTGAAAGAGGATTGGGGACTTCATTAATATTGTTTGCGTATTCATTTTTAGGTTTACCCCTTTTAGTTTAATGTGTCTCATCCGATAAGCCTGTGTATTACATGCTCAAAGCAACGGGGAGTTCATGTATATTCCTTTAAAGACTTAACTCTTTTTTATGAAATACTTTCAAATCGATAAGATTTTTAAAGAATCAAAGATTTTACACAAATACTTGCTTTTCAGATTAAAAATTTACTCCTATTTCTTTCTAATTACATAATATCGCTTTTAGCAACTCATAAATTTGTTTTTAATTTGTCACGAACGTTATGGACCGGTCTCGACTATGCTTATTGAGCATTTTCTGATGGAAGATCATGAGAGGGTGTAGCCGGACATTCGACATTTGATCTTCTTAAAGAGAAGAATTACAGATTTACTTAGACTGGGTGACGACAAACCGACGGAGGAGCAACATCAAATATCTTTGGGGGCATGAGTTACACCGCACACCCAATGTGACCGATGCAGAAGGTTCACATTCATGATCTGACAAAGGACCCCAAATCTGCAAATGGGATGATTTGGGAAATTAGGGCCTTCCTTCAAAATCCTGCGAGATGGTCGTCCCTTTGATTCTCGTGAATTCAAAGTTTTGTCGGGGTTATACCTCGATCTCAAGGGTTAGGCTCGTAACGGGATTTCGGTTCTTAACAGCAGGCATCGACTAAAACGAAAATTGGACGAATATTAATCGGATAAGAGGATAAATGTGGATCAACTTCAATCTCGTCTTCTTTATCATTTCCATCGACACTCTGAGGTAAATATCTCGTTCGGATTCTGATACGGAAGAATCCCGATATAATAATTTCTACGACCATATGTAACAATTTACATGATTATGGTTTTTATTTTTATAATTAAGAAATTTGTTTTTACTGCAGATTTTTATTTCATTGCTCATTGTTAAAAATTTCATTGTTAAAAATAAAATTCTACAAATTCAGTTCAAGTCGATAAAAATATAATGTAATACGTGTAGCTCATAAAGTTATTTAAGAGAGTTTTAATATAATTTACATGTAATTTTTATAGCAAATAAAAAATTTATAGATTTAAAATAAACTTGATAAAATTAATTTCAATGTAAATATAATTTTATGTATGGTTATAATCATTAATCTGCACAAAATGAATACAATTTTTTCTCAACAATTTCTCTAAATTTTATAATCATCATTTATTGTAAAGAAAAATTCCATGTTAAATGTATCCTCTTCAATATACCAAATAAACACTCTCTAAAGAAAAGCTATAATCAACCCAAGAACGTTCGAAAAGGCAGAAAAACGAAGAAAAAAGAAAAATAGTTCCTTTTCCGATTATCCTCCAAAAAAAAAAACGCTGCAGACACGAATAGTCCAAGAGAAAGAGAAAAAAAAACAAACAAACAAACAAAATCCACCTACATATAATACGGCACGGTGTTGAGTGTTCCGAAACAGTAGGCCATCGCGAAATAATGAGATTTTTTTCTTAAACATATACTTTCCGCTAGTAGAACTCTCATATATAGGATATAGGATTTCCGAATAAGAACAAAATCGAGAGCTAACCCTCCATAAAAGATGACAAGAACAGACGACAAGAAAAAAACAAAACGAGAAAAGATGAAAAAAATGATTAAAGTAATTGATAATAGAGAAATTAATTTAATAATCTTATTGCATAAAATTAAAATTATTTATAATAAAGTTTGTCGTTTACTTTATTTATGATATAGATAACTAATATATTATTACATATATATTAATAAACTTTATTATTATATAATTTTATTTAAAATCAATTACATTTATGCCATTATTGGATATTATGCATTTGGCAATATTTGAATTAAAAAATTGACTATTGATTTTCATAAAAACGATTGGCTTAAAAACTCTATATTTATTTTTATCAATTAACGTAAACTAAACATATTTAGTTATTTTACTAAAATATTGAATAAAATCAAAAACAATAAAATAATTACGAATAGTGGAAATATTCACATGAATTAATATTTGCTAAAATTCATATTTAATATAATATTATTTCTGATGAATGTTTCCACTATTAATTCTTTATGGTAAATGATATAAATGTTTCCTAAGACATAATTTTTACTTTTTTAATTATATGAACAGTAGAAATATATTTTAATTAAATTAATTCGTGAAAAATATTATCCAATTTCTTTTTTAGTAGGTAATCAAGTTATTACATTAATGTAGACATCATAAATTACATTAAGGAGCAATGAGTTTGCTTAATCAAGGGTCGACAATGAAGATTCCAACGGCGATGTAAAAAAAAAAATTATTATATAAAGAAATTTTTAATAAGTAGTATTAAGGTACATTAAGTGAAACATCTAAATAATAACAGTAATTAATATAAAAAAGACATAAACAATTATGGAATAAAATGGTGGCACAAAATAATTTATGAAAATAATATGAGAATAAAAATTTATCCTGTTAACTTTACTTACATATCGGAACGGTTTATACTATTTGTATTGATCCAAATAACTATTCATAATAGAACGACAACGCCTCTTCACGGGAAAGTAATTCAAGAATTTTCAAAAATGATTGAACGTTCTCGAATATAGAGGCTCCGAGAATCCCCGAATATTCGTGAAAACCTTCGAACAATCAGAAAGATTTTTGCTCCATTTGTGATTCTTCTGTGTAGAGCTTTTAAACATATAAAGAGCGTATACTAAAATAAAAATTTAAACAAAAATAAATACATAGATGTCCACCACCACATGAAAAAATTTGCTTATTCGTGGTCTTGACATAAATAATTATTATTAATACAATCAAGTAAAGATTTTTAAAATAATTATTCTAGAATTTCTCTTTTTTCAATTGATTTTATTATTCATTAATATAATTATTTATTTATATTTTTTTATTACAATTTCCATGATTTTATTCAATTTATTACTTTGACGCATAATTTATATGAGGCGTCATTGAGTTAAATAGATGCACGTTTAATTTATATGTAAAATATCAGTGATAAAATCTAATAAATCAAAGTCCAGTTCAACAAAACAACTTTTTAACAATCCAAGTTTTTCTAGACATACCTTCTAAAAAAGCACTCGAGCTTAATAAAAAACAGCTTGGATTCCTTGGTGATAAAATGTTATTACCGTCTGAGCGTCTGTACGAATTTACTTAATAAAGCTGGAGGCAGTATTACCTGAATAAGGAGAGAACTCACGAGGAATTCGCGGCTCCACGTTCATTCCTTCGGGTCAGCTTAAGGATTCTAGTCAGGCCGCAGCCTGCCTCAATTTCAAATACGCGACTTGTGAAACATTGCCAAAGAAGTGATAGAGAGAGAGAGAGAGTGTGTGTGAGGAGGTGGGGTGTGGGGTGTGGCAGGGAGAGAGAGTACGGAGCAGAGGGATTGCCAAAGTGTGATCACAATCCTTATTTATATTTAGAGGGGATGACCTTTGAAAACCTGGTGGTCCAGGTGCTACGGATAGGCACGTAGCCTCCAAGCATTTTGATACGGAGCCTTCATTTTTCTGCTGAAAAAGTTTTAGGTATATCTGCGATTAAGAACCCCAGTCTTATGCAAAAGTGTAAATTGGCGTAGGTTACCAAGATGAGTGGTACAATTTGGCTAAAATTAAATTGAATTAAAACTTACGCTTTTGTTAATACTTGAATAAAAATTACCAACATTAAAAATTTTTTCTTGAAACATGTGTTTCTATACAACACATAAGACTACTGGCCTATATTTCAATGCCACTTCAATTGATATAAATGATAATCATAAGATTCAATTTATTGTTTTGTTTTAAAATTAAATTTTACTTTGAATATTGCATGTTAAATAGAAGCATTCTTTTATCTTGAAATAGTAAATATTTTTCTTTCGATTAAGAACATGTTCAAACACCCTCAAAAGAGAGAATTCAAAATAGTAAAATATTTTCCTCAAAAATTTTCTAAATATTCTTGCGCGTTTTTTAAAGTTCTATATTAAAAATTTGATTGCATAAGACTGGAGGCAATAATAATAAGAGTATGTAAAAAAGGCAAAGTAGAACAAATTACCGAATGAATGGTAGTTGTGAACAATTAAAGTAAAATTACGCAAGTGTGCCGTGTCACAGAGACTAGGGAAAATTGTGCAATACACACCCTTTAAGGGGGTGGAGGAGGAACGGAGGTGCGGAAAAGCATAGCTAGGGGGGTAACTGTAAGATGGCACTGTTCCAAAAAGTTTGAGAGATTAATCAACGCTTAAGGAAGTTTGTGACATGTTGATTCATCAACACATTTCTTATACTCGCAAAATTCAAAATGGCAGATAACTTTTTAAAGTTAAGAATTTCGGCAACATCGATTACACCCCTTTAATTCGCTACCTTTATCTCTATCCATCGTTCTTCTCCGCTCCCTCCTCTCTTTCTGATTCAGCCATTCAGGCTTTATTCGCCACAAGCAAAGAGTCCAAGGCACGATCGATTTCCTTTTGTTTTTCCATATCTTTCTTTCTCAAGTCCATCAGCTGCGAAATTGTCATATCTTCTTCGTTTTAAATAAGTCTTCATCAATATCAGCATAGTCTTTGCCCTTTCAATTATCCTAGCTATGGATACTTTGTTTAAATTTTTCATTTCCATAGAAATAAAAAAATTGCTCCACTGATTAGTGAGTATTTAAAAGAAAAATATTTCCTTTCTCAATTTACGCAAAATTAGTTATTCAAAATTATTAATAGATTTTTTTTTAAAGATTTCTATTATTTTGTTTCATCTGTAAAATAATATTTATAACTTTTAATTATTTAATTATTTTTAAAATTTTTTAAAATGTTAAATATATTCATAATTTCTATGTAAATATATACATAATATGCATAATTAAACTGGAAAAATTAATCTTACAAAAAAATTAAACAGAATTATTAATTTTTTCATACAATAAGATTATCGTGATTCCAAATTTTACGTTATATTAAAAAAAAAAAATTGTTTAAAAAAGAAAATCCTTGAATAAATTTATTAAGCAGTTATTAAGTCTATATTCAATTACGTAGTTTAGTTAAATATCTATTATTTTTCATGAAGTAATTCTTTTTCTGTACCTATTTTATAAAATCAGTTTCATGATAATATTTCCAAGAATTTATTGAAATTAGATATTAAGCACTATAATATATTATTTTATTAAATATTTACTTCGTATATTTTATCTTTAAAAAATTATTAGATTTTTCAATAGCAATCAAAATATGAGAGTACTAAATTATTTAAACATTTCATCTATATTTTAAAAATTGATTAAAATTTTGTTTTTTTTATAATAAAGCTTAGTAATAATTTGTATTATAATTTGACTAGAATTAAATTTAATTCAATCTTGTGCTTTCGTTAATAGTTGAATAAAAATTATCAATATTAAGATTTATTTGTAAAAAGTATTTCTATACAGTTTATAACATTAGTGACCTGTATTTCAATATTAATTAAAAATATACGAATGACAATTGTAAAATTTAAATTGTAAATTTAATTTTTATTTTAAAATAAAATTTTACTTTGAATTTTCCCTGTTAAATACATGAATTTTTTCATCTTAAAGCTTGTATACTAATATAGTAAAAATTTTAAATTCGATAAAAAATACATTCATACATACTCAAAAACGTTAATTTAAAAAATCTAAAATTATAGAAAATCATTAGTTTTTATTAGTTTACATGTAACTTTAAACATTTTCTGATTACATTTAGTAGCAGGTACTGGATCATATGCAATGTCAATAATATTAATGAGAGAGTATTTATAAACTAAAGTTAATAAAGAAAATTTTATCTAATCTTAGGGAAATAACAAGATATATCAGAGTTTTATTTATAAAAGATGTATCGAGTTATGTCAGACCATCCTTAATAATGAGATGGAAAATCTGGGAAATTACGAATACATGTAAGTGATGAAGTCGTGCGCGAGAAATTTGTTTCTTCATAGATTGCTCTCTATAATTCTGGGTGCGTGTGGGGTGATGTGGGTGTGTGTGTGGGTGTGTGGGTGTGGGTGTGGGTGTGGGTGTGTATCTACATGTCTGCCAGTCTCTCTCTATCTATCTATCTATCTACTTCATCGCTAAAACTTGGAGCGTGAAAATGGCCCCGTGAGTGCAGGTGAATGGCTTCTCTTTCGTATTCATAGACTTCGCCGTCCTCGCTTCCGTTTTCCTCGAAACAGGTCTAGGCACCAGTAAAGGAATTAGTATTTAGAAACCAAAACAAGGCTGTCTCGCTTCAACCGCTTCTTCTCTCTCTCTCTCTCTCTCTCTCTCTCTCTTTCACTCTTTCTTATGTGGTTTTGTAGCGAGGTTCAATACAGAAGATAACGTAAAGTGCGATGGAATACTCTGGGCGCGCAAACTTTCAGTAGCAAGCTATTCATGAAGGGAAAAGTGAAGAAGATTTCATATTCTGATGATGATATCATAATATACTATAAGGCAACGCTCCCAGTTCTAATTTAATAGAGTTACTCATAAACATTTTTTTTTTACCGAAAAAATTCACTGAATTTAATCATTTTGTTTATAATTTACTTTTCCATATTTCTTTCGCAAATTGTAAATGTAAATCGAAATTGAAGTAAAGTTTTTTTAAAAACCAATTTTTAGTTTAAAATTCATATAATTTTTTATTTAATTTATTTCTTGATATCGAAAATTTACAAAACTTCGCTTACTACACAAATTTTCAATTCTAAAAATTTTGTTATATAATTTAATATTAATCATGTTCCTTGTTAATTAATATATTTTTAATATTTTGTTAATAATTAATTATTGTAAAAGACTATATAAAATCATAATAATAAAAATTTGTTTTTGAAAAGTAGAATCCTTTTAAGCACTGATTAAGCATTTGTTATTTTTTAAATAAAAAAATATTTATTTAGTAATTTAAATTACTTATTACTACAAATAATTTTTTGAGAAAATTATATTTTGATTCAGAAAAAAAACAGTAATTTGGAATTTAGACTTTTGTATAATGTTATAAACGAAAAAGATGTAATTTCAAACGTTAATTTTTTTCGTTAAAATTTCTTCGCTTACGTTTATTCTGTATGTAACTAAATATTTTCAAAAAGTAGCCTCTGATTTATTTAAAAATGAAAAGTTTATTAAATGAAATGAAAAAAATAAATTAAATTTAATAAATTTGGGTATGTGAATTATAAGGTCAGGTATATAATCTTATAATTTAATTTTTTAATTTATAATTCAAGAAATACAAGCAACAAAAAATTAATAATATGATTGTAGAAATGATGTTTCGATTGTAGAAATAACTTTTTATTAGAAATAAAATATATCAGTATTGTACTAAAAATTGAAATCAATGCCGAAAATAAAAATATTTATGAAGACGTTTGAAGGTACTTTAATGAACAAATAAGCAGGGAATCTAAATTTTATTGAGCTTTGAATGTGATTACAGAGAGTCATATATCAGAATCAAGAAAACTTTACCTAAGCTCTGATATGGAGATTATTATGAATTTTCAAATTAAAAATCAGCAATAGTAACGATAGCTCATGTTTGCTTAGGCTCGTGATAAAGATATTATTCGTATAGAGAGCGGGTGCACTTAAATCGCCCTAACCACCCTAGACGACCTGTCGACCCGAGTACACACCCCATCTCAATTTTATGTAAAATCCACGTTTAGATTAGGATAATCAATTTACCGACAAACAGCCAAAGTTCTCAGGCTGTTTGCTCTGGCCATCGGCGAATGTTCCGCACGTCGTCGCTCGCCAATGAACGTCGACGTTTTCATTAAACACGTGCCCCGATGTTACACATCGTCACAGGGATACCCGGACATCCGAGGCTCGGATGCAGGGGTGCGGAAGTAGAGGCCGAGGGATGAGGGGGAGGAAATTTTGCCGATATCAACCCTGGTCTCTTCGTTAACTTTACCGTAGGGTAAACACCCACAAATCCTCGAAAAATATCTTATCGATCACTTTTCGATATTGCCGCCTTGCTTTTTAATTATCACCTCCATTCTTTTTTATTGTTTGTGATGTGAGTGCCAGAAAAAGTCCAAGTAATTTTTACTCCAACTACTTCACTCAAACTTTAAAAACTTCCCTCAAATTGTTTTTATTACTTCAACGTTCAGCAATACCAGCAAGTGCTGGATTCTTGGATAATTATCGTGCAATTCAAAAAGATTATAATACCAAAATTTTGTTTAATTTTAATTGAAATTATATTTATATACTTCATAATAAATGTAAAATTTATTTAATCCAACTAATCTTCTTAAAATGTGTTTGATATAGGATAAAATTATTTAAATAATCGTATAAAAAAAAAATAAAAAAAATATCAAAAATAAAATCATATCATTTTCAACGAATTGCTAAAAAAGCCATAAAATTATTTTCAAATTGTCGTAAAAATTAAAATAATTTTAAAATAAAATTCAAACCTATTTTGACGACCGGCCATGTAAAACAAATCAATTAACACGACGACCAAACCATTAAAAATTAAACCTACGACACACATCCACGTGCCACATTGTAACTAAATTCACCAATATCAAATTGGCCATTGTCTTTTTGGCTTCCACATAATAGTCATCCTACCATCAGAAAAATGCTAATGGAACTTTCATGTATAAACGTCAAGGGTTACCGTTAATTTAACTTTGAAAGTATTTTCAACAATTAGCACTGATGAACTACACGATTTCGCCTACCTTTTAAAATAAAGCTACATTTTATACCGAAAAAGTGTTTTCACTTTTAAAATAATCAATGGGTTTAGGTGATGTATTGTAATGCAAAGTGCACAAGTTTAAAAACTCGTAGTGATATAATTTGTAGACATAATTGTTTTTAAAACACATTACGAGTATAATGAACTTTGGCTTACCATTGAAACTTAACCTCGGATAAAAAATAAAATAAAATAAAATTCCTGGGAACGTACCTGGTTGATAAAAATAAAGATCCGCTGCACGCGGACACAGAATCACCTTCGAAATGCGCTCCACGCTCTCTGTTTGTCTCCGCGATCCTGCGGATCTTGACACGAACGATTCCACGTTGCAATTTTGTGATTGATGACACCTCGCGAAATTAATCAACCGAGAACTGAGAGAGAAGCACCCTTCACACTTATATCTTGATGTTTCACTGACTGACACAAATCGATTACGAACCAACTCTTTTTCACCGAAATCCGGTCAATGACCACTGGGGATCTGGTACTCGTTTCCAAGGAGAAGGAAGAACCACAATTTATTCGGAATTGCGCGTGTTGCGAAATTGTTAAAAAAGGATTGCGAAAAGGTATCACGTGAAGCTTGGGAAATAATCTTTGCGGCTAGTGAGCCGTGGACTATTCATCCGTGCACTATCATCCCTTAGGATGAGCCCCTCATGCAAAACAACTCACGCGCGCGCTCACCGCTCTATTCCTTGTGTAAAAAATGACAGCAAAGCATCACTCGGACGTGGGTGTAACAACAAACCGAAATCACGGGAGTAAGAGGAGCCTCAACTTCACATCTCCAGGGGAATCCTATCTCACAGAATCATCGCGTGGTCCTGGCTGAAGTCGCCGCTGCTGATGCAACCTAATGAGCACTGCAATGAGGTTTGGTGCTCATGGGGTGCGGACTTGATTTGTACCTTGGACTTGAAGCACCCGGGCCAAGGTCAGTGCGCGTGGGCGCCACGTGGGAACACGCAATGAGTCAAGGGCGTTGTGGTTGATGCGAGGGGCAGTGACTCTTCCGACGCCGGTTCCAACTGGCTTCAGCTTGCACTCATCGGAAGATGGTGAGGCCGGGGCGTCCTGGGTTGATGCGGGGAAAGCGACGATGGACTCACTACTACTACTACTTATCTTTCCGTATCCCTCCCCTGCCCCCGGTACCTCGTCGTCTCCTGGATCAGGTCTATCGTCACGTGCGAATGAATGACCGAAACACTCGGAAAGCTACGCGTTTGTCCGATTGCAACCGCGTCCCTCTTCCTCGCTCGGTTTTCCTCCGTGAGGGGTTAGGGGAGCTGACGGGGGGACTGAGCAGTGGGTGGCGGGAAAGGCTGAGTAAAGGCCAACGTGTGTGATTATGTTGAGCACTCTCGACTCTCGGCGTTCGAATTTTCGGAAAATGACCGACACTCGTCCTGGAGAGAGAGGGAGAAGCGGGTGTATGTGTTCACTGCGGGGTCGCTCTCCGCACACTGAGGGATGAACCACCGAGTCCGTGACGTCACGAACTACCACGCGGAGAGGAGGTTCGCGAGGGTGGGAGTGCGCCGACGCTGGAGTCGCTGCCCGTGGTTCATGCCACCTTCCCTCGAGTCGATTGGACCCTCTCGCTACCTCTCTGTCACTCTCGTTCCATCCATCTGCCCGCGTCTCCCTCCTGCCTTCCGCCGCTTCCTCTTTTCTATCTATTTTTTGGCATGTTATATATCCTCCAAATACAAAAAGATTTGTATCTTTTTTCCCCGTGCTCAGCTTCTCTAGAGCGGCGTGGATTACAGTAAAATCGTTTCCTCCGCACAAAACAAAAACGATCCGGGTAAAGGTTAATCCTGTCTTTCTTTCTCCTGACTATTCTCTTCTTTTTTCACATCACTCTAACTGAAAAGTCCAAACTTACGCATGTTGAATGTTCCATTATTAAAGGGTATGAAATTGACACATTGACTATTAAGTAAGTGTTGAACGTTAACTTATGAGCAATTTAAAAATACAATTACTACGTGAATTAATAATATTGTAAAAGATATGTATATGTGCTTTTGTGTGTGTGTGTGTGTGTGTGTGTGTGTGTGTGTGTGTGTGTGTGTGTGTGTGTGTGTTTCTTTTAGCTACTTATATAATTTTTTTAAACAGTTTTAATTCCAATTTAAAAAAAAAATAAAGTGTATAAATGAAGTCTTTCAAAAGTTGACTATACTGAATGATTTATCACATGTATGTTATTATGGTTATGATCCACTATTGATAGCTTTTCTGAAAATGTGAGTATTGATCATTATTGTGTCTTAATTTCAACATTCTAACGTAATGCAAAATGGTGTTAAAGGTATATATTTTAAATTAAACCCTCGAACTAGTTGATGCCTGAATATTATATATTTAAGAATAAAAAATCATAATTATCAATTAATTTATATTTAATTTTTAATCGATATCCGTTCCAAAGTTAGTTAAAATAATATATAATAGTTAATTGTAGAAAAAATTAAATTTAATATGATTTAATTCATCGATAACTATGACTCAATTGTATTTGTTAATTTTTTTTTATTTTTTTTTTTATTTCCTTAATTTAAATGAAAATATTCTGAATAAATTTTTGTGAATTTATTTAGCCGTTACTTCTCCACTTAAATATTTTATAATCATCTTACTCAGAATCATTAAATGATTATTATATCAATTGCTATTTTATATTAATAATAACAAGATAGCAAGCTTTATCGACAAATATGCACAAATTATTGATTTTCATGAAAAATTTAATGGAGTAATCATAAATTTAATATCTATCGAATTTAAAATGTCAAAGCCTGAATAGAATGTACACGATGATTGTGGATACTGAAACACGAAAATAATTTCTCTTCAATTCAGTGTAAGTGTTCCTCGTGCTCATTACCTTTTTGTAGCGATACGCTTTGATACTTTGTACATCTCTAGGGAGGAATGAAATAAGGGACGAGGATGAGGACGAGGACAAAGATGAGAAAAAGATATAGAGATGGAAGAAGCAAACACTGGATAAGCGTCGGGAACATAGAGCAAGCATGTCGCGAGCGTAGTTTCCCAGTCCGATATGACAACTAGAGAGAAAGAGAGATAGAGAGACAGACAGACAGACGGACAAAGAAAAATAGAGACAGGTAGAGAGAGAGAGAGAGAGAGAGAGAGAGAGAGAGAGAGAGAATGAGGCAGAGAGAATATGCGGCATAGGAAAAACAGAAAAGCAGGAGATTCTCAAAGCTCCCTGGACCAATGTTACCGTGAAAAAGTTTGAAATGGAGAGCGCCTGGGCAAATTTCATCGCAACTTTAGCCCAACTTTCTTCCCTTGTTCAAGAAAAATGAAAGAAGAAAGACAAAAAGACAGGGCCTTGTTAGAGTAAATACAATGGATAAAGACAGAAAAGACAGAGGCAGAGCTTAGAATTTGACAAGTTACCCTACCTCTGTGAGAAATGACCGATAAGATGCTGACCTTCTTCCGTCTTTCTCCAGTTCAACTTTTACTTAAAAAGATCTCTTCCACTCGAGACTTCGTATCCGAACCTTATTCCCTTACTCGTTTTGATGTTCGTAAAAATTCCAGCTCTTTTTTTTCTCCTAAAGCAGTCGGTGTGTGAGGGTTGGGGGGTGGGGGTGGAAGGATCGCTTTTCAATTACGAGCCTTTTAATAAACCTCTCCTCGAGCAAAATAACCCCGACTCTTGACTCCTTTAATATACGGTTTGAAGTTGCATTTCTCTCTCATATCTACGAGAAATTACACGTGATAAATAAGAAGATGGAGGCAAAAAGCTAATGTAATAAACAATAATATCGTGATTTTGAGCTTTGAATTTTAATTTTGGAAAATTATATTTTAATAAATATTTTGATGCATTGTCAAATTTGTTCAAGCTTAATTATAATTGAGATTTTATGGTGTTATATCAAGCTATATATGCATATATTTTCAGTTGTTATCTATATTTTTCAAATTTATTTTTATAAGTCATAAAAATTATTCAAGTAACACTACAAGGAGACATTTGAGAAAAAAATTAAAAAAACAATAGAATGAATTGTTGGGAATAAGGGAAAGATTTTCGAAATAAAAGTTTAACTTTTTCTCTAAGTTCTAAAAATGTTAAGATATTCCCTTCGAAGGTATTTTTTATGGATACAAGACTAACATCAATGCTTAGAGAATCTGATGCTGCATGATTAACCCGATCTAAGGTGAGAAATCATTAATGCGGTCGAAGAGCGAGATATACTTAATTCGTATTGATGTAATAGAGGATTGGTATGGCTCATTCGATTACCCGTGAATCATAAGGTAGGTAGTTCATATCTGGTAGTTGCAATCCGTAGGAATTGAAGAAAAAAAAAATGGAAGCGCTAAAAAAGAGGAATAATTCACCGCTGTAACGTCGGTCATCCTCACTCCATCTCCCTTTATCTCTCTCATTTTAACTCTCGTGGATGCATACTTCGTTACCAGTACTACCTCGAGTTTTCTCTATCTGTTTCTGTAACTTTTTTATCTGTCTGGCTAACTCACTTCCTTCTCCTCTCTCTCTCTCTCTCTCTCTCTTTCTTTCTGTCTCCCTCCCTCTTTCCATCAATTTCTCAGTTTTTCTCTCACCAATAGTATTGGTTGAAGCATGTGTTGGTGAAACAAGAGAAAAAAAGAGGTAGATGGAAATCAATAGCCCTGAATAATGAACCTCAAGGCAACAACTCTCCTTCTCTCACATATATCCTCACTCTCATTTAGTTACCATAGTTCGAAATAAAAAATTTTATTCAGTTGAAGTAATGTATATATAAATTTAAGACAGAAAAAGAAATACGAAAAGAATTAAAAATAACTGTGTAGAAAATATACTATTTATTTAATTTTTCATAATTTCCCCCTTTTTTCATAATCTTATTTTAATTCTCATGATATTATAAATACTTCTTTTAATCCTTAAATTTCTAAAAGATTCTTCTTCTTCTTCTTCTTTCCTATTCTTTTTTAGTTGCATTAATGCCATGAAAAATAAAACACTAATATAAAAATAAATTGTTTACATAATAAAAAAGTCATATTATGCATAGAAATTTGTATTGAGTACATAGAAATTTGTACATATAAATGCGTATGTATATGTAAGTAGTGGGAAAAGAATAGACAAAGATACAGATAAACAGAAAATAAGAATTGGTCTGCAAATTTATAAATATGAAAATGAATCGAATTTCAATTTAATTCATATGATTAATTTTTCAGCTTAAAAAAAAAGATTAAAAAAATTGGAAAATTCTATTATTAAAGGGTCAATCTAGTCTGACGTGAGAAAAATTTACGATTTATTGCAAAAAACGAAATTTTTTTTTTTTTTTAAACAATGACATTTTAATTTGTGGAGTATTAAATACTATAGATTCAATACTATTATAGATTAAATACTATATAGGTATATAAAATTTTATGGAGATTAATTATAAAAAATATTATATTTTACAGGTAATCATCTGATATCTACGATATTAACTAATTTACAACTTTTTTTTTGGCTCCACGATTTCTTATATATCTTAACCTGAAGACAATATTTTTATTTGACATTTTAATCTAGATTTAGTATGTACATATATTTATAAAGTTTTAAAAAATTTACATAATTATTTTTTTCACAATTTTTGAAAAAAGAGATATTTTTTCAATGCGTCAGTCTAGATTGCCCCCTTAATTAGTATTTCAAAATGTAAATTATGTATTTCTGAAAGCAATAATTGTAGATACTTGTCCTGTGCCACTATCATTATTAAATTATATAATAATAAATTTTATAGTATTTACTAAATTAGTATCTTATGTGTATATTTCTAACAGAAAAATTACAAGGCGATAAAAAAATAATTATATCAATTTAAATTATTGATACTTTACCAGATAAAACTTGTTGTTATAAATGTATTAAGTTTTAATTATTCAAAACTGAGTTACATTCTTTTTAAGAATATAATATATATTATATTATATATATATATATATTTACATAAGTGTTGTACATTTAAAATGTGAAAAAAATTAATTAATATAAATTAATCTTGTATAATTTTACATTTTAATTAGGTTGCTTTCAGTAGGAAAAATGGTTATATAATATTAACTACGTGGCGCCATCTAATAACATAGTAGTAACGAAACTCAAGAAAAACTTAATCGCTCGATAACCAAAACATATTGACATTTTTGCAGAATGTATAATTATATTTTTTTTTAAATTTCTTGAATTTTGCGTATAATTTATCACTAAATTATTAATCAAGTGAATTTAAAAATGCTTCCAGGTTTTATTTCAAATGAATAAAAATAAGTAGGAAATTTTACTCGATCGAAAAATTCTCTTATAGATTTATTTAAATAGTAAAACAATAATTTAAAAATAAGAAATTAACACTAATACATATCTATTAAAGAATGTTAAATTTATTTAATGATAAAAAACCTATTTTTTTAATATTAATCTCTATTTTGATAGGATTTTTATTCAGATAAATTATTTATATTAATCAGTATTTATATATACATTGTCTGTCCCCGAAGTATCGATTTTTTTTTTCATTTGGTGTCTATTGGTCGCAGCGATTATTTGAGAGAAGTCTTAAAATATAGAAAAAATCTTTTTCCATTTATCCCTTTTTTATTTTGTTTTTTTCGATAATTAGATGCGGCACGATTTTATTTCGCGCGAAGGGTGTTTTTCGATTTTCATGAATCTGAAATGTAAATAATGAATTTCTCGTTTCTTAACATTGTACTATTTTATTGTACGTTTTCCAAATTACAATATTTTTAGAATGTTCAAACTAATTGAAAATCATTTTGGTAATTTTCACTTTCAATTTCCAATACATTTCCATGATCACCTTTTTAATTCTATTTGTTTTTAAACCCACATCTGCATTTTTGTTAGCGGAATCCTTCAAAGAGTTACCATCTAAATGTAGGTCTTCTCGTCCATTATTCGATCATTTTTTCAACCAAATGGAAGCAGTTGTCGCCCCAGTGCAATAAATTTAGAGGTAAACAAGAGTTAATTGTTTTTATTTAGAGTTTTAAACTTTTTTTTAATTGCATTTTCAGAGGACCATTTACTTCATCTCCATATTCAATCAGTTTTTAAATATTTCACTAACAACTCAATATATCCTTAATTTAATATTTTGTTAATCAGATTTGAATATACAAAAATTATATTTAATTATTGTATAATTTATTTATTTATTCCTTTACTATGGAACAAAATATGAAATATAAAATTAGCTGAAGCGAGAAAACGGTACATGTCTTGAATTTTATTAATAAATACAATAAAATTATTATTGAATATAATAATAAAATTACTTTCTTAAAATTAAGTGAATTGTCATTGAGATATTTGTATTGTATACTATTATATATATATATATATATATTCACTGTTTCAATATAAAATATAAATTTCCATTCGACATATTTTTATGTGTTAAGAAGAATACTAATAAAAATATCAATTTTTTTTAACATAAAATGAATAATTTTATGAATTTAAAACCATCGAGAGTCTATTTAATTTTACAGTAGTTATAAGACTTCAAAGACTTTAGATTATATTATTGAAAAATTATATCAGCTATCGAAGCTTTGGATCTCGCAATATTCAGTCTCAGAGAGACAACACTCAGCTTTCAATGCTAACTATTGCCATAAATTAACTCGATCGCAGATGAAAAGTCGTATCTATCTGCTCGAAATCCTCCCGGACTATCGCGAAAATAAAGTAAAGTCTCTTCGGTAAGTAAATCGAGGATCTCTTTAGCCCTAATGTCCCCGCAGTTCGTGTTCGATAAACCGAGGATGGAAGAAAGAAGAAACGAAAAGAGCATTGAGAAAAAAATATTGGGTTCCAGAACCGGTAAGTTCACCAGAAGAGGAGGCGATTCCTCGTCAGATCCTCATCTCAAAAGAATGCCTCTTCTCTGCTCACATGCAAATCGGCCCATCATCCCCTAGAATAGGGGAGTGCTTATTCTTCGAGTTCGTCGGGATGGAATTTTTCACTCCCCCTCTCGGCTTCCAAACTTTTTATACAACTAGTGCTACTTCTATTCATTTTTCTTCTTCCCGTCTGATCGCTCAATAGTGAGGCAAAAGAGAAAGAGATTCCTTGACAGAACGAGGATGACGGCAAATTTCAATTGGATACGAGTCTTCCAGTTGTTTCTCTCTTTCTCAGCACTAATAACAGGACACTCTTACCTGTATTTTCCTACTTTACACAACTTCTTCAGCTCTTGTATTATAATTTCTATTTTTATACGCCCACTTTGGCACTCATAAGTATGCTCGCATGCTACTGGTTATGGAGCTCGACATGATGCACGAGTAATAAAAATTCCTAAAGTGCATACTTATATTTACGTACAGTCGGTTTTAGATGTTTTTACACCAAGCCAAAATTATGATTTTTATTTCAGAGATTTCACTTTTACGAATTAAATGGGTTACAAATTATACCTTGAGTATTGTTGATAACTTTTCCTGTGTAAGATTAATTTACAATTATATTTATGAATATTACTAAAAAAAATGTCTTATACACTAATTAATAACTCATTTTAACTAAAAATATTTTTAATTTAATTATCAAAATTCATTTTTTTTTAATTTTTAAAGTACAAATAATAAATAGTTTAGTCATTATCATTTTTTTAAAAGTGATTAATTACACTACTATATTAACATTTGAAAGCTGAAAAAACAAACAATCTTCAAATATATTCAAATTTTTTATTTCATAATATAATTGCATAAAAATGACTTTATTACTTCCATAAATATAATAGTAGTTTTATCTTATCTCTATAATTACAATTTTAATTTAAAACTAGTGATGCATTCGCTATGGTTTGTGAAATTTTATTAAGGCATTGTAGAAGAAAAAATCTTAATGTGGTATAGAAAATATTGCGCCAGAAAAAAATTTGCAGGTGTGCAATTAAAATATCAAGTATAAAGAAATACTCAACTGCATATTGTATGAACTGAGTTTTCCATTACACAAAATCTAATTTTAGAAATATGAATATAATATTGAAATTAATTAAGTTTAGTCTAAAAAAACGAATTCACATTAAAATAATAATGATAAAATTTTTCTTTTTACAGAAATGATTTTTTGTGAACAATTTTTAATAATGTAAACAGTAATTAGCAAAGGAACAGTTCTGCTATGTTTTTGAGATCAATGGAAAAAAATTTTAAGTAAGAAAGCAATTATACATGGAATGAGGTAATAATAATATTATAGTTAGGCAAATATCAGAGATTTGTAAAAAGAATTTGATCGATTAAAAAAAATGTTGTAATCATGTAGTTGTAAGACGATTGAAATCTAATAATATACGATTTAGTAAAATTAATTATAAATTGTTAAATATAAACCCATTTTTTACTGATCCCCTAATTTATTATTTTGACTTATAATTTGAAATTAATAAACTATATTTCTGTAGAATGTTTTTCGTTTCATTTAAAATGATTAGCATTCAAATAGTGGATTAATTTCTTTTTTCATTTTTATTAATTTAATTGTGTACTATTTTGATTTTGTAGAACTTATAACAAATATAATTAATAATAAATATTACTCTGAAGAAATTCTATTCTGAAAAGAATTTCTTCTCAAAATATATAAATTTTAATAGAAAAAGTGCAGGTCAAAACCGTTGTTAAAGTCGGAATCAGCATCTGTCCTTTCTTTCAATAATCAAGTGTACATATATAACATTCATCAGTATCTATTTTAAATAAAATCATATCAATTGTTCGCAAATGCACACGTACTTTTAAAATGAACTATAAACGAACATCACATCTTCCATGATGGTCAGAGTCCAAGAACAAGAATACTTTTCTGTCATTTCACCCATAATAATCGTGCTAATTACATAAAACTAGATTTTCTTTCTTTATCATTAGCTTATGATTCAGACTCCCTATAAATATATCTCTATATAATTTTTTAACTAAGACTTAATGAAAATTAATTTGTAAAAGTCAGTAGTAAAATTAAAAAAACACGGCTGTTCATAAAATTGTAATTTTTATATTTAATACTTTATCCTTAAATTTGTTTACATTACATTATGGAAAAATGAAAATTCAAAACATAATATACTGTCAAATTATCCACATAAACAAAAGAATAATTAAAAAATTTTAATTCATCCAAACTGCTGTTTCAAGTGAATTTTTAATCAGCATTTCATGTGGAAAAGGAGCCAAGAATCAAGAAACAACAAAATAAACAAACTAATTACTTGAAACATTTGTGAAGTATCTCCATCGATTTAGCTCTATCTCAGTTTTATAATGTGTAAAACTCATAAAACTGTGGAAAAATTGTTCATTTTTTCACTTAGATGACCATTTTTTCCATAAATCATCAAAGGAAATGAAATAAAATGAAAAAGAGCTAAGATTTTAACCCAGTAGATCGAGTCTACGAGGACCATAACAAAGAGACAAAACTCGAGGTCGATTCGCATTGAAGTGAACAAAAGAAGTCTGCATGACAAATAATGGGGGGATAACGCAAATGCGTCCACATGGTCGAATGCATCTGTAGATATGTGGATGAAACATTTTTTATGGAAATATGATAGATCCTTTTGAATCTCGGATTGAACCTGAACCACCCTTCGAACTCTCCTAAACCCACCTGATTCCTTCGAAATTTTTCGATAATAGTCTGTGTTTTTGTGCTTTTCGCTTTTTAGGTTTCCATATTATCTCTCAAGCAGTATTTCAAAGATTTATCTTGTTTTTGTACCATCAAGCACTCCAATAGTTTGTGTTTTCTAGCACTCTTTCTCATTTATCACTATTGCAATTATACGTAACTGTCTACATTTATCATATATGCACTGTACAATTTTATTTAAAATTTGATTTTTTAAAATATATATGATGACCACTTAAACTTTACGAATTTAATATTCACGCTTGATGTCTTAAATCCAAACCCTACTTGTAATCTACATGCTGCCTACCTATATCTGTGACTGCAATTTAAATTTTATTATTCTCTGTAAAATATTTGAGAGTAACTATATTTGAACAGTGTTTTTCTCATAGTCATATGATCAATAAGACATCTCATCTTATTATCAATTGCTTCATATTTGGTACTCAAATTATACAATGTCATATATATATATATACTACATTATAATTACAATATATTTCAAATAAGATATGTCTAAAGCATTTGATTTGAAAAAATACCATATGAGAGACACTTTTTAATTACAAATATATGTCTAAATTAATATTAAAGAAACTAAATTAAAATTTTTATAATTTTAATTTTTAAATAAATAATTTTAATTATGAAACTCAACCCTTTTACTAAACAATACTTTAATATTTTTCATGAATAAATTATAAATAATAAATCGATAAAATCAGTGAATTAATTTTTTTTAATATCGTAAAAATTAGAGTAGTAAAGTATTAAATATCAATTTACGAGCAAATTGACTTTTAATTTAATGTAGTACAACTTTTATTATTTAATATACTAACCTAAATATATCATAATTACACTTACTTATTTTTTATAGACATGAACTTTTAATTTAAAAATAATACATTAATTAAAAGTATTCTTAAATTAGTTAAAATATTATTCTTAATTATGACCACAATATGTTTATAAAATATAAATATTATTTATTAATAAATTGTTATTTAAATTAAAACACAGTAATATAAAATAAAACAACAGTCATTCAATTTCTAATATGAATAAAATCAAAACAATATAAATGTTTATAACCAAATTATTTATTTATTTTACTAATTATCAGTAATACTTAAATAGACATGAATACTAAATATCACAATCCACGTTTTTATACTTTTCAAAAATTCAAAATTTTATTTTAATTATTATTGATATATTTTTAGTTATTTATTTTTTTAATAATAATCACATTATTTTAAGATATATAATACGAAAAATTTAAAATCAATTCTCTAATATTTGCTCAATAACTCAATAAAATCTGTATGATATGTAATAATAAAAGAACTTGCAAAATATCCGTCTACAGATCGAAAATAAGGAATATGAGGAATTTTTTTTTTATATCCATAATATTTTATACAATAAAGCTCAACCTAAGCTCTTTGTAACTGATTACAGTTACGTATAACAAGAAATTTATCTGTATTATTAATGGTAACCATAGAAGGAAGTTGAATGCATATAATGTATTTAAGTTTAAGCGCTTGACATCCTTATACTCCAAGGTTATTTTATCCTATACTTTAACTACTCATATAATACAAGTATCAATTGTATTACCTGAGTAATAAATAGTATAGTATTACGTCAGTATAATAGTATATATGTAGTTATATTAGTTACTTAAACAAAAAATTCAATGTTCTTGTAAGAATTTCAGACTCTTTTTTTCATTTTTTCATTTTGAATAATAAAATCCTTATTATTAAACGCATTTAACAAAAACTATATTTAACTATTATAGTTTAACTATTACGTTTATTTATTTGTCTCATTTAAGTTTGAGCTATCCTTTTTATCACTCCATGAAAATATTTTTCTTTTCTTTTATGTTGATATAGTAACGGAAAGAGAAGGAAAGAGGGAAACAAAAAGAAAAATAAAAGGAAACTTCAGGTGATTTACGTTTTGGTTACGCTTCTTGTACATACACACACACTTTCTCAAATCCATATTACATGCAAGTCTCACACCTTTTTCCAGATAGTGCTCAACAAATAGAGAAAATAAGATGTGCACGAGCTATAACTCATGGGCCAAAAAAGACGTGGTTCATGTCACTATTTATCTTTTTTCTCTCTCCCTCTCTCCCTCTTACTTTCTTCTCATTTCAACCATTATTTTTTATCTTATTATATCTTATTGTAGAAATCAATTAATATGCATATATATATATATATACATATATATATATATATATATTTATATAACTCCTTATTAGTTTTATAAGTTATCATTTCCTACCATTATCTATTATTATTTTATTATTATATATTTGATTATTATTTATTTTATTCAATTTCATCATAATTATATTGCTCTTAAACCGATAATTTAACTATCCCACAGTGAGCCCCATTAGTTCTTTATTTCATTAGTACTTGCAAGGATTTGAACAAAAACGAGATTAATAAATTCGAACATTTGTTATTTTCGATATTCACGAGCTGCGTAATTAAGAATTGAAAATTAAATATAAATAGCTTCTAAATAATAAAACTGCAAAAGTGAACAAAAAATTGGTTTGTTTCATAATTAAATAATGATAAATTGATTAAAGTTGATATAAAAATTGCGAAAGTGATATACAGTATTCCGGAAATGCACTGATTTACATTAAATGTATTTAAACAGTATTCATTTTTATGTGAATTTAAGTAATATAAACTATGGACAATTATTGACTTGAACTTACGAAAGTAAATGGGCTACTAATGGAATTGAAAATACCATAAAGAGATAAATAATACGGAGATTAAATTAAAAAAAAACTAATCACAATTTGATGTGTAATTTCCTTTCGCAACTATAAACTAAAAGTTAAACTTAAAATAATACTATTAAACTATACAATTAATATTATTTTAGTACCAATTTTATTAAATTTTTTGTTGTAATATGATATTTACTTATTTAATTTAAAGAATAACGAATTACATGAAATAAATGAAAAAAAAGCTTATAATAATTATTTGCAATTGATAATTCTGTTTTATTAAAGATAAATATTCGGTTTGTTCTAATGATTCAATAAGAATAAATTATTGTAATTTAAATATTAAGGAATTTATCCATTAAAACATCTCTGATCTTCGATAAAACTTTTATTTTTCAACATTAATTTTACAAAAAAAAATTTGTAGATTATTAATATAAAAAATATTTATAAAGTGTTGCTTACAAAATTTATCCAAATTTATATCGCGCTTTGTATGTAAGTATGTAAGTATGATCCAGACAATGATAATATTTATGTTTTAACCAAATCCATAAATGTTTTTGTTTCGCAATGATATTTAAGAATTATAAAATAAAAATTGTAGCGAATCATAAATGCTTTATATATATACATATATATATATATATATCAATAGACAACAACCAATAAATTATCCTGCAAAACACAAAAACTAAAACCAACAAACCTGATCCACTTTCTTCTTAAACTCTACATATCCCAAGAGAGTCTTCGTATTTTCTCAGTTGCGGAATTCCGTTCCAGATCGCATCATGACGGAATAAGAATTATAAGAAAGAAAATAAGGAAAAGAAAAGCTCGGAAAAGCAAATAGAAGTCGACCACTAGAAATGCTTACAGTACGTCTCGGTATAACAAGTTATTGACACTATCCGATAATGGTTCTGGCAATAATACAGTCAATTTTAAAAGAAAAACTGGTATAAAATATTGTACATACATTTTTTAAATTGGTAGTCTATATTAGCTTAGTAAACTGCACAATAAAAGTTATCCCGATGAAAAATTTTACTCAAAAATATTTTATTTTTGTTAAAAAAAAAACAATAAATACAGTGTATTCTTTCAGCATACAAAATTTATTTTTTTTGAATTATCATTAAAAATACTTTAATACTTAACTTTTTAATTGTAAAAAATTCGATCCTTTTTTCATATTAAGTATTTGTGTAAAATTTTGACCATTAGGAAGTGAATACAAAATGAAAACTTGAGTTTGTTTGTAACTTAAAACTAATTCACAAAAGTTGGCAGAAATTCAAGAAGTTCACAAAAATTCGCTCCACCAGATTATTTATTTAGAAATACTTCATTAAAATAATTTTCAAAATCTAAATATTAAATTGCATTTGCTTTTCTTTTTCTTGCTGTTGCGACACAACGACCGGTGCAAAGCTCGGTAAGACAAAGACAAACGATGGTACGTGTTCGGTGTTATGACACAACCAACACTAGTACGATTTTTAATTTTTCTCCAAAGAATTCCTCCCTGAAACCACATTGAGAAATGCCTCCGAGTTTAAAATGCCGAAAATTTTACTCGAACGCTCGAAATTCATGTAAATACGTCAATCTCCAGCTCAAGTAAGGAAGCCTCTTCTCCACCGAAATCATGGGTTTATATTTTCCCAAGATTTCCCTCATCTCGAGCTTCGTAATTCTTCGCCACGGAAATCTCAACTCACTTAAACTTTTCCCACTCGGTCAGGGGTGACCTTGATTCGCGACATTAAAACATCGTCGAAAAAACTGTTTTATTTCAAAGGAAGCGAATCGCAAAATTCGCGATTTACGCGGATCTTTTGCCACGAAATCTTTTGCCGAGTCCTTGCGTATTGAAATTCATCACAAGTTAAGAGTGCAGAAAAATAAACCACCTTCAATTTTCTAAGCTAGACGTGGAAATGTTACAGCAATAAAATACATTGTTGTTGCAAAGTAGTAAAAAAATTTATAATTTATAAAATATTACAATCAATAGAAATGATGTAAATACGTTTTTAACCATTTTCATAATTATAAACTACAAATTTACTACGAAACCATTTTATCCAATTATCTCCTATATAACAATTTAAGGATTAACTGAAGACTAAATATAAATTATTTTAAATTAGAATATATTTGTTTGAAAGTATTAATTAATTGGATGGTACTCAGTTATGATAATATATCATACTTTGTGTTCTATAAGTATATTACATACTTTTCTTGAATAATAAACATTATTAATACATTTTAATTATTGTACATATAATAATACTAATTAAGAACAATAGACTTCACTATTGGATGTAGATTCAAATAAATTATTTTAAGTAATATAATTAATGATTATAATAACGGTTTTAGAATCAGTAGCCTAATTTTGTAATATTGGTTGCAATTTAAATTACTTAAATTTTTTAAAAATTACTCCTTTTTTTTCATTTTTTATTAAAAATTTATTCTTTATTAAAAGAAATGTATATTTGAAAAATGTGGAGTGCTTTAAAAACTTCCCGTGTAAAAATTTAAACCCCAAGAGGAATGGGTGAATTGATTGAAAATTTAATAAACACAATATACAAATGACTTATTAGCTTTTCAAAAGAATTGATATGAGCGAGTACACACCTACACAAACATTGTAAGCAAAGTATATTTTTCGCAGGTGCCAAAAAATGTATTCATCTTCGTCTCCAGAGGCTGCGACGAGTTGTAGTTCGTGATTTATTACAAAAGTATATTTCTGTATATAAAAATACATCTGTAAAAAACTCGTATAATTTAGCGATTAATAATATCTAGGACCTATCTTTGACGTATTCGGTGATCTATGCTACCCTACCAGATTTTAGACTGTGATTTAGTTTCCTACATTTGACAAACGACGAAATTTTTTTCATTTCTTTCATAATTTCCATACATCAAAAATGGAATATCTTTATTATTTAATTTATATACATTCTTTAAAATTATTTTTAAATTATAAATAAATATTGCTTAACGTACATTTATAAAACAAATCACAATATAATACAGATATATTGGTATCGGTACTTTAGTTTTTGAAACACAAAACTTTTATTACTCTTCTATGAGCTATGCGAGGATTATTTAATATGTATTTTTTTGTTTTTGTTTTTATAGTTTTTCCCATATGACTTCTGTCATTTTGTCAGAGTTATTCGTTAAGGCTTCCATATTTGGATCAGACGGAACCAATAAATTCTACCAGGTTAATTCTCATATAACTTGAGATATTCTATATTTATTATATTCATTTATCGAGACTGTTTCGTATTGTTATATTCGTTGATCTTTACATTAAAATAAAAAGAAAATACGATCTAATTAGTTAAAAATAATCTTTTCCAAAAGTTCACAAGTAAGTCAGACATAAAAATATAATTTATATGTGGTAGTAGCAATAGTCAATAACAAAAAAAATCGTACACATAATAAAAATGTAGATGAAATACAGAAATCTTTAAGTCATCTTATTTCTTATTAAAAAAAGACAAAGAATATAATAACAATAATAATAATAATAATAATAATAATAATAATAATAATAATAATAGAGATAAAAATAAATAGAAACAGATAAATAGATTTAATACGAGTATATGTAAAGAGACCTTTTTGTCTTTGAACTAGGACAAAAATTATAGAAGATTCTTTTTATTCATAAAGCTTGTTATTTATATTGCTCAAATAACAAACTATCTGAAAAAATTCTGAAAACAAGACATGATCAATTATAATTATAATTTACATACACGCCAAGAGTATAATACTATTATTACCCAAAAAATTGTAATATTGAAAAATGATGGTTGACTTCTGTACACGTTTACTAATATTTTATCATACATATTATAAATATTGAAACTTGATGTATAACATTTCATAAGTAAACTTACATTTTCTTACTGACTCTTAATAAGAAGGTATGATAAAATATATTGTTATATTGCATTGATCCAAAATTTTATGCGAACAATATCTATTTAATAATTTAAAAAATATCTTTTTTCCGTTCATTATTTGCTTCATTAATGAATTTGATTGTACTATTTTAAACAATTTTTTCGATAAAATAGAAATAAAAATATTGCACTAAAAAATTTTTTTTTTTCTTAATTTAATATTCTGAATTATTACGATCTTTAAGAAGTGAAAAAGGTAATTCACTGGAAATATTCAGTAATTAACAAGGGGTCTTAAATTTACCTTCGATTTACCAAAATATACATTTCTTCTTTCAACTTACTTGAGATATTTTACACGAATGTTTACTTGCTCGAATCTTTATATATATAATTGAATAAAATTTTACTAAACAATGAGAATGAAAGATACTTAAAAAAGAATTTTTAAATTTAAGATAGCAATACGAATTAGTTTCTAAAAATATTTTAAGCTTTAAGCTTGTTGACTAACTTGACTAAGCCCTTAATTTGATGACAAATTCCCAATAACTAGAAAGTAGAAGATGCACCGAAAGTTTTATTTCCCAAAAAACACCTTGTCCAGAATGAGAAAAACAGTTAAACGGATAAAAATGTCTAAAAGCGACGTGTAAAATGTAAATTCAAACAGATGCTCTGAGTATTGGATGTTGAATAAACCTCTCAATGCGTAAATAAGAATTTTCGAGATGCTGCATAACTTAAAATGCAATGCCATACAACGCATAAATTGCTATGCATCCCTCGTCACTCATATAATGTAATCTCTCGCGCGAACTTATTTTTCTTCTCGGTTTTAATAGATCTAGTTTGTTTACTCCTCATTCCTTCGTCCCCTCTCCCCCCCCCTCTTCCATTTCGGTGCACAATCGTATCATAGCTCTTTTTCTGACGTAAGCTTTTATCTCGTATTCAACGCAAGCCTCCAGCGGCTAATTCATCTAGAGTAACCAAGTTTCCCTCTCTTTTTTTTTCTTTTTTTCCTTCTTTTTTTTCTTTTTCTTTCTTCCGCCTCTTTATCTATCTTTACCTTTCCTTTTCATCCTTGCGACTGACCCGAGCTTAATTGATGCAAATGAAGAGCGCCATGGAATCTTCGTCCCACTAAAATAATACTTCCCCAACAAAAACATTATTATAATACTACATTGCAAATACAAAATTCAATGAAAGACATGGAGTAAGTCAAAACTTATAGTTTTATTTTATATAAAATTACATTCTGCAAGCGTTTTATTCGTTTATTTATAATAGACACAGAAAAGAAAATTATAAAAAATTGATATGAAATAACACTATACTATTAAGTGAAAGTTCTGAATATCATAAATATCAGGTTTATTCTTTAATTTTTAAATAATTAAATAAAATTAATCATAGTGTAAGCTGTGATATTTTAAAAATAAATTATACAATAATTCTTTATAGAATTATAATAAATAAATTAAATTGAATCAATTAAATAATTTCAGAGTAAAATTTACGTGAGATTTAACAAATTCAATAACAAATCTTAAATTTTATTTGCTCAAAATAAAAAATATAAGTAATTCAAAATCTATCAATTTATTTTTGTAATATTTCTTTTTATTTATTCCTTAACAAAGTTGTGCATGTCATGTAAAAGTAAGCTTCATCAATTATGTATAATCTACATAATAATACTATATTGTTAATATTATGCAATTAAAAGAAAATATTTCACGATAAATATTTTCAATAATGGTACTTTTAGAGTTTCAGGATTAATTTTAAGTATATAAAACTTTTTTTATCCATTATTAGATCTAAATTAAAAAAAATTTATTTGAAATATTAAGAATTTAACTATTAAAAAAGTCACATCCTACACTTTAGTATTTATTTTTAAATTTTTTATTTACTATTATTTTATTTTTTACTTATTTATATTTTATTTATATTTTTAATCACTGTTACTAACAGATAAAATTTAATCTACGAATTATTTCAGACTTAATGTACTTAATTAACAAAACCATTATATGAATGTTATCAATAGAACAACTTCAAAATAATGAAATCTTTAGCCATGCATATGAATAATATCCCAAATTCATCGATATGGTATTTATTGGGTAAATAAAATTTTTGAAAATTAATAAAATACATGTTTTCAAAGCATGTTCGTATAAAAATTAAAATTTTCATTATTACATAAGAAATATTTAAATAAAAATGAATTTATAAATTTCTTTTACTCATATTTTTTTTCATAATTTAATTATCAAGATAATACTTTGTAAATATAGGAAATAGTTATAAGTTTTACAATGTATCTAGTTTTATCTACACTTTCATGATTAAAATATTAAAAATAATAGATAACTATATTTTATATTTGTATGTCAATAAAGTTTATTGATATAATCCAGTTGTAAGCTTAGTACAAGAACCTGACATGTCGAAACAAATTTTTAATTTTTTATTGTATCAAATATTTTTGAAATATTTATTAAATTTGATAATGATATTAATCATTATTTTACTCTATTGTCATATTCATTTATTTATAAAAATAACTGAATTGAATTTTTTGTAAATTATTTTTAAATTAATATAATCCTTAACATAATGCTGAAAGAAATGGGCTAAATATTAATTACAGATTAACTACATAATTATAACACTTTTTAAATATTTTTATTAAAAGAGTATTAGTATGTAAGCTGCTATAAGCAAGTATTTTCAAATGAAATCATCTGTTACAGCTTTTTTAACATTTACAATGTATAATGTACATATTTTTTTCATAAATATTGTTCATTTGTATGGCTTAGTTTATAATTTATACATAGACAAGTATATATCAAACGTGACTTAGTAGTTAATATTATTAAAATTAATTAATAACAATATAAATTAAGCAATGAAATGGTATTCTTGTTATTGAATTTTGAATATAAATAAAGGCATGAATAATAGTTGAAATTATAAGAAAATTAGTCAGTTCATAACTTTACATGACTTTTATTCAAAAGAAATATATATAATTATTTCATAGCTCATTGGATAAAATATTTACATAAATAATTGATAAGGCATGATTCCAATAAATAATTATCCTAATGGAGCGTGACTACGAATATTCTACAAATTGAACAACTTTTGTTTAAAAAAATATATAAACTGAGAAAAAATTCAGTTTCCCTTGAGTTTTTTATTACATACATTTCTTTATTCAGCCGTTAAATATTCTTAACTTAATTTGCCGTTAACTATCATAAAAAATGAAATCCAAATTTATATTTTTTGCACTCGTTGCATTCGTTAATTTATTCAATGTATGTTACACTAATTTATTACATAAAAAATATTATCTAAAGATTTATTAAATATTAAAAATGACATGTTTAATTTGTTTAGAACTCAGCAGCCTTTAGGGATGTTAGAGGACAGGTTCCAAGTTTGATAACTTCGATTGATGACGCCGCCTACAATTTAAATATGCTTGCAGGAAATCAAGAGACTGTAGGTGCAACAATCCCCGCCACTTCAAAAAACATCATTAATGACATAGAAAAAAATTCAATGGTAGTTGAAATAAATGTAAGTGTAAAAAACATGTTTTGTTTTAATTTTTACAATATGTGATTCAGTTTTTCATTTATATTGCACAATAGCAATTCTTATCAGATGGAAACGCTATTAGTATCGATATAATAAAACTGCATTATTTTATGGATTATAGTCATGTTGATTATTTAACGTTATTTTCAGAGTAAACTAATCTCAAGTGCTTCCAAATCAGGTGTAGAGGAATGTAGAAAAATGAAGGAAACTGGAGTTACTAATCTGAATAAAGAATTAGTTGAAACTTTCAAATTAAGTGCCATTGATAAAATAAATAACTTGAGACAAAATTCTATAAGATACCAAAAAGTAAATTTTTTATTTAAAAATTTTAAATCGTAAAATAAAAATAATTCTAATAATATGCATTAAATTTTATTAATTACAGAGGCTGGATAGTATGAAAAATGATCTGCAAGGAAAGTCTTTAGATTTAATGGTCAGTGTTTGTGATATCGGTCTATTGCCTTGCCAAATTACATCAGTGTATCCAAATAGAGTCAGTACAATCAATGAGTTAGTAGCTAGTGATCAACAAAAACTGAATACAGTTATGCAGGATACAATGACAGATTCGATAAATCCAACATTGAATACCAAAATTAAGAGTCAAATTTACGCACCAGTTTCAGATTGTTTAAACCGTCTCGGTTAATTAATTTGATAAATATCATTTACATGTTATTTAAATAAAGACCAACTTAATCATTTTAATAATACTTGTGTCAAATATTGATTTTTTATTATTATTTTAAGTGAAACTTATTAATTATAAACATTGCAATGAATATTTACGTTTATAAAATAAGAAAAAATAAATAATTTAATATGGATAAGAAATATTGAAGAAATTATAGTATAAATTAAAACATGATAAAAATACAGTTTTTCCTTTTTTTAATTATTCCCTAAATTATTTATCATTTTAGAAGCTACAAATTTTTGCACTTTTTTTATCCTTATATCGATAAATTAACATAATCAGTTTGATAAATAATAAGAACAACAATATTAGTACGGGCTCTCCAAGAGCAAAAATTTGAATGTAATATGAAAAACAGATAATATGGTTCCCCTAGAAAGATTTCTCCCACGAATGATGGTGAGTGAGATGAACGTAGGATGCGAGCGTTGACACACATTTTTTTTTTATTCTCTGGTCCATATTTGAGGTGTTCCATAGGTTGTCTGCCTGCCTTGAACCTCAAGACTACACGAAGTTACCTATGTATGCCTGGTTAGCATTTAATGGCAACCGACCAATAGAGAGAACGCGGTAGAGCCGTATTGAGTCAGCCCATAAAGCACACCTGCATAAATTGCACTTAGCCATACACAAACAAGTCGACACTGCTAAAGATTTTTCAAATGATCAATTCCTTTGTGTCGAGCTGTAGAAGGAACGGAGTTTCGGAGATCTTTGGAAAGTATCGATGAAAAACTAAGGATGGCACACTTAGGCCGGCTATAGTACGGAGTCCCAAAATGGGCTAACCTTCTAGTTCTGCCTGTCCAACCAGGTGGTGTGTAATATATAACCGAATCAACACTTTTGATTGGTAATTGTGCTGGGCCTTGGGGTTAGGATGAGGGGAGGGACTCTGCCAAGTCTACCAGGGATGAAGAGACTTTCTTTGCTTCTCAGTAGCTACTGCCCTTATTGGACCGAATTGATGGAAGTCCCAGTCACTATTCACGCATATGTTTTTCTAAAAATAAATATGAACGCATAAAAAGCTATAGCATAAAGGTCAACGTGACAAATACTTTTGCGACTGATATGTCAAGGAAGGACGAAAGAGCTTTTGTGAGTAGAGTTTGCTACAGTAGAACAGTTGCCACCGTGAAGACGGTGGCAATTGTTCCTGTCATCTACTCAAAGGCCAAACTCACGGGTGAACAGTGCTTGAAAGTAGAAGAGGGTTACGGTACACTAATTGGCAGCTTATCCTCTGAAGAATCGATGCCCACATTCATGAACAGTTGAAACCATCATGAATTCTTCCAATAGTCTATTGCTGTTGTCAATTAGGACTCTATTGTCGCTAGGTGAGATAATGTACCTGAGACAGTGGACCACGAATTTTCTTGACATGGAGAAGCTCATTAGGTTCAGGAAGGTTTCGATAAATTTAGCGAGTACAGTGGAGACTTACGGCAATCATCAGACTTTGAAGATAGACTGAGTTCCTTCGTATAAAGGACCGGCAAGTTGCCACCAGAAAAGTGGTAGCCAAAAATAACGGGATCCATAATCAAAAGAAGACTCTACCGATTTTGTCGATATTTTAAAAGACAATAGGAAGTAAAACAAGTGATCAAGAACCTCAGAGACCAATCGACTTATAAGTCGGTTCTTACAAGAAAAGATCTTTAACCTTTGATGCAATTGTATATTGATAGGGTGGGTCCCTGCAACAAATATGAAGGAAGATAGGCGAATTGACCGAAAGTCAATTTACTCCTCCATTTTGCTCTTATAGATAGCTTATCTTCTCTCGACTTTTTCTACTACTACAAATGAATGTAATTAACAAAACAAGCATATAAATATTATTATATAAGAACATTAAAATAATAAAATATTCCGCAAATGCATGTAAATAATATGAAAATTCATCGATGTAGTATTTATTAATATAAAAATTTTGAAAATTAATAATATATTTGATTTCATAATGTGTTTATATATAAATTAAAATTTTCATCCTTACATAAGAAATATTTAAATAAAAATTTATTTATAAACTACTTTTATTTATATTTTTACTCATTATTATATTATCAAGATAATAGTTTGTAAATATAGGAAATAGTTTTATCTACACTTTCATGATTAAAATGTTAAAAATAAAAGATAACTAAATTTCATATTTTTATGTCAATAAAGTTTATCAATATGATTTAGTTGTAAGCTTTGTACAAGAGCCTTATATGCCGAAACAAATTGCTAATTTTTTATTGAATCAAATATTTTTGAAATATTTATTAAATTTGATAATGATATTAATCATTATTTTACTCTATTATCATATTCATTTATTTATAAAAATAACTAAAATGATTTTTTTTAATTACTTTTAAATTAATATAATCTTTAACTTAAAGCTTTAAATCTCTGAAAAACTAATTATAGATTAACTGAATAATTATAACACTATTTAAATATTTTAATCTTTTTAATTTTTATTAAATTATAACATATTAAATTTTTTCTCAAAAATTGTAAAATAATAATAGTAATATATACACAATTAATAAATGTTTATACAGTATTTATATTCGTTATTCAAGATTTTCAAACTCTGATGTATAATGTTCAATGTAAACCTTTATTAATATATATTAAAAGTTTTTTCGGATAGTTTATTGGTTGAGAAAAATTTATTTTCACTATCAATGTAGAAATTATGTAATAAGCAATGGATGATTGAATTTCAAATTATATTTTATATTTTAAATATTTTTGTAATTTTATATTCGGGATGGAATAGTTTATAACTGTTGTAAATATTATTGCAGGAAATGATTTTACGAAACACCATAAATAATACAAAACGTAAATGTTGATTCAACTGTCAATAAAGAACAATAAATGCCTTATGATCAGTAATTGTAAGAAAATACGACAAATTTACAAAAATAATCGCAAAATATCATGAAATATAATCGCATGTACATAAGTAAAAAGAAGTACAAGAAAAATATAATATAAAAAGTACTTACCTCATACACTTGTTAAACTTCTTGTTATTCAAGTTAGTGCATTTCACCTTCCCTTCAAGTCCCAGAAAGGGTCTGTGGCTTTCAAAATTACAAATCCACTTTGCATTTGCTGTTGATGAGAAGATAAAGACATTCGGTTTCCATTGCGGATTTACCATGTAATCAAAAAGGCATTGAAAAATTGCCAATTATCACAAGATAAATAACTCAACAAACCTGATCCGAGATCACTTCAATATTAGGGAATAAGCAGGTAGACGTACACGCAGTTCATTAGCTTCCATTTTTCTTTTTGTCATGGCAATAGCAGAAGTTCAGAAGATCTATCGATCATCTTTATTACCTCTTAATCCAAGTCTTTTTGAATAACGGAATTTTAGGGACAGTGTCGCTGTTTATACCGAGTAATATTTTACACGCAGATTTGTCACTTTGAGCTTTTTCAATCGAAGAAATCAAATGTTTTATTGGTAATAGGATTGAACCGTTTCTTGGTACACATGATTTAGCTGTTACAGTTTGAGGATACACATTTGCGAGAAAATCCTGAAACTGAAGTTTAAGTGTATCACAGGTCAAATCTATTATGTACAGTAAGAGCCGATGTCAACAATTAGCACGAGGTAAAATTAGCGGAACTCCAAAGTAGTCGGTGTTCCATCAGCCACTATTAATGACTTTTTATTTAAGCAGTACTTAATGATTTCTTTATTAATAATGTTAATAATGACTTCTATCACAATGATGGCGTGAAAGCCTCTAATCGAAGTGGTGAAAAACTCTATTACACATAATATTCACGAATGGACAGTTATAATTCATATTTTTTGGTTTTTCTGGGTGATTCCATCTCAGTTGCGTGTGTGAACTTCATTCTTACCATACTTTGAACAAAAAAAATTATAACTTTTCGTCTGTATAATTATCATATTCTCGAATCTAATATGACCAACAAAACAAAATTAAAAATGAACATTACCTTCGATTATCTAAACACTTAAAAAATAATGTAATTCAATGTAAAAACAATTGAATATCGAAAATTAAAAAAATAATAATAATAATAATAATAATAACAGAGAGAATACGAGGAGATCAAAAACATGAAACTGAAATTGAATTCTTGTAATTTTGAAAATTAAACAAAAAACATTGACAAGAAAACATTTGATCATAAGTAGATAATTATTCCTTCTTTTTACTTTTATGTATTTAAAATATTTTTAGCATTTAAACAATTTTAATTTTTTATATTAAAACAATAAGATAATTACATGCATTTGCAATTAAGCATACCAACAAGAGACCAATAATGTTTCTTTATGTAATCAAATTTATTTTATAGTTTACTTATAATTTATACCTAGGCAAATAAACAACAAACTTGAATTCCTCGTAGTTAATATAATTAAAATTATTCAATAGCCATTTGAATTAAACAATGAAATAATGATACTGATATAGTATTTTGTGTATAAATAGAGACATAATGAATATTCAGATTGCATGGAACTTACTCAGTTAATAACTTTACATGGCTTTTGTTTCAAAGGAATATAAATAATTATACAATAGCTCATTGGATAAAACATTCAACTAAATAATTGATAAGGCATGATTCTAATAAAATATTTATTCTAAGAGAGCGTGTCTACGAATACTCTAAAAATTAAATACCTTTTGTTTAAAAAAATATATAAAATAAGAATGAGTTCAGTTTCCCTTGAGTTTTTCATCACATACATTTCTTTATTCAGCCGTTAAAAATTCTTAACTGAATTTGCCATTAACCATCATAAAAAATGAAATCCAAATTTATATTTTTTGCACTCGTTGCCTTCGTTAATGTATTCAGTGTATGTTACATTAATTTATTACATCAAAAATATTATTTAAGGATTTATTAAAAACTAAAAATGACGTAATTAATGTCTTTAGTACTCAGTAGCTGACGAAGATGTGAGATCAAAGGTCCCAGCTTTGATAACTTCGATTGATGACACCGCCTATAAACTAAATATGCTTGCAGGAAATCAAGATACTTCACGTGCAACAGTCCCCCCCGCTTCAAAAAACATCATTACTGTCATAGAAAAAAATCCATTAATGGTTGAAATAAATGTAAGTGTAAAATAAATGTTTTGTTTTAGTTTTTACAATATGTGATTCAGTTTTTCATTTATATTGCACAATAGCAATTCTTATCAGATGGAAACGCTATTAGTATCGATATAATAAAACTGCATTATTTTATGGATTATAGTCATGTTGATTATTTAACGTTATTTTCAGAATAAACTAACCTCAAGTGCTTCCAAATCAGGTGTAGAGGAATGTAGAAAAATGAAGGAAACTGGAGTTACTAATCTGAATAAAGAATTAGTTGAAACTTTCAAATTAAGTGCCAATGAGAAAATAAATAACTTGAGACAAAAAGCTATCAAATATCAAAGAGTAAATTTTTTATTTAAAAATTTTAAATCGTAAAATAAAAATAATTCTAATAATATGCATTAAATGTTCTTAATTTCAGGGATTAGATACTTTAAAAAATGGTTTACAAGGAAAGTCTTTAGAAGCGGAAATCAATACTTGTGCTCTCAGTCCATCGCCTTGTCAAATTACATCAGTATTTCCAAATTCAGTCAGTAGAATCAATGAATTAATCGATAGTGATCAACAAAAACTGAATACAGTATTGCAGGATACAATGACAGATTCAATAAATCCAACATTGAATACCAAAATTAAGAGTCAAATTTACGCACCAGTTTCAGATTGTTTAAGCCGACTTTAAACCAAAGTGGAACTTATTAATTGTAACCATTAATATTGCAATGAATATTTATGTTTGTAAAATGAAAGGAAAAAAAATAATTTGAAATGAATAAGAAACATTGAAAAAATTGTTTTTTATTCATTATATTAATGATATTTATCTTATTTATTATAACGCATGTTTTTTTATTAAAAAACTTTCGTAGTAAAAATAATAACATGAGAAAAAAGATAGTTTTTTAATTTTTTAATTTTTCCCTATATTATTTTTCATTTAATAAATTACAAATCTTTGCATTATTTATATCATAATATCGATAAATTAAGATAATTATTTTTAAAAATAATAATAAATTATTAATTTATCAAATAATTTTAAAGTGAAGATAATAAATAGTTTTTAAAACCAATATGCATATGTAAAATGGAAATTAAAAAAGTAAAATAAATGTTTACAAATAATTTTGAAATATGTATATTTCCAATTATAATTTGAAAACAATAATAATGATAGTATTGTTTGCATAAAATTATAAAATTAATATTTTACTAATTTTTAACTTAAATCTAAAATAAAATAACATGTTAATCTATGAAAACCTATCGACTGCATAATCCCTTTCAAAAAATATCTCTTGTAGAAAAAATATTTTCCTTCAATTATAATATTTATACATATGTATACACTTTCTGCGTAAAGAATAATTAATATTAAAGTTTATTGATCTTCTTATTACCAGAACGACACCAACGCTTTGAACGATTCTTCCTAATAATTTAATCGTTATACTTCGTGATTATTCTTGCCTTTTACAATAAGTGTTTAAATGCTGGACGCTCGTTTAAATTTGTGTGAAAAAGAGCCGTCATTATTTTTATGCATGAAAACAGAGGAAAAACGAGGAAAAATGGCCATATGAGACCGTTAAATATACTTCGAGGCCAATTGAGTTCAATCTTTGATGAGAATGGTAAGAAGATGAAAGTTGAACGTGTGTTTCGATTATAATTACGAAGATGAGGTAGTAAAGTCTTGTTATGTCATGTCATGTCTTGTTTTTCCTGCTCTTATGAGCCAACTTTGAGAAATAATTAAATTAGAGAAAGAGTAGATTAAGGATGAATAAGAATCAACACAGTAGGTAGGTTACTTATTGGACAACCTAACAATTTAAGGGGCTCCTGGACTTGTCCCGAACAGCAGAAATAGTATTCCCAATTTCTGGCTATTCAGAGTTACCTTCACGTACTTGCCCAGGCGTATTTAAAAGTAAAAAATCTATTTTTTTATATCTATTACACATGGTAACATCTTATTATTTACATTATTAACATTATAGATTTGATAATACGGGTTTTTATCAATAATGCAATTTATTTTTTATTTGCTAATATAAAATGTTTTCTTACCGAGAATTAGAAAATAAAAATTCAGATAAATCAAGGACACAGATAAGAAGATAGAAGATGCATTTATTGTTTAAAAAATAATGGTATAACATGTGTAATACTGCTTATATTATATCCAGTCTTATTATTATGGTATTTCTATAAAAATATAAATTTTGTATTCTTTTATTGGTTTACTTTATCTTTATAATTATAATATAATATACACTGAAATGATTACCACAAATAATTTATTAAAATATATTTATTAACTTTACTAATATTCAAATATAAAAATATTCGACCAAACAAGTTCTTTTAGCGATTAACTAATTAAATTAAAATTTGGATTCTATTTTTACTATATTATGATTTGAATATATTTTTTGTTTATCACTCGATAAAAAGTTATATGATTATTAACTCATTGTAGAGTTAGTCATAATTACACTGCATATGAAATTTAATGTTAATCTATATTTAAATTTGATTAGTACATTGTCAACATTTTAGGTTTATTTTTGAATATTATATAATAAGAATAACTTGTTTTTGACGCATAAATAACTGGTGATATTAAAATTATATTTATTAACTAATTTAAAAAAGATTTATTAGACCTAAATCAAGTATGAACACGAAATATAATTGGATTGCAAAATATATTATTGTTTGCTTTTCAAATTAGGTTTTAGATATATAAATGAAATAAAATCGTTTAATTATTTTAAAAAGTACAGTAATTAATTTTTGATCTCTTATAAAGGTGTAATAATAATTATAATTTGTAAATCAACACAATGAAGTTATTCGGAATATTATTTTCCACTTTTATGGTATCAGTTGCCATTGTGGTTAGTAATAAAATTTTTCACTATTTTCGAAGCAGCAGTAATAAATATTTTATAATTTTTTTTTCTATTTTTTTCAGAATGGACAAGAAGATTATAGACAAGAGGCATCGTATTTATTGAACAATGTATACAATGTAATTAAATATGTTGATGAAGTTGATCAGAAGGTAACCGATGCACATAATAATTTGGCAACTATAGTATACGCACTCGACTTCGCAGTATCATCGAATCCATTAATGGTTGAATTAGAAGTATGTATTAAATATTAATTTTAATTGTTATTCAAATAGCTAAAATATTTATGAAATAATAATAAATTTTACATTTAATGTTTTTAAAATTATGATATATATATTTCTAATAACTTTTTCATTTTCATTTTAATTAAAGCAAGATTTGATCAATCATAAAGGTTGTAAAGGTATTCATAATTGCGAGGAATTAAAAAACAGCACTACCTTGGTTGTGAAAAGAACACTACAAACAATAACTAAGGACTTAGTGGAGAAACAATTATATTACTATAGAACACAATTATACTACACTCGTCAGGTATGAAATTACTGTGGTATAATAAATATTAAAAGAAATAACCCAAAATACAAGGATCACATTAATTAAATCATTCAAAAAAATTTTTAGAGACTGTATGACATTTCTTACGAGTTACAAGGCCATCATTTAGAAAAAGAAATTCAGGCGTGTACGGTTAATCCGTTAACCTGCAGAATCAGACGCGACTTTCCCAATGAAGTGGAAAAGGATCAACAATACGCCGATTTAGTAGATCATGACTTACACTTATTGGTGAACCATACATTAGAAAGTAAAATTTATCCGTTACTACCCCTTAAAATTAGACTAGTGATATACGGTCCTACTACTGAGTGTATAAATCATGTATCACATTTTTGTTAATTAAATTTTTCAATAAATACTTATGAATAAACACTTTTATTTATTTTATCAATTAAAAATGATAATTAGGTAAACGATACGGATAATACTAAAAATTAAATAGTATTATCCTGCATTTTGATGAACATTCTAAATTGTATATAAATTACGCTATTAAAAAGAACTTTTTAATAAATAGTTTTAAATGAATTGAATATATACATATATATTATTGCTTACTCGAAGAGCTTTAAAATTCTAATAATAAAAAATGGATAAAAGTGAAAATATTCAGTGAAAATCAGCGTTACGCTGCATGTTTTCTTTGACTTGTACGACTATTAAAAATTCAAAAATTGTTGCTTACGTGACAGATTTCTAGGTTGACGTGTTACAAAAAATTTAATTTAAGATAAAAAATAAAATATAATTGTATGAATATAATTATCCAATAATATTCAATTAATTAAACGTGATTTATGAAGACGTGTGATACTGCAAGCTGTTGGTATTAATGGATTTGTGAAAAATAGTATAGAAACAAACGTTTTCACCTTTATCTCCAGATTTAACACCTCAAATAGCGTTTTATTGTAAACTATGCAATATGTCTCTAGGGTGCTTTTGGTACCACTACAAGGTCAGCCCCAAGGGTCCTCAGGTTCTCGCCCATAAATTTATTATATCAAAAGCAGGACATCCATTGCCAACATTATAAACGCATTCTTACGTAACAGTTTTAAAAGCTTTAACCACAAACTCGTACACCAATTTTCTCAATCACAACACGAAATATCGATTAGAAGAACACAAATAAAGACACTCTAAAAACTATTCCCAATATACTTTTTTATGTTTCCTATTATATAATTTTTTATTAATTCATAACTAAAAAAAGAAATTTTTTAATTAAACGATCAATCAAATCGAAATATTCATTGCTAAGTATTACAAACTGAATTTTCGTATTAATTTTCAAATTCACAATTAAAAAAAATTAAAAACTAAAATACTTTAAACGACAGTTTGGACATTGTTGTACTTACAAGTTTTTATATTCTTATAATGCTTTTTTTATAAATGAATTAATTGTTATTCATTTTTATTTATAGTTAAAATAATATCCTATTGAATTGGATACGTGCAATCAAAGAAAAAATAGAAACCTATAAACGAAGACGTAAAACTTGCTCTTTCCCGCATCAAGTATTTCGAAAGTTCAGAACCACTATATTCAACTTGAACGAAGTAATTATTAATACTATGTATTACAAGTTAAACTATATTATCAAAATATAACATGAAACTTGAAAGGATTTATCAGATCTTCGCTCAATGCAGTTTTCAAGTTTATTCAAATACTACAATTTTTTTTTAAATTTTATCAAATTTCTCACAGTAGCGATTCGGATGTACATATATTTAGTATTATAATTAAGCCACAATTAATGCATAACAGGCATCACGATCAAGTAATCATAATATATTTTCAATTTTTATCTTTAAATATCAATTATTTAGAAATAATAAATGTATATGTGAAAATGGATTTATCGGTAAACCTAGTACGTTTAAATCATCGGTACTACATGATTTTGGAGAACATATTTTTTTATAAAAGCGTGACTACGAATATTCTAAACAACTTTATTTTAAATATTTTTTGTTTGGGAAATATAAAAAATGAGAGGCGCATTCAGATTGATTTATTTTTCTTGTCAGGTATATGATAAACTATATCCTAATGATTTAAACTACTTAAAATTTCCACATAATTTACAATCAATCAAAAATGAGGTGCAAATTTTCAATTATTGTACTCCTTGCCTTGGCAACAATATATTTTATTTTAATTAATTTAACATTCCCAGAATAATCAAGCGAATGAAATCGAATAACTATATTTTATTAAATGTTATTCTTAGTAGGCATCAGGTCAAACTGTAAGAGATAAAGTACCAGCATTAAGAACTAGGAAAAACAGCGTCGTGTTACTTTTAAATGGCCTTACGATAAAGGAAGATCGCATACGCTTATCGATAACGAATACTGCGGCGAACAATGATTTTGGTATATCAAAAAATCAAAAAATTACTCAAATAAATGTATGCATAAATTGCATGGTATTCTTCTCGATTCTCTGCAAAAAATTCTCATAGGCAGAAGTTACATGTTTTAATTTAGCTTTGTATAATTGTTAATTATTAATAACCAACACAACAGTATGATATCTATCGTGTAATTGTATGTTATTTTTATTTTCAGAAACAATTGAGTGATAATCAGTTTAGAAGTTGGCATGTAAATTGTATAAAAACAAGAGATTATGGTATACACAATGTAAAAACACAATTAAAACCAATCTTTACATAAAATGCTAACGATAGATTATTTTTATCTTACAAGATCTTAGAAATAAATTCCAAACGATAATCTTGAAAATAAAATAAATATAAAATATTATAAAATCTAATAATATAAAAATAAAATAATTAAAAATAAATATAAAACAGCAACTATTATGAAACATAAATTTTATTTTCATAATTCAAGAAAATCGGTGGCGTTCAAAATAGTTTAAACAGAAAAAGTTTGGAAGGCATGATAGATAATGGTAATGCCAACCCAGACAATTACGCAATTACTCAAATTCCAAATAACCTTTCAATGATTATCGGTACAATAAATAGAAATTCTAATGTACCCGATAATGTATTCCACAATGTAATAAGAGGCGCAATAAATCAAATTTTACCAGATCTAATTAATACTAACGTTCATAGAAATATTGATGATTGTTTAAGATATTCAGGTAAATAAGTAAAATAATATAAATGGTATAATAATATTCATACAATGTATAATTTATATAGTATTTTAATTGATACTTGTTTATTAAATATTTTCTTACCTTAGAAAATATGCACTAATAAAACAAGAACAAATAAATTATTCCAAGTTAATAGTATGAAAAAATTTTTTAATATATACATTAAAATATCGAGTTTAATTTTATTAAATCGTAGAATTTGGAAAAAAAACTATTAATGTTGTAGAAGTTTTTTTAACTGATATGAAAGTCATTCATGCATTTTTTAATTTTGTTTTTATAATTAAATAATAATAGTAATTAAATAAGCAATAATATTATACATCAACTTAAAAATTAATATTACCATTTTATGGAAATAATTAGTACAATAAGATTATTTATCAAATAAAGTTAATTAATTAAAAAAAATTTTAATATCTTTCTTTCATCACACACTATTTCATAACTTCTTCAAAGCTATTTCAATATTATTTGAGAATATCATGCTAATAATCTGATACACAATTGTTTGTTAAAGTTGAACTGATATTTACAATTAATCCAAGGTATGTCCCAAATTTGAGATCTTTATATTTATGGATTAATAAACAGAGCAAATAAAAAATAAAACTTTTTAAATTTAAATCATGTTATATTATATTTTATTTTGATTATCTTCAAATTTAAAAAATTCATCATAACGAACGATTAAGAAATTGTTTAGTTAAGAAATAAAAAATTCTTAATATCAATTTATTTAATTCTAAATATCTAATTACTTAGATATAAAATATTTAATCACTTTTTTATATTTATATTTTTATTTGTTATAATATTATTAAACTTTAATAATTTGATAATTAAAATTTGTACTTTTAATAACATATAAATTTATATATTAAGATAGATTTATAAAAAATAATAATTAAATTTTATGAAAGTATATTTTAAAAATTTAATATTTAATCTTTACAATGTTTAAAGAAAAATCGAATAATATAAAGATTAATGTTGCACTAATAAAAAAAAAAAAAAATTGAAAGTAAGCATCAAGTGAATAGTAATGTAAATAATAATATTGGCAATTAAATTTATCCGAAAACATTAAAATTATTGTCCTTATAATGACTTAATATTAAAATTAAGAAATTAAAAATTCATTCAACGAATAGTTTTGAGAACACAATTCTGATTTTTTACTTTTTATGAGTAGCAGGTGGATGATCAGTATGTAGTTTTTACAAATAAGTAAACTCTATCTTTTATCTATTTAAAAAATAATAAAAAATATCTAGTTTTATTTTCAAAAAGATAAGCGTTAAAAAACAGAGCTACGTCAAATCATATATACAATGTTTATTGGATTAATTATGAAATATCCTTATACAAAATTTATACTCTATTAAAGTTTACTCTATTAAAGTTATATGATATAAGTATAATATTATATATATAAAATATTCAATAAAAATTCAAAAGTAATATTAAAAAATAAAAAATTTTATTATATTTGCATAATAATACAATCATTACTATATTAGTCTTTTATAATTACATCATAATTAGTGTACTATTTAAAATTTTATATTTTAAATATAAAGTTTTTAATACTGACATTTGACTATCTAAGAATTAATCAAGATAAAAATTTGATCAATAAATAATTGTAAATTCAAATATTTCTTCATTATTTTATTTTATTAATACAATATAGTGGGATACATGTTACGAATTTGTTTCTGATTAATAAATTTTCATTTTAGAGAATATATAAATTTGTACGCATTGTTACGGCCCGAGCCGAAACGATTTATTAATGTATATTTTTATTATTTTATCACTCTTATTTCTATTTATTTAAAGTATAAGGCTGAAATGAATTTAGAATTTACTCGAAAGAACGTACTCGATAAAAACGTACTCCAAAGCATGACGTATTCCAAATAAAATTTTCCCCAAAGTTCGTAATGAGCACGTTCCATGACCAACATACAAATCTTGTATATAGGTCAACGCATTTAAAAGACGTAATCCAGACTTGGCTCTATGAAAACTTACGTAGGTCAAAAGAAGGTCATGATCTCTACGCGTGAAAAAGCGATAAGAGTGCGTTTAGAACCGGAGCGGAAAATCTTCACATCTGCAAGATGGGAAGACCGATCACGCTCCGAACAAAGTAAAAGCCGAAAGGTGTGGATTGAAAAATTATACAAAATCGAAATAACACAAGTCACGAACCTCGAAAACGAAAATGTCGAAATCGATCACAAATATTATTAAGTAATATATTAATCACCGCTAACTAACAACTTAATTATTAAGCAAATGATTTAATAACAATTAATAAATTAATTGTCATAATCGAATAATCGATTTTACTAACCATTTTAACCATTACTAACAAATATTATTACTAACAATTATTAATTAACAAATTATTAACTAACAAATTATTATAAACAATTAGTACTTAAACAATGATGTAACTGCGAATTTTACCTTTTACAAAGAAATATCAAGAAAAAAATTGTAAATTGTTTAAACAAATTGTTAATTAACAAATTATTGTTATTAACAAATTATTAATTTAATGGAAGATTATTAACAGATTAATGATTTATAATCAATGTACTGATCGATAAAAATTTTTTTATTATTAACAAATAATTGTTATTAACAATTTGTTATTAACAAATTGTTAATGTGTCAAACCAAAGAACTGTTCATACCAGGTTAATAATCTGAAATTAAATGGATAAGAAATTTTTAGTTGACAAAATAATCGAATTGTTATTTAATACCCTACGAATTAATTAAATACTAATCATTTAATATACCGAGCACGGATCGTCGAAATATCAAAGTACGAAATTGTCAAACAGTTGTATGATTTAGAGAAATTATAAATTAGATTATCAAAACAAATGCGTAAGCGTATCAGTAACTCTTTCATAAAATAGAAGCGACCCTATGATTGGTCAACTACAACTTATTAAAATTTAAATCAAGAGAAGGGATTAGGTACGACAAATAAGATTCTTTGTATATATAAAATTAACCAAAGGTCAAAGGTTATAAAAAGGTGCGAATCCCGACATCATTAGCATTCAGCTTCAGAAAATTTACCGATCTTAAAGTTTTATGCTCAAAAAGCATTTTTCATCGCGAGTTTAGATATTATTTGTAAAACACAAAACTTGTATTTCGAGATCCAATTCATTGATAATCTGAGTTACAATCCAATCCAATTTGCAGATGTACAACATTGTAATCATCATTGAGAAGTAAGACCATTAAAATGTATTTTTTATCAAATGTATTGTTTTTTTATTATTTATTTGTTTATCCAAAATATTATCTATTCGCGTTCATCCATTTTCATTTTTACAAAAATAATTTCGCGAGACTTGTATGCTCCGTCCCAGGAGTTAGTGCGCGAAAGCGTAGGCTCGAATCGGAGAAATCACCGTCGTTACGACTAATCGTTGAACGAGCTAGTGCGGTAAAATGTAGGCTCAAACGCGTCAACGAAAAAATAAAGTCATACGCGTCGGATATTAAGTTCTTTTCTAGATTAAGAATTCGAAAGAATTTAATTAATGTTACGGACGTAACAGCATGTATTAATAAAAAATTATTATGATAAGAAACAACTTTAACTATATTTAATATAATAACTATATTCAATTTGTATAATTTAATTATATGTAAAAATTCAATAAAAAAATCTCATATTTTGTCTTTAAAAAAAAAATTATTTTCTTTTTTCAATTATCCATTATTATTAGTTCTTAATTAAATAAATATTTAGATGTTATCCATACTATTTTTACTATCTGTACTTCATTTTATTATGTTTCAAAGCATATAATAAAATTATCTTAAATATTCATCCTATTTACTTTTCTCTCGAAAATAGCACATAGATAATTTGATAAAGAATTTATCTCTGAAATATATTAAGTAGATCTATACTATTTAATTACATATAAAATAGCTACACAGTATCTCCAAATTTATTTTATAGAAATTTCTGTAAATAGAAATATTTTCTCAATAAATAATTAATTATTCTTTTAATTAAATTATTCTTAAAACTAAATTTGTTTATATTTTCGTTATAATCTATCGGTGTGAGTAGAATGTTAAATTTGAATCTCAGAGTAAATAATATAATTATGAGATGCAATTAATTCTAATTAATTAACGTATTTTATTTTACTCTTTAGTTTTTTTTTAATACTTTAAAATTTTATGAAAAATGTCTTAAAAATATAAAATAATTTGTATTTTTATTACCAAAGTGCTAAATTAAACTAAATATATAAAGAAAAAATATGTCTTACGTTCGTAAAAAGTTGTATTCAAACTTAATATTTCATAAAAAAATTAACATACCTCAAAATTATAAATTTATTCTAAAACTAAATGTATCAACGTTAATAATACAATCATCTAATTATGATATTCATGGATTAATGTTGTTTATAAAAATAGTATTTTTAAAACTACTAATGTTTATACTTACTATATAATACATAAATATTTATACTTTTGTAAATTTATTACAATGTACTACTACAAAAACAATAAAGTAATAATTATTTTTCAATAAATATATGTTACTAAAAATATTAACAATTTTTGTGTTAATAATTAACTTACATTAATTTTATATATTAAAAACTCTATTTTATTTGTAATATAAATATACCATTTCATATTTCAAGTTTTAATACTAAAAAAATTCAATTATTAAAAATTATTTCAAAATAACTATTAATTATTAAATATTACTATTCTTAATTTTTTAATCAATTATTTTCAATGTATCATTTTTTAATATGTAGTGATTAACTATAAGTTATCTATAATAATTTTTTTTTCGAAAAGAAAATGATGTGATAGTTTTATTTACGTAACGTATATAGTATCACTAATTAAATATTTTATTAAACCTCGAAAGGGTATCTCAGATACGGTATTTTATAAAACTTCCACATGGATGTTCATGTATAAATTAAATTCTAAATCAAATTGGATAGTAATTTTTACACGCCAAAGTAATACGTAAGTTTCGGCACATGATTTATATTTAAATTTTATCATTTAATGAAAGTATAAAAACGATTTCAGAAATTTTTTTTCTTGGATGTAGAAGTGCTTTTCATGGTAAAATAAAAAATTAATTTTCAAGTAGTAATGAAATTATTTCTGATAATCGTTGCCATTTTCATGGCATCAAATGAAGGTGTAGTAAGTATTCAAATTTTCCATTATCCTTGTCATAGTTGTTGTTAATGTTGTTGCTATTCTTTTTGTTGTTATATTCATACATATATATATATATATATATATGTATAAACAAAAGATACTTATTGATAATATACCTTATCTTATAAGAAAGCAGAGGTAGATTACGATCGTCTTGCATCGCTAATACAAACCAACATAACAACATTGAATGCTGATTTGAGTAAAGTGGACGATAAAGTACAACTTTTACATGGTCATATTATTACCATAGCGGATTCGATCGACTTCCGATTAAGTTCCAACCCACAAATCTCTCAATTACGAGTACGTGTAATATTAGCTACTATTTTATTTAACTACTTTCTTTCTTAATTGAGTAGAAAAATAATATTTATAAGAAGAATTTATCGTAATATATAAAAAAAATGATAATTATATTATTTTGTAATTCATAAAAACCACTCATACAAATTCAATGTTTAAAATAAATGTTTTGTTTTATTTTAAGAATGCGTTAAAAGCTCGCCAACTGCATAAAGGAATTCTAGATTGCGTAAATATCTTTGATGAGAAAACTAAAACTCTATTGACAGAATTAAAAGAATCATTTGTTACATTGGTAGATAACCATTTGAATGTAATGAAAATAACCTTATTTAATACACGCAAGGTAGATTCTTTTTTTTTAATTTTTTCATCTAATAAAAGTCAAAACTCTTATTGACATAAATATAAATAATCCATTTAATTCTAGGAACTCTATGATGTTTCTCAAAGTTTAACAGGAACGAGTTTACTCCACGAACTCAAGATTTGCGTCGACACACCAGATGTTTGTAAAATTACAACAGAATATCCAAACACTTTAACAAACGCCTCAACAGCCATAACTAGTATAGATACCATACTGAAGACATTACCAGATACAGTTTTGGATACTGCAATTTCGCCATCGATACCTGATAAAGTAGACACAGTCGTTTATAAGCCTGTGAATGCCTGTATAAACAAATTAAAGGCATATTTGTGAATATATAAATTAAATTTTAATTTAATCCATAATTTTAAATAACATTTTCAATTTGTATAAAATACTTGTAATTATTATTGTAGTAAATATTTTGTTATGAAATAAAATTTTATTTTTTTTTTTTATTCATAATTTTATTATGAATATAGGTTCAAAAAATATTGGACAATATTAATTTAAATAAATAAAATTAATAATGATTTATTTTTATTCATAAACAATAATTAATTTTTATTTTATATTAGTACTGTTTTTTTAGTTTTATTAACTTGCTTTTCATTATTTTTTAAGGTTATTTAAAACGAACATACATTTATTTTTATCTCTGACTTTGTTAAACATATTTTTAGAAGTACATGTACAGTTATTCATTATATTAATAACTTTTTACGGTATCCAAATAGATTTGAAAAGTATAATTTATCTTTAAAAATAATAGGTTCAATTGCGTTCAATGTTCAATAGTTTGATTTAACATTTTATTTTATATTTATTTTATTTATTATTTAATTTTAATTTTATAATATTTAATTTACTTGACTATTATTATTTTCATTCTAAAACTAATATTCTTTAATTTAATTTATATCACTTTATAAAGTTTAATAAGATATATTTTTTTAAATATCTGAAATTATAATTTATTATATTAATCTAATATATTTAAATTTTTTAGAAATTAGATAATAAGTAATTCTAATAATAAAAAAAAATGTCATTATCCTTGTAATATTTTTCTTTATTTAATAAATATTATTAATTAAAATTAACTATTCATTAGATGATGTAAATATATAATGTTATATCAAATCCTTTAGATATAAGGTCCACTCATAAAAGATAAAGACAAATTTTTAGGTACTGATCCATGTTTTTAGGCATAAAGTTAAGTTAAATTAATAGGCTTGAAGCATAAAATAATAAAAAAAAAAAATAATAATGACAAATGAATTGATAATATAATAACTCGATATAACCAGGAACCTATTAAATTACATTACAAAAGTTTTTACGAAATATTGTAGCTATTATATTATGATAACAATAAATAATATAAATTATATAAATACTCTTATTATTTTTAACTCATAAATAGAATAAAATCAATCTATCAATATAAATATTCGTAACTGATTTGAACCGACCTCTCATATAGGGCTCAACTGTCAACTGAGTTCCTACATTGTCACACACACATATACACGTATATATGTTTACTCAACTAATATAAACTAATAAAATTATTATCGAGAAATTTTTAATGTGTAATAAAGATTATATCTTAATATCAGCATATATTTAGTGTTGTTTACTATACTAATCTAGGACTTTTATGTAATTGAATTTTTTTCATAAATGTACACAAGCCTTTTATCTGTGTGTGTGTATGCGTGTTTATAATCTAATTCTAAAGTTGGCATTAATACAAGTTAGTTTCTATTTTATAAATTACAGGATAATTCATTGGTGGACAATCGAATAATTCACTAAATACTTTCGGACGATTAGGGATTGGGGGGGGGGGTATACATGTTCAATTATGAATTATTTACTGTGATGCTGTACCTCCTTTTTGATTTATGATCAAGCATATGAGTTTCTCCAGGTACAAGATAAGAGTCGCTAATATCGCTTGTATCAATTTTATCCAACCTCGTATCTAAGTAAGAACAACCGCTTGTATTTATTTAATTAAGCTATAATTACACGTGTTCATACATACCATTGCGCACATATTTATTTGAAGATATTATTTTCATTTATAAACAATATTTTATAATTCAAAAATTGTGAAATATTATAAATATATTTACTGTTTTAAACTATTATATATTCAAACTCATCAAGGAAATTAAAATTGGTTGTAATATTATTATTAATTAATATGACCGACGTTTTTATAATTAATAATGTCCAAAAAAATATTTAACTAGAATGATTGAATAAATTCAATTTTATTATCAATAAAAAAATATTTAAAACTTTAAAAACAATTTTTACTTATGTTATTTGTTGATTTATATATTCTTTTTAATTATTGCGAGTTTCTAATTGATAGATTTTACGGATTTTCTGACGCATATAAGCAAAATGATTTCTGTTATAAATAATTATTAAACAGAATATTGTTTCTTTTATTTTTTTTTAATGTACATTCATCATTAGTTGCTTCTTATTGTGATTGAAAAATGAGAAAAAAATATACATTTTTCTTGATTTGTTCTTAAGTTTCTATTATGAGAAATATATTAAAGAAATAATTGTTTGTATCATATACTATCTGAATACTTCTTTAAAAATGGATCAAATATTTATTTATCTTTATAAAAAAATGGGCTGTTAAAGTAATTGCTTCAATTCGCTTTTAAGACTCAAATGAATAACGGATTCCATCAAAAGCAATAATCATTCGTTTCTATAATTTCATTGAATTTTAAATCAAATATTATTGATATGATTTTTTCAAAATTCAACATAATTTACCACCTTCTAAAACGTACAAATATTTGTGTAAAAATAATATAATTTATTTAAATAGATAAAATTTAAAAATTTTTAAATAAAACATTGTGTTTACTTGCGTCAATAATAAGTAAGAAAAATAATTGATGTAATCTATCATGATTATTGTAAAGTTAACTGGAAACTAATCTTTTTATTCCGTGAAATAGAGCCAAATTCAAATAAGAAAATTTGTTTTTTTTAATGTTGTATATTCTAAATTTTCTAAACTATTTATTTGTACCTTATTTTTTGTTTGTTTATTGTTTTAAACTTGCAATAATATTTATTTTATATATTTTATTTTTAATTACAGTATGTATTAACAATTATTGTCGTAGTTAAATTAACATTAAACTTTAGTTCTTTATATTTATTATTAATATTAAAATAATAGTTATTAATAAAAACAAAATTATTACCTTGCAAATTTATTGTACTCCACAATACATTATTTAGAATTTTATCAGACTCGAAAATTGTTAATCATTTCTTAATCTTATTTTAAATTATTATAAAATAAAATTTTTATTTTTTTTATTCATAAAAATAAGATATATTAAAATATATTTGTAATATATTTAAGGTACTTTTTTTAATTTTATTATATTTAAATTGAAAATTTTATTTGTAGTTATTACTTTCATATTATTTTTTGAATAGCCATTAGCTAACATTATGTTAACATAAATATTTTCGTCGTTAAAATATTAATTGAATAAATCATATTTAAAATTATAATCAAATTATTTGTAACATAAATAAAAGGCATATACTTATAAATATTTATTTAGTATTATTTGAAATATCAAAAATGTATTCAAATTTTACAATATACTATTTTTAAATATTATTTTAAAAGCTATATATAAACAATAAACAAATAAATAATAACACTAGATTTACAAATATTAACTCACGCGAGTCATCTTATCAATGTAATAAAATTTAAGACTTTTTTACCATAAAATTAATTCATAAAAAATATTGATATTGCACATAATACATTAAATTACTATTGATAATTAAACATTTGAATTTACTTAATTTGATCTTTACTTACGTAAAATGTCGAAATTATTTTTATTTCTTAACATCATAATTCAATATATATATATCGTTTTTTTGATAAACCACACGTTATTTCATTGGACTAAAAATACAAAGAATAGTGAATTATTAATAAATTATTAGTATTAATAGTGATTTTAACTCGTATTTAACAATGAAGTTTATTTTTATATTTTTTTTTATTTTTGTAGCAGCAATTACAAATGCAGTAAGTAAAAACTTAATTTAATATTGTAAATAAATTCACAATATTATTGATCAATATAAGAACATGTAATAAATTTCTATAAAAAATTTTTTAATATAACAATAAAACTAAATTACATAACTAACATATAAAACTAATTGTATAATAGCTTACTAACTTTAAACAGAATAAAATTAAAAACATAATTGCTTTGATCAAATTAATTTGTATAAATACAATAAAAATGAATCCGATTGTTAATCGTTGAATGAAATATAAATTATTTAAATTAATATTATTATAAAATTATAAAAAAAATATTAATAATAAAAATTTCGAAACAAAATAAGTCTCATAAAAAAAATGAAAGACTCGTAACTTCTCAAACGAAACAAGTTAAAAGATATACATGAATTTACGAATTATTGTTTTTTATATCACAAATTCATCTGTTCTTATTGAATTTAAATAGATGTGCATTTACTGTAAATGAGGTTGAAAAATGTTTTCTCCCTTCCTCTTTATACATTCAGTTATCCGCTCTTCGTTGGCTAAACAACAGTCAAAATAGTCATATCTACTTTCTCTCACTGATTCATCTCACTTATACCGACATTTATGAATACTTTTCTTTGCATCTCTGTCTTTTGCATTTTTTTTCTTAGTAACCGGTTGTTAGAATTTCTATCTTCACTTATACATATATTTTCGTTTTTCGTACACATACCTTTATGAACATGCATGCATACAAATATTTTACCATTATAAATCCCGTTAGCTACAAAAACTGAGATTTTAAAATACAGTTAAATAAATTGTCATCATATGTAAAAATTGCTTTAAATCATCGCAAGTCATCGCATTCTTAGCTTTAACCACTTAATAACCAAATTGTATGTGTAGGTTTAGAGAAAAATAAAATAAAATAAAAAACAATGAAATGAATGATATTTCAATTTTGCTTCGAAGCTTCGAAACAAAGACCAACTAATATATTGACTAAAATATTATTTAATGAAGAATTTATGGTTTTTCCTTCTGAATGAACCACTAGAACATTTATTATGTTCATCTTAACACAAAAAATAATACAATTTCATTTAAGAAACAGTATGCATGTAACATATAACTTGATAATAGCATTTCCGAAAAATAATAAAATATGATAATATTCAAAATTATTCAATAAATCGTAGTAATAAAAATATTAAAAATTATTAAATATATTATGAAAATATTTTAATTAAAGTAAATTATTGAATATAACTTATTTCATAATTTTTTTGTATTGTTCGTTAATTTTTTTTTTAAATAATTAATATTTTAAACTGATAACAATTTTTATTTACTATGGTAAATTACTGAGTATATCGGATGTAATTGAATTACAAACAAAATATATTTTCTGAAAATATTCATAACTAATAAATTATATTATAATTAAATTCATAAGTTCGTAACGAGGCAGCCCTTTTTGGCGGTATACAATTTAAAAGTTAGTTAAAAAAAAATTTTGATGAGAATTCAAAAGATTGATGGGTTCAAAAATAAGACAAATAATTAATACATAAAGTTACCATTTGTTTTTAGGTAAGAAAAATATGTCTTAAATTTAAAAAGAAAAAAAAATATGAAAATAAAATTAGTGGTGAGAGTAAAATAAATATTGAAATTAATATTATATAAAAAATATATAGATAATATGGTGTGACTGTCCGCTATAGTTTATATAGTTTATATATTCAACATATGGAATTTTTAGAAATGTAGGTATCTGGTTCAAATTTTATGAATACATTGTATATGCAGTAAACATTTTATAGACTTATATATATTATTATTAATTGATCAAAAAAATTTAATCAGTGTATAAATAATCAATAAATTTATATAAAAAAGTGAATAACTATTAAACGAAATAAAATATCATTGTTAACATCATCACTTTTTTTGAAGGTTTCAGAAAAAAATGTAGACTATAAAGCTATTGCAACTGATTTATTAAATAAAGTAACAACTTTAAAAAATAATGCAGACGAAATTGAATCTGAACTACAAGATTTACAATCAAGTTTACAACACACGGCAGACGCACTTGACTATGGCATATCACAAAACGATCAAATAAAAGAATTACTTGTATGTAAAAATCCATTGTGTTTTGATTCATAATAATATTAATGTTTTAAATTTAATAAATTATATCTTTGACAAATTAATTTATACTATACATATTCAAGTAGAATTTATAATTTAAACTTTTAGGATATGCTTCAGAAGTCAAATACGAAAAGAGGTATTGAAAATTGTGTAAACATAAAAGATAATAAAATACAAGTTTTAAAACAAGAATTAGAAAGCATATTTATTGAAAAGACAAATGCTCAACTGAATAATAATAAATTAACGGTAACTGCTATACTCCAGGTAAAAATTTATATTTATTGTAATTTTACAATGTATACAAATACTTGGTTGAAAAAATAAAATAAATTTCTTTATACAGACACTTCAAAGTATCTCTGATAATATTCAAGGGCCTAATTTAGATGAAGAAATCAAACTTTGTACAAATAATTTAGAAGGATGTAGACTTACCGTTGAATATCCTAGAGAAATAGATCATAGCAAAGATTCTCTTAATTTCTTGGGTGATTTGACAGATTCTTTAGAATATAATATCTTAAAAACTGCTATATATCCGATATTACCAGATAAAATTAATTCTGAAGTTTATATACCAGTTACAACATGTATTAATAAATTATTATAAAACATATTATAAAAACAATAAAATTAATTTGAAGGAGTTAAATAACTTTTAATCATATTTTTTTCTATAAATAATAAATCTTTCTTTAATAATATCGAGATTTGTTAAATAAGAAAGTATGTATGTAAAATAATTAATGCATATTATTTTTTTAATTATAAAAGCTACATAATATATTTCAAAATGTAGTACTGAGATTTTATCCATGTGTAATAATTTTTAAACAGTCTCGCATAATTTGAGTTCGATAAAGGCAGAAAAGTGAAAATTTGTATATCGCAGAATCTCTGCTGTCGAAGGTGAGGATAAAATCACTCGACAATCTGATTATATTTTGAAACTTTTTTTTATAAAAGAAGTATACTTTCTTTGAAAAGTTTTATTTATACAAAATAAATTTCTTAAACTTAAATTTTAAACTTTTATTGCAAAAAACTCATTGGTATTAAGTCAAAGCTATTTATAGAAATTATAAAACTATTCTTAAATTTTATTTATGTATCAAATTAAATATAAATAACTAATTATATTTTTACTTTAAAATAAAACACAATAAGTTATATAAAGTTTGATAAAATACCATTTTTACGAGTGAAGAAATGTATATTTTATACATACATGGTCTGTCCCCGAAATAAAGAATTTTTTTTTTTATTTTGCGACTATTGACTTGGGAGCGGTCTTTAAATGACGAGTAAGCCTTTTTCCATTTATCCCTTCTTTTTTTTCGATAATTTGAAGGAGTAGAATTTTCCTTCGCGCGAAGGATGTGTTTCAGTTTTTTGACACGGCGCGATGGAACTACTAGTGGAAAAATGTTATGCGATAAAAGTTTATTTGAAACTTAAAAAAAACAGCGCAGAAACTTTTAAAATCTTAAAAAAAGCTTATCAAGATAATTGTATGTCAAAATCGTAATGTGAAAAATGACAGAGAGCTCTTAAGGAAAATCGGGAAAAGATCATCGACGAGTCTCGATTTATATATCCAAAAAGTTGTCGAATCGCTACGAATACCCGCCGCGTGATAAAAATTTTGAATTCAAACCGTTGATTAACGATTAGAGCAATCGCAAAAAAATTAACTTTAACACGATCTGTGGTATACAATATAGTGCAAAAAAGAAATTAGAAATGCGAAAAATTTTGAAAAATATTTAAGCTGAGAAGTGTCAGGCTGCCTTTAAGAACTGAAAAACTCGCCTTCGTAAATGCGTTGATGCAGGAGCAAATTATTTTGAACAATTTTGAATTTCTATTTGAAACTGTTTATAAGTTCAATTATACATAATATTTCATTAAAAAAGGTAAGTGTTGGAGATGGATGTCGGGCAGAGGTGTGAGGAAAGAAAAGGCCACTGTAGATCTCCTTTTTATTTGCTTTTATTTTTTGTCCTGATTCGGCTCGTCGCTCGCTGTCTCCACTCGCCTCAGAGTCTTATCGACAATTAATTCAATTCGCGCTTTTGCCCCGGTAAGCCCCGTCGCCTCGTCCCGATATTCAGCTTTTTTTTTTCTTTTTTTTTTGTATGGCGCACTGCCGCGAGTATTCGAATATGCCTCGTCTATTAGAAAGAATAGCCGAACATATTTACATATTTTTCGTGGCATGAAAAACCTCCGCCGAGCTGTGCGGAGGAAAAAGCCATACAATATAGAATAATATAATAATACAGTTTACCTAATTACGCGAGTTGCCCAGGTATCGACATCGCGATCACTTTCGACACTGGTTTTTGACGTCTTACCGGTGTCACTGACTTTGGATCGCACGATGACCCACCAAGGCCAGATTTCGTCCTGGTGCTCCGGTTGACGACGACTCCCCGTCGCACCCTTCATCCTGTAGCCGAGGTACATATCAGGGTATGGTGTAAGGAGCATGCTGTTAGTATTGGGTAGTGAGGGTCTCGTACCTCGCGCCACCGTTTTTGATTTGTTTATTTATCTTTTATTTGCAGCATCTCTATTACCGGTGTCGAGACATATTTTACCCTAATTCTATCGCCAACAGTAAGTATTTTCTTTATTATTAGAAACTTTAAATGAATTATTCTCGCGTAGCATTTTTCCACTAATCGCTTCAGCGCGCCGTGTCAAAAAATCGAAAAACACCCTTCGCGTTAAGTAAAATTCTGCCCCTTCAAATTATCGAAAAATAAGAAAAAAAGGGACAAATGAAAAAAGCCTTTCTCGTCATTTTTAGAACTTTCCCATGTCGCTACGACCAATAATCGCAAAATAAAATAAAAAACTCGTTACTTCGGGGCAAACCATGTATATTATATAGTTTATGATTGAAAAAAATTTTTTTATATGGAATTATTTTTTTATGTAACTTGATTTTTTGTATTACAAAAAAAGTTTACATTAACTATAAATTAAATATAAATTTCATTAATATGACGATATTTCAATAATTATTTATAAAATATCAAATCAAGTGATTTATTATATTACGTGATCAAAGCCCTAGGGAAATAATCTTTAATCATGCCCTTTTCTTCCCTGAAATTTACCAGTATTATTTTTTTAATATTAATAAGTTTATGACAATGTAATGCTATGCGTTATAAAGATTAATAAAAAAAATATGAAATCATTTTTAACATCTGATATTTTTTGATGGGAAAAGGATTTGCATATTGTTGTTTTTTTAATAAATAAATCAATTGCTTCAATTTAGATTTAATACGTCGTCGTTCTGAGATTTATTCCAAATAATAATAGTTGAATAAATAATATTATAAATAATTCAATACAAAATAGCTATTATATGTTATATAACAATAATGAAACATAAAATTATAGCAGTTATATTTAGCAGTTCTTAACCATTTTGAAAAACTATCTAGTTATCTCTTTTTAAATTAATTTCGTTATTTATCAACGATCAATCAGTCGTTCTATTGGTCAACTTTTCATTTTTATTGTTGAATTGACGTTGCTAGAAACGCAATCCTTAACTCAGAGAGTAAGAAAGAGATTGGAGTATATGAATTTCCTCAATATACACCGAAGCACACATAAACTCAATAGATATATTTATATTTTATATTTTTTTATAAATTCATGAAACTAAACTACTACTTTTATAAATATACAAACATTTTTTAATCTGGCACAAGCTTTGAAATTACAAATTCTAGCATAATGTTTCGAAATAACAATTGATTTTGAGTGAATAAAAAGCTGATTATGAAGTTAAATTTTTTTATTAAAATATGTAATGATAAAATACTAAAACATATAATGAGTATGAAAGACGAAAAAGTTAAAAAAATATAGGCTTGGGATTGTTAGAGCGTAGGTCGACTCATACGTATACATATTCCACTTGAATATAATCGTAGGGACGAATGGTAGTCCTAAAGTATTTAACACTAACGTACTAACAAGACAAAAAGAAAAGTCTTCTTTGAGGCAAAAAGGAAATTTTTTATTGTGCAATATTAAGAAGAAGGGTTGTAAAAAACGACTAGTTGTGCTTCTAAAATTAAGAAATTGTTTTTATGATAATTTTCAAATGTAACATAGTCTGCTTTTGTTGAAGACTTGTTTTAAAAGTCCCGTATTTTAAATTATTTTTAAGAATTATTTTAGTAATTTTGAAAAAAAAAACGGATTATATAGATTCTAAAAAATGTCATCTTTTTTAATGCAAAATTTATTGTATTATTATTTCATTTGATGCATATTAAAATCATTTTATCATCTTTAAAAATTAGATTAAATTAAACTATATATTATAGAAAAATTTTATAAAATACTTGATTTAAATTTGACTCATTCAATGTCTTGTTTGATATATTAATTATTTCTGTACTTTTCAATTAAAATAAAATATAATTCAATAAATAAATAAGTTTTTAATTTTTATTTAATATTTTTTAATACAATTTATAGGTCTAACAAACAATTTTTTTTTAATTAAAAATATTGTGAAAAACATATTTTTGAGAAACACACATCATATATGTTTAAATAAAATTTGCTCTATATTACAAATGAAGATTGTCAAAGTATAAATAAAATTTGGACGAAAGCTTAATCGTGGCCGTAGTAGACTAAATAATCCACCTATAAATAACAAAACCATATGTTTTACAAGGCATTCAACATTTCCTATCGAATAAAATCCATACATGTTGCTTTTGGATTCAGTCCACATTTGAAGGATTATGCCGATTGTGCCCCTCTCAATCAATTTTAACTTTCGTAATTTTTTTATTGGAATCTTTTCAAATTGATTATCAATGTTCAAATGTGGTTCGAGTTTTTCTGCAATTTATTTCAGGTTTTAATACTTTATTTACACGGGTGTTATGGACATAAAGTTGACAAAGCCTACATAAAGGCTCACGGTGATCGATCGAGGGTAGAAATAATAAACAAATTCACAATTGGTCGAGTTTTTTGGTTCACAAGTGCTGTTGCTGTGTAAAATTTTTACCGTCCGTCATTTCGCGATCAGACTCTATTCTATTTAATCATCAGTAATCATCAGTATACTTGTTTAAGATTGTAGAGTACGTAGTGCTTTTAATATGTTAATTTTTTCTTAATTATGGATAAATAATGTGCAAGATACTTTAAAAATAATTTTTAAATTATTCAATTGTAATTTTTTGCATTGATAAATTAAAAATTTTATTATATTATTTATGGTCTATTAATTTAATCAAGTATTCTCTAAGCACATACACAGTATAACATTTGATAAATATACCTGCTTGTTTTAATAATGAAATTATTTTGAAGAATACAAATATTAATAAAAATTCTTTTTATTTTTTAATGTACATATTATATTTTACGTTTCACAGCTGTAATAATTGTTTAACTCAATTGTAAAACTCAAATTTTTTTATATTATTTATAGTATTGTAATAAAAAAACTTAACTTAAAAATACAATTCTTAATGGAAAGGTTCCTAATAATCCATTATCATTTGACTATTTCATATGATAATTTAAATAAATTATTTATAATAATAATAATATAATAATTATTGCAGTAATTATACTATATTTCATATAATTAATAAAAGTAATAATTTATTTTTTTTTTTAATTTGAAAAAAACCGTAACTGTTGATAATAATGATTAACTGAAAAAAAATTTATCGTTAAAAAATATTATTCATACACTCTATTATATTATTAAACTATCGCTAATAAGTTATATTTATATAACATTTTTTTTGATAAATAAAACATTTAGTTAAGTTATTTTAAACTTATAATTTGAATGTAAACATTAATAAGATTTTACTAATAAAATTAATATTGATTAAAATTATAAATTTACAAAGTTATAACAATAAATGCAATTTTAATTACTATTGAAACGTAAGATTATTAAGAAAACATTGAATTATGTAGTATTTCTAAATCTTTTTCTCTTTCTATAGCTCTTTTTTTTTCTTTTTTATAATTTTCGTAATCTTCGTCATCTGTAGGTAATTCATATCTGCACAATGGGCAAGAATTTGTCTAAAACAATCAAATTACACATTCATTTATAAATATTTTATATTGTTGAAAGCAATAATAAATATAACAAACCTTTTCTAACCAAGGTCCTATGCATTCTTTATGAAAAGAATGCTTACATGGCAAAGATTTAATAACAATACCTTTTTCAAAATCTTTTATACAAACTGGACACTGTTCCTTTTTTTCTGAAAATAAACCATATATCATTTAATTAAATTATAAAATTGTGCATTAACTTAATTTATTAAATATTGATTATTTTATTAAAAGTTAAGGAATTTTTCTTACCAGAATCCTTAAACGTAATTTCTTCTAAATTCTGAACAACTTCTCTGGATGCTGGAGGAGGTAACTTTTCATGTTCACCTAAAAGTTCCCACATTCCCGAATCTCTCAAAAAACGAGCCATTTGCATTAAATGGTTAGGCTCCTCTGAATCATTTAAAGGTATCCAACCCATTTCCTCAAAGTAACCAGCCATCTTTCAACATAAGAGTTCATTTTTTAACAATATATTTACAATTTAATGTATTTCATTAATAATTATAAAAAAATAATTTATCAAATTTAATTTTCTGTGACATAAATTTTATCTGAAAACTCAATTTAAAATTAAAATACATTGTAATTCAAATTATTTTTATATTGAAAAAATATCAAATTATTGTTCAATTTTTTAATTATTAACATATTTTTTAAATGCATGTATTGCATTTGAACATATGTATAACACAATGGAAAATATTATATAAAATGTATAATTTAAATGCAGTGCAAACATTTAAAAAAGAATTTTGTTTACATTTCAATAATATACACTTATTTATATAAAATATTTTAAAGCTTGATCTTCGTTTTTTTGTTAACTTGTAGAAATAATTACTCAACAAATCTACAATTTTAGAAACATTAGTTATCGATATAACAGATATCAATGAATATTAATTTAATAGACAAATTCAGTTGAATTTTGAAGAAAAATCCTAATAATGAATTATGTATTTTGGTGAATGATCACCTCTTTACAATATTATAAAAATATAAAATATTTAAATGCTCAAAAATCCATTCACCTTGTTTTCTCTCAAATATGACTTGTCATAAATTAATTAATTGAATTATGTATGTAACAAATGTCGCATCATCAATTCGCGACGATGACATCAAGCACTAAGAGCTGAAATCTGAAAAAATTTTACAGTATAAATAACCGATAAAGAAGTAATTATAATAATGATAATGAATAAACGTAAATAAAATTTACATGGTTTTTTATATCTTTAAATGAAGATATTGATGAGCACTGCGATTAATACAAAATATATGCTGAAAGCTGTTAATCATAACCTAGATTTTTGTTTTAGAACTTACCTTTATATTCGTAGTAGACGAAATACGCCTTTATATAGGCGTGACGACCAAGTCAGCTGATATACACTAAAAATCACAAGATCTACAACACGGTGGATTTATTCTTAACAGAAAAAACTGATTCCTTAATTGTAGCTTTAATTATTTATAACAATAATGTCACTCCATTCCGCAGGAAAAGGAAAGCTTTTGGCTGTAATTGGGGATGAGGTAAATAATAATAAACTGTCCTATATTCAACTATTCAATAGTATTAAATTTTTTACATATATGTCGATAATTATATGTCGATTGGTATGGGTTTTTTAAAGCTATAATTATACTAATACTATTTCCTTACTTACAGGATACTTGTGTTGGATTTCTTTTAGGAGGCGTTGGAGAAATAAATAAACATCGTCATTCAAATTTCATGGTTGTAGACAAAAGTGAGATTAAATAAATTGTTGAATAGATAATTTCTTATTACATTTCTACTTTTTAATTTCCAATGTAATTATTACAAATATTTCAGATACTGCTGTTGGTGATATTGAAGAAACATTTAAAAGATTTATTAAACGAGATGATATTGATATTATTCTTATTAATCAAAATGTAAGTTTCAAACAAAAAAATATTTGAAAACAGCTAAATTGTATGATTTTTTGTGTTGTACATTTTTTATAAATTATAGAAAATTCTATTTTAAAAAAATATTTATCAATGCATGTTATGTACATTTTTACTAATTGTGATTACTAATACAGAATTTTAAATAATTTTAATTAATGTATTTATAAGGATTATAAATTTTAAAGGAATCATAACTATTATGTTATTTTGGTTATTCCAGATTGCAGAAATGATCCGACATGTAATTGATAGTCATACACAACCTATCCCATCAGTATTAGAAATTCCAAGCAAAGATCATCCTTATGATGCAAGCAAAGATTCAATATTACGACGTGCTAAGGTAATTTATATTTTAGACTAAATTAATATTAAAAATTTAGATTCTAATATATTTATCATGCACTTATGTATGATATAATATTAATTTTATTAAGCATTGGATAAATAATCATATTGGTATAATTTATCCTTTAATTTTAAATAGAAATTTTTGTATAATTATTTTAATTTAGTAACCATGCTAATTATTCTTATAATTATAAAACACATGTATTTTTGTAAACTATTTTATATTATTTAACAAAATTACATTTCTGCATTATTATAATTTTATTTTAAACACCAAAATTTTAAGATTTTAATATATTCTTTTAAATATTTTCTTAACATAATGTACTATGATATTTTTGAATACACATAAAATTTAGTCAATCTTATATTTTTCATTTAAATCGATCTACAAAGTAAAAAATAAAATTTATTTTACTCGTGTTCATAATTATTTTTTATAAATAAAATTGACAATAAAGTTATTTATACTTATAATTTTTGAATAAATAATCAAAATTTAAATAATGTTTTGCTATTATAAAAATATAAAAAGAATTTTTAACTATTTAATAATTAGTGTGTAATACTTTTATCCAATAGATTAAAAGTGTTTTTAAATATTGTAGTCTATTTGTTTTTAGTTCTTTGTTTAATCGATACTATGTATTTCTACTCTATGAATACTATTCACTTATGCTTTAAAATTCTTTTAGGGAATGTTTAATCCTGAGGATATTCACTAATTAGTGCTTCATCTAATATAACTAAAGTTCATCTGAATTAGAATAAAGTACGAAATAATTAACGTTTAATTGTTATATCGTAAACTTATTTTAGAATATTTTCGAAATATATCTACAATATTTTAATGCAAGTGTTACGCGTTAAAATAATAAAATTTATAAAAAATCGTTAATTTAATTTAAAATGAAAATAGATAAAAATTTTAATGTATGAACAAAGCATATTTTAGTATAAACAAAAAATGTTTTTATTACGTATTGAATACGAGATTAAAAATAAGTTGTTTAAATTGTAATTTATTTTATTGTTTAGGTTCAAACTTAATAATTTTTTTTAATAAATTGTTGTAATTTAATATTTAAAAAAAAAAAATGATGAATTATTTTCTAAATTCTTATATAGGCTATAAATTTGCATAAGTAAAAGCAAATTTATGTTTCATTTTTCATACATTCTTTATATTTATTTACTAAAAAATGTTAAGAAATATAAAATGTACAAAATAGCAAATAAACAAAAATTATAAACTAATATAATTTTTATATTGAATATATTTTTTTATCAACCTTTACAATATGTATTATAATTTTTAAGTAAATGACAAAGTAAAAATTATTGATTTATAACGAATTAATTATTAGAATTATACATATCGTAATAAATAATTTAATTTAAAACAATTTTCGTGACAAATATTATTTATATTTTATTTAAATTATTTATTAAAAAATATTAAAAAAATTTTATTATTTATTAAAAAATATTAAAAAATTTAGAAATATTGAATAAAATAGTAACCTTCTGTTTATCGGTGCTCAGTGTGTATATACATGTATTTCTACCTATACACAAAAGATTTATTTTAAAAAATAATATTAGAAATGTGTTATTAGTCAAAAACCATTATAAACTTACTATTCATTCATTAAATATTCATTGATATATGTATATAATTCTGTTCATTAAAAAAATTTATTTACTTTAAATTTTAATAATAACTTGTAATATTATAATATTATACATATAAATAAAATACATTAACAATATTTATATTTCTTATTTTAATTTTATATTTTTATTAGTAAAATTATTTATAAAAATATTTAACAATAGATTAAATAATATAATTCAGTGGCAGTAGAAGGTATGTATTATTATTAAAGTACATATGTACAAAGTGTAATTTTAATATTCTATCGGATTTATTAATAACTATATTGATCGCAAATAATACGTATTTCAATAATAGAATTATACCATACAATGATTATTAAAAAATGTAGGTGATAAATTGCAAATCTAAAACTCAATGAAAACATATATTGTTACACCTGTAAGTTATTTAAATAATTACACCTACGCTGGTGCGCACAATCAATATGCAAGAAGACGCGGAAAGTTTAATCAAAGTTTTTAAGAAAATTAAAAAGTTATGTTTTAAAGTTTTAGTTTATTCAAGTTTCAAGGATTTATTTCAAGGATCTGTTTTTAAACCTAGTCGGTTTTGAGTCTTCACACCAGAATTTTGTTCTTATTAGGAGCATCGAATAAGGATTTTTGTATTTATAACTGTATAATTGATATGATAAATATAGAGAAGGTATTGAAAATGTTTTTTCGTATTGATTTACTTTAATTTTTATAGAAATTAATAAAAACAAATTGTTTTTTATAATATTTCAAAATAAGAATTTTATTCATACACAAGGCTCATAGCGATTTTTGATTAAAATTTTACAAAAATTTTACAATATTACTGTATATATAATTAAAACTTTCTTTAATTTTTTATCTAATTACAATGTATAATTTGTATACTATAATTTCTTTATTTCTAGTTAATGTAATACTCTAATTATATTAAATTATTATTTACATTATTAATTTGACAATACAAGATTTACAAAAACTTTCATTACACAAAACTGGACAAATCTAGTTTTATCGAACATAATAATTAAAATAAGTACATTAAATATTTTTACAATTTCAAAAATTTATTTTTATTTGTTAAGATAAAAACATCTAATTTTTTTTTTTTTTTTGAAATTGTATTACAAAGATAAATATTAATGTATTCATATCAAAATGAAAAAAATATTGACAAACAAATACTGGTATACAATCACATATAAATATAATAAATAAATATCTTTCTATTTAGTTAAAATTTGATACATCTAGATAGTTAGCCACATTTATATAAATAATGAAACCTAATTTTAATACATGTATTTAAATACACAATTCATCAGTGTTCAAGAAATGTTATTTTTATAATTTTGAGTTAATACTATTGTGGCTATTAATAAAAATCAAATATATCCTTTAAGATAGTTGATTATTTGAATTCATGTTTAAGTTAATGCACTTTATTTGCATATGATTAAGAAGATTTTAAGTCAACATAGAATAATAGATATTAATGAATAGAAAATTTTAATATATAATAGAAAAAATACAATTTCAATTATTTTCAAAATATTGTTATTCAAATATTAGTTATAAAATTAATACCATACTATAAAATATAAAATAAATTAACTGAAGTTTTTATAATAATTGTGCAATTAATTATAAATTAATTATATTAATTTTTAAAAATATTCAAAATGAAAAAATAATATATTTCAAAAATTTTAAAAAAATATTATAAAAGATTTAATATTGATTACGTTATATTGACTTACTTCTTTTGAAATGTAACTTAGAAATAATTATTGGTAAAGAATTATAAATTTTCATTTATAAATAAATAATTATTTCAAAATATTTGACATTATTATAAATATTTCACTAATGAAATATCTATAAAATATTTTTCACCCATTAGATACAATTTTATTGTCTAATCAGTCTATCAAAAATGGTTTACTCTTAGATGAATTTGAATCTTTTAAAAATTATCTCGTTCTTCTCGTGCTGACATAAATAACTTTTGAACAATATGAGTTAATTTAGCTAAAAAAAAATTGTTTATTACAAAATAATTTATTGATTAATATTGGATGTTTAAAATGAAATGAAATTTAAACAAATAAATGTAATTTCTTACAATTATGAAATAAAAAAATTATAATTATCCTTATGAATTTATTATGTAATTTACCATTTATTGTTTGAAATGTTAAGGGTTTTTTTTTCCATGCTACTCCTATTAAATATGCAGGTACACCAGATAAAGTAATGAGCACTCCCATACCTACTTCATAAGGCCTTTCATAACATGGTACTAATACCAAAAAAGCACATATTATTACAAATGTAATAGGAAACCAAAGTGATATCTGCAATTTATATGAAAAATATAATAAAAATATTTTTATATTCGTTTTATGATCTTTACAAGAAATAATTCATTTCTACAAAGTTTATTTACTTTAATCGGTCGTTCCATATCTGGCCGTTTATATCGAAGCCATAATATACCAGCAATTGAAAGCATAATAAATGTTGATTCTACAATACTGCAGTAGGTTATTAATACGAAAATATCACTAGTACATAACATGATAAGTGACAAAATACACTATAAAAAATAAAAAATGTATATGATTTACTAATAACTTTAAACAATGTTGAAAAAATATATTTTTTTTTATTTTATTACCAAAAATATTAAAGCTGGTGTTGGGGTATATCTTTCAACATTTATATGACTTAGCATAGCAGGAAAATGTCCATTTCTAGCACCAACAAAACACATTCTTGAAGATGTCATTATGTGAACACTTAATCCTCCAAATGCAGAAATTGCAACCATAAGTGGAATAACCCATGACACATGACCAAGGAATTGATCACCAAATGTCTAATAAAATAAGTGACTTAATTGCAATATAATATTCAATTAGTTAAAAGATATATCTTTTTGTACTTACAACTGCAATAGCTTTTGATGCAATCATAGCATCAGGTGTAAGAACTGCTAAATATGCAACATTGGCCAAAACGTAGATAAGTGTGACCAATGGTAATGAAATATAAATAGCACGTGGTAAATTACTAAAAAAACAATGAAAAATATAAATTCTAATAATTCTCAATTTTATAAATATTATATCAAAGTTAAAAATTATTACACATATGGATTTTTCAGCTCTTCAGTCATGAAATTTAAATAATTCCAACCCGAATAAGAGAATATACCAGAATAAACTGCTACAGCAATTTTTCCAGGATCTGTGTTTGTATCCTCAAATGCATTTTCAAAGTTTTCAGTATGTCCTACAATAATTACACAAATTTTAAATAAAATATTTACTATTCATATTGTATTCAGTTAAAATTTATTTTAAAAACATTAATTAAAAAAGGAATATTTAAAATTTTTAAAAAATCAATAAACAATTAAATGTTTCAATAATTAAAATAAATAAATAAAAATAAATGCACTTTTTTTTTCATGAATATATTATAAAAAAACTTACCTAAAAATATCCATACTAAACCTGCTAAAATAATTATAACTAAAGCACCTATTTTAGCAAACATAAAGATATTCTGCATTTTTGTTGTTTCCTTTACATCATAACAATTAACAAATGTTAAGAAACCTATGAATCCAAAATATAGATGTAAGTTAAATTTTATTATTTGTAATTTAATAAGTTTAAGACAGTGATCATTTTAAAGTATTAAAAAAATGTCTTACATAATGTTACAGCTGCTAATAATCTAACACCATCATCAGGAATAGCACAATTGGGAAAAAAAGGTTGTAGTACATATTGTGAAAAAGTTAGAGCCATAATTGCATTGGTTGTGGGTCTAAAAAATTGGATTATCAATTAAATTTTTTTTAAGAATAACATTAAAATCTATTGTTCATTGTATAATCGTGTATTACATAGTAACTTTTTTCTGTATTGTCAAGAATTTTTTAATTAATTAAAAACTATTAATATATCATTTTAAACTCACACAAAAATTAAATTTGCTGCCCAAAGATATAAAAAAGCTGCTAAATTACCAAATGATTCATGAATATATGCATAATCGCCACCACTACGAGGTATACTAGTGCCAAGTTCAGCATAACATAAGGCACCAACCATCGATAATAAACCACATAATACCCAAATAATTAAAGATAGACCAACACTTCTTACTTCTTGTATTACACCTTTTGGAGATATAAAAATTCCTAAAAAAATTGAAATATATTTTTAATTCAATAAATAAAATTTAAATTTTTATAATTTAAAAAATTATAATTAAACATTATTTTATTGTATATTTTAAATTTCATTTAATTTATTTTACAGATACATTAAAATTATTATTGATAAAATGTAAATTATACCTGAGCCAAATATAATTCCTAAAATAATAGCAACTCCTTCCAAAAGTCCAAGTTGTTTTTTCATTTGTACTTTATCCGTACCAGTTTTGACATTTTCCGTTATTTCTTTTGCCATTTTTTGATGTTTTGTATTACTTTAAATTATATACTAAAATCCTTTATAAAAGTAATATATAACATATGAAATAATAATTATAATCAACATAAATAGTATTTAAATAGTCAATAATATTTAACATTAAATTAAATGTATAAATGCTAATATAAATAACAATCTTAAATATAATTAATTCTCTGTAGAGTAAATAAATATAAACACTTTTCAGATATGTGACCTTTTCTGTATAATAAAATAAACAACAGTGTCTTCATACAATTTTGCTTCAATCAAATAATAGCTAAAAAGTTGTATTAATTGATACTATTTTTGAGAATAAATAATAATTAATAATCATAAATCATAAAAAAGCAATATAAATCAAAAATCATATTATACTACATTATTCCAGTAAAATAAATATACAATATCATTATATAAATCTAATTTATTTTATAGATTAATACGTATAATAATAGTCTTATAATCCTATTTAATTTAAGTGTAAAAAGAAATGCAATTGGTTGTAATAAAGACTTAAATAGGATGTGGTAATAACTTGTTTAACAAAATGTCAAATATTTAAATATTGATAATGACAATTTTGTAACTAATGATTGAAAATGATATAAAATATTATGACCTATCTGGTTAAAGGTAATTAAAATTACAACAAGAGGTTTTAATTAACGACTTCAATTAAATCAAATAGAACTTATTAATAAAAAGCTCAAATTTAAGTTAAAAAATTAGCTACTGATATTGTGTGAAAAAAATGATTACGTTGTACACGGTTAATTTAAAAAATAAAATATTAATATAAAATTGTAAGCTTGATTTACTTACATGTAAAAAGAAGTAATGATCAGACAATAAATTACCTACAACACATTTGTGCCGGAAACACCGTTCAATTCCCGCTTGCCATGTGTAGACAGAACAAAGCTACCGAATCTCATAGGCACACTCGTCTATGTGTATTTAGCACATTCAGTTATGTAAATATGTGTGCATGGCCTGATAATTATGTTATTGAGTGCCATCTGAACAATTTTAATGTAAACATCTCCCAGGTGTTACTTAAAATTAATTTATAATAAATATATTACATTTGATCAGTGTTTCGTGTTTAGGAAAAATCATACTTTTAACTAAGTAGAAATATTCGATAACAAATACTCTTTCTAAATATCAGTTAGTCAAATTCTAATTCATGATTATTTCATTTTTGACTAACAATACCGTGTTATCGATTTTTAGATTTTAAACACTAAAGTCGCGCGTACTCTGACAAAAGTAATTATCATTTAAACTATTGTTGCTTAAGATTAATCGAGTTGTAATTTATATTATTAATAAATCGTAAATTATTAATGAACAAAATACATTCATAAATAATATTCACATCAACGAAAATAGGCTTTTTTATTTAAAGCAATTATTAACACCATTTTTTATTCTGACAGAAAATAAATATAATTGGAAATTATGAAATTATAATTACTTGATTCGGATAATTTTATACAATTTTCTTCATTTTATATTCATTATGCATAATATTTTAAATAATTATTTAATATCTATTAATAGTACTAATGTCTATTATCCAAAAGTGTGATTCTAAGAAAATTCAATTATATATCATAAATTATTTCATTCAATAGTAATATTTACATTTTGCAATTATGTTAATCTTTCAAAAATAATGCATTGAATAATTTATCTTTCTTTAAATTATATATTTTAAAAGAATACACATTTTTCATTCTAGATTTTTGGTAGTTTTGCTGTATATAAAATATTCTGACAATTGCATACTAGACTTATATTATTTTAATATTATTTGATTAAAATTGGTAAAAACCTTAAAAGTTATAAACAAGTTTATACAAAAACATATGAATCATTGTAAATAATCCAGAATTAGTTAAACAATTTGTTTAACACATTATTATATTATTATTAAAACTAATATTTTCATTTAAAATTTCTTTACACATGTAAAATATATGTTCTTAAATTAATATAATAAATTTTGATCTTCTTCAATTTAAATAATTTAACAAGCATTTGTTGGAGTTAAAGTGGATGTAAGATAATAATTATTTTTATACTAAAATGTTAGATTAAGTAAATATTTTTTAAATTACACGTATATTTAATCTCCATTGAATTAAAAAATAATTTCAATATTAAAAAATTTTTCATGTATTTTTCAATAATATGTTAATCTCATATATTAGGACGTTCAAAATGGTCCAAACTAATTTCAAATAAGATAACCTATTTCAATAACATTTCGTTACATAATGGAATAAAAGTACAGGTAAATAGAGTATACTTTATGATTAAGTCATTAATTTTTTTTATTATTCTTTTATTTTGTTTATGTAAATTTTAATAATAATATTAAATTGACAGTTTGTCATATTGCAATAATATTATCGATATTTGACTCAAGACTCACTTCGTGTAGTGGTATTAAGTTATTTCCGCAAATCAGCAGCAAGGAATTTTTGGAACAATTGTATGTCTATTTTTCATTGTCTATGCATATTTGAAATTACGCTAAGATTTACACGGCTTTCCATTTTTTTTATAAATGTTGCTAAGAATCAAATTTATTTTATTGTAGAGCAAATTATATAATTTATTAAGGGATCCAACGATATTTTTATTTTATTGGTATTAAAAAAAACAAAAAAAAAATCGATTCAAGTTGGAGATGGTATTAGTATACAACCGCCATTTTTTTGGCAGAGTATGGTTATGTATTAAAATATATAACTAAAATTAAACATATATACATATATATGTGTGTCTATAATATATTCTTAAAATATGTGTTATCAATTCAAGAAAACGTAATTTATGAACATAAAATTTTATATTACATTAATAATGTAATTAATTTCTCTAAAAATGGCGGGAATTAATTACGTATTCCTGTACCGTCATTTAATGTCACGAATGTAATCTTTTTGTGGTTTATTCTCTTAACATTGAGCATTTATTCATGATTTACAAAATATTAAGCAATATTTCTTTAATTGTACCAAATTAGTTGATTAATAAAGTAAATACAAAAAATGTGCTTAAAATAATTTATATTAATAAATTTTAACTATAATACAAATTATTTGTTATTTATCAATGTTTATAAATTATCAAATTTATTTGTACATACGAAAACAATAAAAATTACCCTTTCGTCACTAACATTATAAAAAAATAAATACTAGTAAAACTTATATGTATTCTAGTCTATATTTTTAAATTGTTTCTTTATGTCGAAACAATATTTTTAATAAATGTTTTGATTGATAATATTTTTGTTAATAAATAACAGACATTATTTATATTTGTAAAAATGGTAAATACAAGTCATTTACCGTATTTGTGACACTGGTCCACGTAACATACATGTATTGTAATTAATACTCTAACCAAATTTATATAATAATAAACCAATTTTTTAAAGTTAATCTGGCTTCATAGTAGAAAGCATAGAAAGTATAAAACTAAATTTAATTACTACGCAATGAAAGTAAAAATTTCATTTAAATGTTAATGTAATTTACATTATAAAAAAATGAAGTATGATGTGTGTATTACGAGTCACAACGAAAGCGCCACCTGGTACAGTATATCTTTTTCTATATAGCCCAAACCGCTAGGAAAGAGCGAGAAAGCATATTTGTTATGGAAGCGAAGAAGCCTCTGAGTTTATAGATATTCATTGTTTTTTGTGCACGTCCCAATTCGCCTAGTAGATCAAAAATATATTGAATCGGGCACCCGGTGTTAAAAGCATCAGAGATTATTGATTTTAGAAATAAAAAGTGTAAAAAATATTTCCAAAATGCGAATTCCGAACAGTCTGCGAGACTAATTATATATTTTTCATCATTCACCAATTGATATTTTGCGTTTTATACCTATGCTTAAGATAATTCAAAACGTAACCTATAAAAACAACTGTTTTTTCAATGGATTTTTCGTATTTCTAGTGAAGTAACGCAATTTTATTTATATAAAAATATTTTTAAAGTGATTCCAATGGGGACTCTTGTTTGAATTGTTTATAACTATACTTTAGAAATGCATCGATATATGCAGTAATTTAGTTGATTCTTGGTTAACATAGTAAATAGTAAATATGAAAATGTGAGAAATATATAAAATTAATTAAAGATAAAATGGAACTTGGGAGCAAAAATTTATTAGAGATTGAAAGTGACCAACAGGAAGATTTATCCAGTTTAGATAAATCTACAAATATTAATTTGTCAACTGATTGCCACAATGAAATGGAAGGAACTGTGGTAATGTTATATTTGAATTTGTTGTTTACTTATTAAAAAATACAAAGTATGTACCGATATAAACTTCAGATATTTTTGAATAATGTGTATGATATACATAATTTTAAATTTTGGTATGAAATATATAATCTGAAAAGTATTCTATTTCATTAATTGTAAAGAATATTATTAAACTGTTAACTTTTCCTTCTACTTGCCCGCAAAAGATTAGTAATTCAAAAATTATATTAATTTAAAAATATATTTATATTTAAATTGATTTTTAATTCTATTTTAAAATAATAAAGACCAGAACTATGAATAATGTTTTTGACACATTATACAAATAATTTAAAATAAACATTTTGAGTATATTCTTATTTCTTAATTTCGAAGTACTTACAATATTAAAATATAATACAGAAATTGTAATAAGCGAAGTCTTTGCATTATGTTTTATAACAAACTATATTAAATTATTTGTGTATTATTTCTTTTTGTATTACTGATTAATTTATAAATATTTTTAGATACTTTATGATAATAACGTACATGAAAAAGCAATTATAAATGTAGCAAATACAGAATCTAATAATGCAGTATCTTTAAATGATTTTGAAGATCCAAAAAACATGATTACACTTCATGCGTCTACTTGTGATACAAAAAATGATATATCAGAAGAAGATAATAATCATAAAAATATGGTATTTATATTTTTATATATATTTATTATTTTTATATTTATTTATTATATTATTATATAATATATTATATATATTTTATCCTTCCATGATTAGTTTATTTTAATATAAATATTGTATTCAATTTTTAATAAATTTCGTAATTTTATAAAGTCCATTATAGTGTATTATATTTTCTAAAAATATTTTATCTTTATAGGATAATTTGAAAAGTGATGTTATAAATAAAAACAATGAACCAGCAGCAGATTCAGATGATGAAACAATTGCTACATTTATTACATCTACAGGTCAACAATTAGCATTATATGCAGTAGAAGATTCAGATGAAATTTTTGCAGTAGCTTTATATGATGAATCTGGTGAACCTCCCAGCAATTTCCATTTTCTTTTAAAGTAAGAAAAATAAATCAATTCTGGAATATTTATGAAAATTTTTTTTTGATGTATAATGTAGACTATTTTAAAAATTTAGATATGAGAATATAGAATATGATTAAATTAAATTTTTTTCTAAATTTTAGAGCTGATGTTGAACGATTGATTGGAGAAGGTGCTGTAAAAACAGTTAAAAAACCAACTCAACAGCAAAAAAAGGAAATAAAACCATTACAGAAAAAAGAAATTATATATGAGACATTTGAAGAAAATAAACGTAAATTTGAAAAAGCAGAAGAATTAAGAAAGAAACAAGAAATTAAAGTAAATATAGTTGAAGTACCGAAAGCTGAAAAAGTACAAAAGAAAAAAATTCAAAATTTAGATAAAAAAAACACTAATATTATTAAAACTATAAGTAATAAAAGTTTTAATAAAAAACAAGCAGCTTTTTCAAAAGCTAGTAAATCCATTAGTAATGCTTCTCGATTTGATAAGAAAAAGGAAATCAAGTCTACTTATATTATTTCAAATGATAATGATTCTTATATTTATGGTATATATAAAACATTATTCAAAGTTTTTTTTGTTGATTCACTCTATGTTTATAATTATGGGGAAATTAAGATTCTTATTTGATTAAAAGATTATAACTTGATAAAAAAAAATTAATATCCATTATTTATTAAAACTAATGTTTGCATTTCTTTCTTTCTTTTTACTCAAATAAGGTTTGTTCTTAGTTACATCATAATTAGAAATAATTATATTTTAAGTTAATTTAATATATTAAATTAAATTTATATTTAATGTTTTGAGAAAATATTTTAATTAAATGATAGTTTATATAATTTTCATTTATTTGTAGATCATTTAGAAGATGATTTTGACAGTGATGTTGAAATAATAGAACAATCTACTGTGCAATATATTTTATGTGATGGAGATCAATCTGATTCAGAATTAACATTTGATGAGCTTCAAGCATCGCTGAAGAGTTTTAAAGCTCACAAGTCTACGTCAAAACATTCAGAACTACAAAACAATGAAAGAAAAAAAGATAACATCAAATTTTCACTGAAAAATCCAAATGCTTTTCCTATAATTTCTCAGAAGAAAGCAGGTGTAAGCGTTTATCGAACTTACAAAAATCCAAAGAAATCACGGTTAACCAACAATCTTATAGTTCAAACTAAACAAATTAAAAGAGAAATAGAAGATCCTTTTTTGAGTGATTTTTCTGCTTTTGAAGATGGGCCCAATTCTTCAGATGAAATACCACAAAATGAAATACAAAATTCGATTATAATAGAAAATTTACCGAATATTGTAAAAGTTAAAAGATCACGAAAACAACAATTAACAGTAGTCAATCGTACTGATTCAGAAATTATTATTCAACCAGCTTCTGTCTTTTCAGAGGAGGAAGAAGAGCCAGTTGTTACGAAAAAACGTGGAAGAAGAAAAAAGAAATTACTTCCAGATCCAGATTATAATCCTCGAAAACCTTCTAGACGGTCTAGAAGAACTCATAGATCAGTTGAAGTAATTGAAATAGATGTTGACGAAAATGATAAATCGAAAATTTTGGAAATAACACTTGATGGTAAAAAAGGGAAGGGTTCAAGTGATAAAGAAAATGATATTATTAGTTTAGATGACTCAGATGATAGTGAAGAAGATTTAAACAAAAGTTCAAAAAATCCTATTATGCAATGTAGCCATTGTTTACGTAATTTTCGAAAACGTAGGGCACTAGAGATGCATTTAGAATTATGTCAAAAGTCTCCAACAAGTATACAAAAAATAGAGGAAAGAAAAAGACGAATGATAGTGAAAGGAAAGAAATTTAAGTGTAAGTCTTGTAATGAAGTCTTTGATATTGCTGTAGCATTGGCAAGACATGTTAGAGCAGTGCATTTACCGAGAAAAAGAGGTAGACCTCCAAAGAGTGGTTGGCTACGAGCAGATGAATCAGATAGCTCCAATATAGAAGACAGCATGGATGAAACTTCACCAGAACCTGAACGGGAGCCTAGAAGACGTGGGCGGCCTCGAATAAAAAGAAGTTTATCCAAAGACAATAGGTATAAATAAGTTATCTTCATTAAATTTATATAATTATTTTAAAAATAAAGCATTTATATAGCTCTTATTGATCAAATTAAAATAAAAAATTAAATATAATTATAAAAAATTTATTTTTTCATTTAAGAATTTGCATTTCTTTTCAATTTTAGATTTAATAATTATAGACAATATGTCTGATATTTAAATTCAAAAATTTTACGTATATGCAACTGTTTATTAAATTAAATTAAATAAAATAAATTTTTTTTTTAATATTTAAAGATGATTAAAAACATTTATTATATTCACAAATAACAAATATGCTTTTTATAAAATGAAATCAGATTTTATAAAAAATTAAATAAAATAATATATTACGTTTATTAGAAATAAAATAAAAATGTATGAACAATGTTATTAAATGTTCTATTAATTTTTAACTAAAAATATTTTAATATTTCTTAATAAATATAAGTTATTAAATATTTTTTTTTTTTATTTATATAATATATCAAAAATTTACATATACTTTTATTAACAATTTTAGTATATTTTAAAGACAAAATAAATTTAAAAGATCAAAAGTAAATATAATGTATTAAAAATATAATTCATTTCCAGTAGTTTTATAAAATTATAAATTTTATTTTTAGTCCAGAAATTGAATTGAAATTGGATAGCTCATTAGAAACTTCTATGGAGCCTCGGAAAAGAGGCAGACCACCAAAGAAGAAATTATCTAAAGAAAGATCAGTTTCTCCTGATTTATTGGAAAAAACAAGAGATACTACAATAGAGATAGTACAGTCTACAACAGAAGCTACAGTAGAGCCTCGAAAAAGAGGCAGACCAAGTAAAAAAAGTACATCAAAGGATGAAAGATCCATTACTCCAGACCTAAAAGAGAAGAGTGAGAAAACATCAGAAATTTCTATTCAAATTCCAAAAAAAAGAGGTAGACCAAGTAAACGAACTCTTTCTAAAGATGAAAGGTCAACTACTCCAGAAACGGAAGAAAGAAATGAAAATTTAGTAGAGTTCATTTCAGAAACACGAAGACGAGGTAGACCAAGTAAAACAAATGTATCCAAGGATCAAGAATCAGAAAGTTCAGAAATAATAGTAAAAATTGAAGTACTGACAGATTCAACTGCTAATGACAATGATACAATTATTTCAGAACAAGATCATAAAAATGAAGATACACTTGAGGTTGAACATCATAAAAAACTCAGATTAAGTAAAGATGAGTCTTCGATCGATGAAAAATCAGTGACAGAGGAGTTAAATGATAATGTTGAAAGTTCGATTGAATTGATAGAATTGCAAAAAAAAGATAAATTAAACAATGAAAAACCTTCAAAAGCTGATCAACAAAAAGATTCAAAAGCGGAGCTAAAAGTAAATGAAAATTCAACAGAATCTACAATAGAGCTTCAAAAACAAAGTAATTTAGATAAAGACAACAGCTCTCAGGATCATAAATCGGTTACTCCAGAAATCAAAGAACAAGAATCACAAAGTTCGGAGAATATTATAGAAATAGAAAAAAACTCTCCAAAATTTAAAAAAAAGATAATAAGTCCTAACCGAACATGGAAAGTGAAGAAGTTAAATTGTGCTGATTGTGGCAAGTGGTTTTCTAGTGCTGCCGCACTAACCACACATCGTTTGCAGCACAGGACTAAAACATCCGGTATGTGCTGAGCCAGTAGAACTAGTTTTATTGTAATAATACAATTAGAAAACTAATTCTAATACTTGTAAAGAAAATGTAATTGTATTTGGTGATCCTATAACATTGAAATTTAAGATTAATTTTTAATTAAGTTATTTAAATAATAATCAATCTAATTTTTTGTAAGTAAATACAAAAATTAGATCATTTATATATAAATATATATATATATATATATTTATATTTATATTTATATTATATTTATATATGTATATATATATATATGTATATATATTTTTTTTTTTTTAACAAATAATCATACTGAAAAACAAAACATTAGTGATCATCAAAAACTGTAGTATGTTTAAATTATATATTACTGATTGAATGTGATAAATATTATTATTTAATTAAATTGATGAAGATGTATTACATTAATGTGTTAATTGTAATTTGTACAGATCAATCGTGCACACAATGACGATTGTGTTGTGACTAAATTTGCTAGTATATTAAGTACTTTCCTTTAACCAATTATTATAGTTTTGCAGAAGGAGTTAACTGTTAACACTGCCCAATTTGTAGTCTAATAAACATTTTTTACTTTTACTGTCTAAAAATAAAAAACTAATAATGCTTTTGAAAGTTGTTAATTTAACTTCCACATATTATAATATTGTTATTAAAGATTCATTCATAATTAATGCATCATTAAATCATTTTAAGTTTCTATTTTATCTTATTTAATTGTAGATGATTGAAATTTAATTTTTTCACATACTTAAAATCACTTTCACATTGAACAAACTTCACTGTAAAGTGAAAAACGTTTATATGGCAATACAAGTTTTTAAAGAAGAAGCATTTCATATTTATATTATATAAGGTTATCAAAATAGTTTCATTAATAATAATAATGTTGTGAAAATAACGCGATTATTATAATGAGGTTTACCACTATCACATCAGTACTGCCACGCCACTTGTATAAAGTCAAATAAATTTTGTTAGTAAGCATCAACTTGGACAACTAGTAAAGAAGGTTTTTCTTTACTTTTAACATAACAATGGCTTAATAATGGTTTTCCAATGCATGACCCATTCTCCAAGCATATTTAAAAATTCGTTCAATCATTGGCTTACCTCTCTTTTTGTGACCACACAAAAAAACACAAACACGCACACACATGTTGCCGTTCACAAAAACAACCTCTACCTCTGAATTGCAGGCTCGTTGGCGCATCGCTGTCCAATATGCAAGAAATTTATTGCTTTAGAGCTATTCACCAAGCATTTATCGAAAGCTCACGGAAAACCGGTATCAACCAAGTCCACCAGTTCGCATGCGATCCATAGGAGTACGAGGATAGTGCGCAGGGTTCTTACGCGGGTTACCAAACATGCAAAGAACTGAAGTATCTATTAATTAATTCTAATGAGGGAGCGTCATGAGAATTAATTCATACTCGAGAATGCAGAGATGGTCTTTTTTTATTTTTATTTTATTATGCGTTACAAACAATATACAATACATTTGACTTATCGAAAGAATTGTAGAAACAAAATATCGATACTTTCAAGGATATATCTTCGTTATCTTTTGCCTTTCCTTTAGCTTTTCCGATTTCAATTGAATATGTTAATTTTTGTGATTTATTAAATTTTTTACTACATGAATGTATGTATGTATATATGTATACACGTATGTGTACAAATATATGGATATAAGTATTAAATTAAATAAATAGGTTTTTGATCATTTTGTTGATGAAAAGAAGCTCGTCAAGCCTTTTCATTATTAATATATATCGTTTATTAGTGTTTTTTAAAGATTATTAAATCTGACTTTTACAACAAATTTCGTTCTTCAATGCATAAATTTTCATTTAGTAGTGACGCAATTCTAAAATCATTTACAAATTTTATTGTTGAATATTTTATGTATAAAAATATTTACAAAGTAATATTTTTAATTAACTTGTGTAGAGAGCCAAGGTATAATTAGTATATAATTATATTTTATAAAAAGTAATCGCTTAAGAACAATGTCGCTTTTTTGTTGATATCTTCTCTTATCTACAATTTAAAGAATCATCGGAGATTGCTCAATTTGTTACAGAGTACTAATAATATTTAGTAAAAAAATATTTTTTAATCAAATTTTTTTTACAAATAATATTAATACTTAATTATGTAAATATTGATCATGTGATTATTTTAACCAATTTAATACAGAAATATTAAATGTAAGTGTTGTAACGAATTTAATTATACAATGATAAATAAGACTTGATTCTTTCAGCATGTATTATGAAATATCAATTTGACAATCAAAAATCTCTCTTTTATTGTAAATAAAAGAAGATAATATGGTACACATACTGCTATATCATAAAACCATATTTAAATTTAATAATAGGTTTTAGTTTGTATGTATAAATATATTTATGTTAAAAAATCTGTTTGAAATGGTTAATTTTTCAAATTATGTAATCATACACTTTTATAAATAAGCAAAAATTTGTTTTAATGAACAAAGTTTCTCCGGTTTGCAACAATTACTTCAGTTCAATGCAATAGTTTGGTACTTTTTACATTACTATTCAAATTTTAAGAAAAAATTCAAATCGGTTGATCTTGAAATTTTTTTGTTCCTATAACTTTTAAATATTTAAATAATGATAATTGCATTATTTAATAAAATGTTAGTGAAATATTTAATTTATAAAAATTATCCAGCGATTTTTTATACGTGTGTTTGTATGCATTGAATGCCTAAATGTTATTTTGCGAGTGTATGTTTGCGTATATAAAGAAATTTACTTGATTTAATTATTAATTTCTCAAATCTTCATAAAATTATGTACTTCCATTTTAATTAAAACATTTTATTTTCGTTAATATTCGCCTTGATAATTAATATTCTAATTAAAAAAAGAACATTAAGGAAGTATTGAAATGTAATATTAGTAGTTACGTAGCTAAGGTACTACTAGTCTTTCACGAATATTATATTCCGTTTTATCAAATTTTCGATGTAAAAAAATTAGTATGTATATGAAATTATAAAAATAGAATGTAGTTTTACAATCTCGTAAAAATTTTTATTGTCAAATATTTCAATATACACAATTATTACAAGCTAATATTTTTTTATATTAGTATTGCGGAAAATAACTAAATTTTGATTGATATAATATATAATGCATTAAATTAAACATACACAGTATGATATATTATTCAATTTTCTTTTTAAACTCTTTAAATTCAATTTTATTGTTATTAAAATGTATATTCTTTACACAATTCTCGAAAAATATAAGTTATATATATTTTTTCATCATTTATATTTACAAAACAAAATTTTAAAAAGATAATCTGAGATATAATGTTAATAGCTGATTGAGGATAATTCCTTATTCAATAATTTTTTTTTTCATTTAGCTTAATTTGTATCAGATTAAAACTTAATTATGTTTTGAAAATTATTTCTTTTATTTAATGATATTAATTACACAAGGTATACATTTTGTTAAAAATATTTTTTTAATTATTTTAATTGTAATTTTTTTATTGAATTTATTTGTAATAATTAATGTTTATTGACAGTAAAATAAAGGAACCATAATAAGAAACAAAAAATTACTTTATTTATATTTTTTTAAGTACAAATCGTTAATATTTATATATTAAATCAACATTGAAGAAATTAAAATAAGAAAGGTGTTAACGTAATTTTAATAACTTAATCATTTCAGTTAACAAAAAATAGTATTAACACTTGTTTCACGTTTAATGTTAAACTAGTATTTTGATTTTCATAAATTTGTTATTTATATGATTATAATTTTAATGAATATACATCATTTAAAAATTAAATTTATTTATATATTAAAAAATATTATTATAGGACTGTAAAATAGTTATTATCGGAAAATAGTGGTTACAATAATAAAATAATTTTAATAATTATTAAAATAATAAATTAAAAATTATATTTTTAATTGCAGAAAAAATATATATAATGAAATCACTTTTTATTTCTTGAAATTATCAAAACTCAGATATTAATTTTACAGAAGAATATTAAAAGATAAAATATTATTTTATGTTCTCTACTAAAGTCAATGAGATAAAGTCTTGAAGAATTTATTATAATTTAATCTTTAAATCCTCCATTATAAAAATAAATAATATAAATTTAAACAATTTCTTAAAATTTATATGTATTCCTGGCCTAAAAAATAGTGAAGTATAACTACAAATCATAAATAAGAATACAATTCTAGTTGTAACATTTTAATCAATCGATAAACCAACGAAATTCTACAAGGAGGGGTATGAAAATCAGAGAGTAAAGCTGTAAATAATATTCTCTGTGCAATGAAATGCAGCATAATTAAAAAATTATGTAGGTTAATTCAATAATTTGTAACAATACGATTATATAAATACTTGTAATTTTGGACAAGCGATGTGGCGTAATATGGATAAGAGTACGTATGCAATTTACGCAATAGGTTGAATAATCTTATCAAATAAATATACTTATCGAAAAAGTAAAAAAAGAAAAATTTTAAGAATCTTAAGTTTCGCCATTACTTTGTAAATGAAGCTCTTATTTTGATACAGCCTTATGTATATATTTATATTCGACAAATATTATAAATTACATAAATAAAAATAAACAATGAAATCACAATAAAATATATCATAACTAACTATAAGATTGTATTAAAGTTATATTAAACCTTATTTTTGATAGAAGACAGAAAGAAAACATAGACTTTTCAAACATTTCATACAAAAATAAAATAAATAAAGAGTACTGTATTATGAGCATTTAATTTAAATAAAAAAGTATTCATAAAATTATAATGTAAATTAATGTGTTACAATCTCTGTATAACATTTACTTATATACAGTAAAAATAATAATTTACAAAGCCAGTATTAATAGTAGTATGATGTATAAATTTTATATTAGAACAAATTTTAAAATTACTAATTTTTATGAGATATAAGGTTGTTATTCAAAAATTATACTATACTACTATAGTAACCGTGAATGATTAACTCCTAAATATAAGAAAAAATTTCAAGCAAATACAAGATTTTTCTGTAAAATCGCACGTAATATAATAAATGAAAATATATAAAAAAAAATTTATTTACTAATTTTTTTATTTTTAGCAGTTTTTAAAATTGTCAAATAGAAATCATTGTTTTTTACATTAAATTTGGAATATATCAATTTATTCAGTTGCGATTGTATCAATACAATCACTAATGATATAAAAATATTTACAAACAAATTATTTTAAGCGATTAAAAAATATATAAAGAATATTTTTTATTAACAATATTTTAAAATTCAAATTTAATTTTTCATTTTAAGTCAATTTAATATTTAACGAAGGAAATAAGACAAAATTTTAATGATTTTTAGTTGTAAAAGCAAAAATAAAACAAGTTTATAATTCGTTTTTTTTTTTAATTTTATTTTCTAAAGAAAATATATTCAATAATTTATTATGTTATGGAAAATGTTTACTATGTTATAGAAATATTTCAAAATCAGAGATTTTATATTTATATTAGATTAATCTCTTAGTAATTATAGAAGTTATCGAAGTAAATTTCACTCTATTTTTTTCGTGTTTTATATATAAGTGCGTGTGTATATAGATTGAATACAATATTCATTTTATGATAATACTTCTAAAATTATAAAGGCAAAAACTACAAAGTTACAAAATATTAAATATATTTAAATAAATTTAAAGACTCATTTATAATTAACTTTAGTGTACTTTAAAAATCAATGGTGGAAGCGCAAGTAAGATTTTTATTAATAGTATATTTGTAGATAAACACACGAAAAAAATATAGTGGAAGTTAGTTGAAGAACTTCAATTTTAATATTATATAAGCTTTCTAAAGTATAATAAAATAAAATAATGAATAAAAAATTTGCCATAGAAAAGCTAATAGAAAAGTTTGCACTAATTATAATGAATATTTTAATTAAACGTAATTTTATATTATGTTGTTTATTGAAAAAAGGGTTGAAAATGCTCGTACAAAACATCATTAACTCAATGAAAAAATAAGGTGGCACAATAGGAGGTGGAGGAGCAAGTTTGAGAGCCTTTTTTTACTTATAGCCCTTGTAAGTTAGAAAAGCGTCAAATACGAATAAAAATCCAAGGATGACGCTAATAGCTCCTTTCCACATCATCAGATCGCGTTGTTTACATTCGTGAAGCTCTAACCGATGGTTGCTTATGATAACAGCTCCGATACACATAAATGACGCGTAGCCCGCCAGACTGAAAAATATATCAACTCTTCTGGGTACCGAAGTCTCCATTACGTCACCAGCGAATAAGCCTATGAGGACAATGAAGAAGCCACCGAAGACCCCAGTGGCCATGAAAAACTCATCCATCAAATCGTCCTTTTCGTCTTCCTTTTTTCTGTCATAGTACTCTTGAAAACTGCTGTAATGTAGTTGAATGAGGACAATGACTATGATAAGCTCGGCGAGTTTAAGGGCGGTGAGCCTCGTTACGTTTGCCATTTCTTTATTGCTTATCTTTTAATCCTTTTCCGACAATGATAAATTGACTGAAAGACTGAATTCTTTCTTGAACTGCTATGAAGTGTCAGAAGATCATATCCCTATAGTTCAACCACGCGCACGAATCATCTGCTGAAGAACAACACAAATTTTAAATAATTAGCACAAAAATTAAGTGAACTCATACAAATACATTCCCAACGAATAAATTTTCTTATTTATATAATTCATTTTACACTTATATTCCCCTCTACTTTCATTTTACTTTCAACAAATATTTCCAAAAAAATAATATAGAGATACTTGAGCCCATACTCAGAGATAATGCTTATCCTGATTATTTCATTGATAGATCTATAAAAAAATGTTTCAAAAAATTTTCTTATAAAAATAATAACAATAAAAATAGTTTTGACAAATTCCAAACTTTAATTATTTTATCTCATTCTGAAAATTTTTTCTTTGGAATTTGCTTTAAAATTGAATAAATTTGAAACACATTTAATTCCGACCATTAATAAAAACGGCAACATTATTAAAGTAGGCAATAATTGGAACTCCACTGAAGTTTTTTACAAAATTAAATGCAAAAACTACTTATCAGTTAATATGAGTGAAAAAAATCGGAAATTTAAGAATTCGGATTAATGGACATATTAAGGTCAGAAATAATTGTTCCATGGTATCTATACTCGCTAAAGAGCATCAACGCAGTATTGATTAGGAGAATGTTTGAAATGAAGGCAAGGAGACTAATTATAATAAAAGAATGTTATCTTATCAATGTTATTTAACAATAAACTATTTAATAATAAATTGTATAGGGATGAAACATAAGATTCATTATTTGAATTCTAAATAATGAAATGATTTAAAATATTTAATTACTTATACTTAGAACAAATGTGTGCTTTATATGACTGTTTAATGTATCATGTACATTAATTAAGATATTAATTAAGCAAAGTATTAAATTAACAAAATTTTATGCGGGATATAATAATAGCAGTAGTCTTATACATTTTCCTCAGTATTGGAAACAATATCGATGGCGGTACATCACATGATTATTGGTAGTTACTGATTGGTGGAGGAATTGATGCCAACTTGTCTTCAACCTATTTTATAATGATCCTTTATATGGTTGCAATTTAAAACATCTTTTTAATTCATGCATAACATTTGTAACTGAAGGTATTTGCCCTTCTATTACGACAAGGCAAGGTGTCGTTGGTGACAATTTCTTTTGTGTTTTTCCATTCTTAATGTTTAACAATATCCACCACCAAAATACAAGTGTAACTAGCGTAAAAGGTGAGCATTACATCGCCAATCATAAAAGATTCTTCGATATAATACCTGAGAAAAGACCGACTGAAAAAAGAGATTTGATCTTATACCACGTCTGCCTCGGCAGACTTACAACTAGGGATTTTAACTCTATAAAAATTTGTAAAGAATGTGACAAGTTTTAACATACACTCTTGTACGGTATAACTAAGTAAGGAGCTTATGAGAGAAGATCTCAACGAGAGAACATTTTCAATAATGAGGTGGTTATTAATTCAAAATATTAATTCTGTTAATAACGAGGCTACTAGAAGGCAATATTTAAACTAATAGTCAACAAGTGAGATTTTTATTGATTCAGAATAAATAGAGCTGAATGTGCATCGTGGGGTATTTCAACTGAGCAATTACAACATCAACATCTCTTGTACACGGAACCACTGCAGCTTCGTCAGTCACAAAAATGTTAGTGTTCTCGGTCAAAACCGACAATGATTATGAAATTATCAAGGAAAAGGATAACTATTTTTTTTAAAAAGAGAGTAAATTAATTTACCATATTGCTCTATTGTTTTTATCTCAAAACTCAAAAAAAGAATACTGAAGATCGCACAAGACTCAAATGATGCTAAATTCACAAAAGGATTTTTCTCAAATACAAAAGATATAACTGATTGATCAATCTGATTTTTTTTTTTCGTGTAATCATAAATATAAGAGAAAGAGAGAGAGAGCAAATATATCCTAAATGTATAGCAACACACTGCAAGTGACCTATAGTTATAACTTTAACTAAACTTTTCACACTAAGTTTCTAATAAGATGTTTAGCTCACTTTTGTAGAGGAAAGTGTGATTTCTCATTATTTGATTAATTGATTGAACGCGGGATAACAGCAGCCGGTTGTCAAGGATGTCAAAAAGATGGTTTAGGTTTTATAAATGATAAAAAATAATTAGAAAAAAGAACCCATTTATTCAGATCTTGTTGACATCTTAAACAAAGAAATTGTACAAAAAAAATTAAGTAGAAATTAAGTAGAACATACGACGAATCGACCTTTGATGCTAGCAATAATAATACTCATGATAGTAACAAAGGACAAAATTTTATTTCAAAATTATTTTAAAAAAATAAAAATAAATTCGATTGGAGGATGTAACGAGAGTGATTTTTCCAGGAGAAGTGGTTACGAGAAAAACTCGTGCCCCTAGACTACGTTGGTCAAGGTTAGGCGTCGGTCGGAGGCATAATTGCAGTGGAAGTATTCGTGAACGCATTTTTAACACGTGAAGCGCAATTTCCATTTTTATCTCCTCTCAAACAATATAAAATTATAATACAGTAATTCAAAAATATATAATAAATTGGAGAATTCAACCGAAATAGTGATAACAATGCCATGTTCCTTTTTGAATTATTAGTTTATTATTTATTATTATTCAATAATTCTTTTCATTAGTATATATTGCAAGAATATTTTTAAGTGATGCCAATAGTTATTGTGTATTATATTAAATTTGTAGTAAACAAATTACATCAATATCCTAGAACTACATTTGAGCATATATTTATGTTTGACTTTTCAATTACAATATCCTTATCATGAATATATTATGAATCAGCATGAAGAATACTACTTGAGCTTATTTGCATCAATACTGTAGAGAGAAAAATCTGTAAAACAAGTAATCTTAAACAGAAACTACACAAAATTGCCTAAACAATGGCACAGAAACTATCTCACCACATAAATAGAATTAAATATATTTATTTTTATTGTATAATTTCGTGTAATTATATTATATAAAAATTATAACAAAACAATGATAATACGAATAATTAATAAAATTAATAATCTAAAGAGTTACAATAAACAATCATTATTTTCATCATCAAAAACAAATTTCAACTTAATATTTTTATATTTTTAATCACTTTTTATTTCTGATGATATTATCAATTTATCAGAAAAACTATTGAATAAATACAATTGAATTTATAAAGAAAACGACTTTTTTTTCATGAATTTGATGTAATTTAATCATTATTTATAATTATATGATAAGAAGCTATGAAAATTTACTTTCTTTCATAAGTATGAAATATTTCTTTTAAAGATTTGATACATATCAATAATTTTTCATTGGTACAAATGATGATAACGCATCTGCAATAGAACATAGTATTGAAGCGCACAAGAAATTCTGCATAAAAGACGGAATTATTATTATTATTTGGATTTTTTTTTTTATTACAAAACATTGGAACGTTGCTCACATTATTAAAAGAAAATGAACCAGGGTAATGAATAAGAAAGGGATGATTTTTTTGATTTTTTTGATTTTTTGCCTCGTTCATCTATTTCCCCTATAGGTCAGTGCAGCATCAAAGAGAAATACAAAACTTAGAGCGATGCTAACACCCCCTTTCCACATCATTAAATCACGCTCCCCGCACAATAAATCTGCGTAAATATGGTTGCTTATGGTAAATGAGCCAACAGTCATGAATAATGACCAGCCCACCAAGCTGAAATATAGATCAACTAATCGTGGCACCGGGCTTGACATTACATCACCGGCGAATAAACCTAAAAGGATTACAACGTAGCCACCAAATATTGCAGACGTCACATAGTGCGTTTCCATGTTATCTTCCTTTATATCTGGTTCACCATTCACTTCGATTCTGACCTTTTTATCAGTGTACTCGTAATAAGTGATGTAGTGTAGGTATACAAGAGCAAGAACAACAAATAGCTCAAGCAACTTGAGGATGGTGAGCCTTGTAACATTTGCCATCTTTGATTATTTTGAGCCCCGTTCCTACGATGAAAAATGGAAGGGCTGAATTCTTTCTTGAACTGCTATCAAGCTTCAGATGAACTTTTCCCTACTGTACAGCGACGCTCATGAATCGTCCTCTGGAGAACAACACAAATTTAAAAAAATAATATTAATTATCAATATTGATGCCATTTTATCGCTGTTTCTAAATAACTACTATTTCAATCTGGATAACTTTATTAATGTTTGTTGATTTATCGACACAAGGTTGAGGATCAAGACAAATGATAAAACTTCGATTAAATTTTAAGAAGATTCAATTATTTATTTAATGCTTAAGGCTTGAATAAAATCCTTCAATTTTTTTTAAAATTCTTTCGATAATGCTTTCTCCCTCCTTATTTTCCCCACAACATTTCGCGCACCGATTTTTTATGAAGATTTTCATCATTTGATGCGAGACTCCAATTTCTTTTATCAAGCTTATGTTTCACGGTAATGCTAGCTTGACAAAAAGATGATTGAGCACATCTGTTTCAATCTTTATTCTCCTGAAGCGATTTCATGTGCTTAACTCTAGCGCTTGAGTGAAATTTCTTAAAAGTATATTAAAAAATAAAAATATTCACACTATTGTGAATAATTATGAATGAACTTTGATATTTCTTGTTTTTCTTTTATATCAATTAATAATGTTCTTGGTTTCCCTGCCTTCTTACTCCATTTTTTCTAACAAGCTACTTTATTTAAAATGAGTTACAATATATATTTATTTTCTTTTTATTGTAAAATGCGCGACTTCATTAATGCATGATATTTTGTAATATCATCGTTCATCTCATATAATTGCTTGTCTACTAAAATTCTAAACTTTACACTACACATAATTTTATTGTTTAAAACATACGTGACAAAATATAGTTGACTCTTCATACATTTATCAATTATTCTATACTCATCGTTTTATCTCAATCTTCTATACTCCTAAACATTACAATCATTTCATAATTTTTTGTGATATTCCTTAAAAATATTTAACAAAATTTAACAAAATTTATTCATTAACCATCAAATAAATATTAATTAGTTCATTTAAAATTATTGTGCTAAAAAATTCTTAAAAATATTTTCTGTAATTAAAATAGATATTATTTTTTTTAATTATTTTCAAAATCACTTATAAATGACTATAGTTTCATGCTAATAAAACATATTGCAATTATTGAGAATATCCTAAGATATATATAAATGATGTACGTACTTTTCTTACTTATCGTTGTTCAATAAATAAGAAACGTAGAAAACACCAAAAATTTATTTATTTATGTACACAAATTTTTGTTGTAAATAAAAAGACCTGCAGCAATTTAAACAAGAGTAAAAATATATAAAGTTATCGTTCAATGAGATTTTTTAAAAATTGAGGTAAGAGCGGATTGTCACGTGTTGGCACAAGACAAACAATGGACATTTATAGGTTTAATTTGAAAAAAAGGCCGGTAAATAAAATAAAAGTTATAAATGCGTAGAGTTTGCCGGTGGTTAAACGATAAAAGTACAATCACTTTGAATGAGACTCGAGTAGTTTGAAACAGTTACGTGTACTATATTAAAATCGATGTTCCTTTTAGACTGTTTAAATAACGGAGTAATGACAAATCATTATTGCAGGTAGTCGAAAGGTGTTGCAAAATAAAGAAATAGCCGTGGTATTGCGAAGAAGCTTGGGAAAATAAAACGGAGGTCCCGAGTTGAAAGTTGAGTCGGGGAAGAGTCACTGCGAAGCTCTTCCCCGGGAACATCCATCCCATGGGAACTAGCGAATATTTTGCGCAAGGGCCGTCCTCTTGGGGAGACAGTTATCACTTTGGCACCACGTGCCTCTCGGGGTCCTCGACCGGTGCTGCCCCCTGCTCAATCCTATTTAGAGTCTGGTGCACCAGGAATCTTGGTTCCGCGGCGACCAGTCGCTCGCTGACGCTCGAGCGCCGTGGTCGAGCCGCGAAGCATTCCTCGATAAATAATCGGTGCACTGCGAGTGGCGCACGCGCCGCGCATTGGCGTGCAGTAGTTCAGTTCCCTTTTTCACTTTCGCTCATCATAGGAGAGAGAGTCGGACGGGGCCAGACTGACCCGGACTTTGCGGTAACCACAGGGGACCGGAATATTATTATTATTATTATTGTTGTTGTTATTATTATTATTATTGCTGTTGGGACCCGGGAACCGACATCCCACCGGGCGCTTCTCGCCAACTGGGTCAGTGTCTTCGTGGAGCCGAGAGCACAAGAGTGTGAAAGCGATCGCACCTCAACCTCACCATGAGACCTTCCGACGACACCTGACGCAGAGTTCTGCTCCCCTCGAGCGAGAGTTCTTGGCTTCGCAGGAGGAAAGAGAGATAGATCGGGTCGATTGGTGCAGTTCTGGAGAGGGAGAGTGTGTGTGAGAAAGAGTGAGAGTAACCAAACAAGAGGGAGCGAAAACTAACTAATGACCAACGTCAACAGGATCAGGGTGGTCGTCCTCGGCGGCCCTAGAGTCGGCAAATCAGGTTCGTCTCCATTCATTCAACCCAATTCAATCGACAGCCAATTCTCGGCCCGCCCTTTTTTGCTTTTTTCTTTTCCTTTTTTTCTTCCCCTATTGGCGAACGTTATCCAAAGCTCAACTTCACCGATCCTTTCGTTCGAATACAAAAAGACGAAAGCTTCCTTTAATCAGTGGCATAATTTTTTACCTTTACAAAAAATCCGTAAAAAAACTGATATCCGATCGGGAACAATTTTGCACATTCGGTTTTGTTTTTTATTATCGATAACAAGGTTGCGTTATTAGGATTGATTTATTAAATTTTATTTCTAATAAGTAAATAAAACTACTCTTTAGAGAAAATCGTGCTCAACCTCGAAATTGTAAACTTTGTCTTTTATTCTTATCAAATATATAAGAAATTTATAAACTTATAAAGTTTTTTTAACAAATACACAAGATTTTATAGAAAATAAAAATATCTGGTCTTATGATTCACATATTATGAAATAATACAGAAGCTTTTTAAAAAAAGTCATTAAAGTCATAAAGATCTAATATGTGCGTATAATATTTTATTATAATAAATTACGACAAGATACAAGACCAAACTATATTTATGTATGATTTTGATAAGTTTAAATTTGAATATATGGATATATATTCTAAACATATAAGCATATCTAAAATATCGTAAGGAAATAAATGACTTTCCTCATTTTTTTCCCTTTAATTATTTTAAATTAAATATGATATTTATTTAAAATTATTAAGCCTATCATTTCCGCAAAATTATTTTTTTCAAACCATAATTTTATTTCATATTAACTATGTCTTGATATTGATTGAATATAATATATTACTGATCATTATGAATATAAAAATATTGAAATGTCAATATTTTTAAGTATATTACCTTGTGATATTGAGTACACGTTTCTATTTTATAACAAGTCATAAATCAAAATGGATTTTCTTATATCTACAATTTAGAGAATAATAAAAAATTACTCAATTTTTCACAAAGAGCTAATATTATTTAATTCAAAAATGTTAATTGATTAAACTTTCTTTACATATAATAATAATATTTACGGATTTAAATATTAATCATGTAATCTTTTTAGCCAGATTAAAACATAATTATTTCATTTAATTCTTTAAACAAATTTATTTTAAAATTGTAAATAAGGTAATTTTAATATGTATTATAAAACATTAATTTTATAATGAAAACTCTCTCTTCTTATTCTAAATAGAATAAGATAAAGATGGTATTCATACTGGTATATGACAAACACGTATTTTAATTTAATAATAGTTTTTAATTTGTACGTATAAATACATTTACGTACATATATATTTTTAAATTGGTTAATATTTTTATTTAAGTAATCATGTACTTTTATAAATAAGCTGAAATTCAGTTTAAGAAATATTCCACCTCGCTTTAATTACTTCGATTCAGTGCGCTACGTACTATGTATATCATTATTCAAATTTAATAAAAAAATAAAAAGTTTAATTTAAGGTTTTGCTTTTGAAATTTTTACGTTCTTAAAACTTACTTTAGTGTTGGAGATCATTTTTAGTACTTAATAATATGTTTTGAATATAATATGCTTGAAATTGCGCTGAAAATATATATTTCTTTATCAGCTTTGCATTTTTAATTTATTAAATTTATTGGAAATAATGGAAACTAAATTTAATACCTTAATAAAAAGCAAAAAATTTATATTTTATTTATGTTTTATTAAATACAAGTTGTAAAAATGTAAAGAAAGGTGTTTTCAGTACAATAAAATCAAAAGAACTCAATCATATTAATTAACAAATACATAATTCTTTAAGTGTACATAATTTCATTTTTTCTTCAAATATGTTATCCGATATTACAGATGAAAATATATAAAAAAAAAATTTAATAACTTTTATACTAATACTAAATTAATATATTTATGCAAAAGTTAAAAAACATAAATTGAAAATTTTCTTTTTCTCTTTATATTTACATCCTATATGATATTGTTATTTATAGACTTTATTTATATACGAGTAAAATATAACAAATAAAATTGAGCATTAAATTCATTACGTCTCAGTAACATGTAACCGTTTTATATGTTTTAAGAAAACTTAATATTAAATAAAACATTATTTACCATACATTATTTTTATTTTAATACTTAATGTCATTTTAAGTTTAATAAATTAATGATACATAATTTAATTTTATATTAAAATTTTCATAAGCACAGTATTAATGCCAATTTCAAAACAGTAATAATATAAAAAAAAGCAATAAAGCACAATACACGTGTATCGTTAAATACAAATTTTTCGCGTAATAAAATAAAATATTTATAGAATATTAAAAAATAAAAAAAAAAAGTTTCAAAAATTATTGTTTTTATGTATGCAGTAATTCATACGGATATTCCGAAAATCGTCTCCCAGAAAGGAGAAAAAGTAATATCATTTTTTCGCTTATGTATTCGTTCTGAATAATACAAAATCTCATTTAATGAACAGGAATTCCTTATTCTTGCTTTAATAATGGTCACTTTAAGATTGTTGCAGATACGACAAACGGTATTTGATGAATCTTCAATTCCAATAATTTTTCAATTAAAGGCTATGAAGAACATCACACTTGTTCAAATTACAGAAAAATTGGGGAAAAATGAGGTTCATGATTCTTAATCAACTTTTTCAAGTAATAAAAATGTTAAATACTGGCTAAATGCTAATTCAAGATTGATAAATCGCATGTAGGACAAAATTTCTTCTACCTATTCATTTTATTCTCTCTAGCTCTCTCTCTTTCACTAACATCGATCTTAAACTTCAAATATAAAAAATATATTTGTAACGATCATACAATTATTCTAGGATATTATAAATGTACAAAATTTTAATATCATTATTAAGTAAGAATAAAATAAGAGTAAAGTAAAAAATAAAGTGTTAACTAATTTATTTTGTTGATTAAGGGTTTCAATAGAGTATTCTAAAATTCAAAATACTAGAACATTAAAAAGAAATCAAGTGATACTGCAGTATTTAATGTAATAGATTTTTTTCATCCAATTTCAAGGATTATTTTAGTTTATCTTTCTTTGTTTACTATTATGAGAATAAGTTTATTATTTTAATGAATTAATTATCCTTTCAATAAACTTAATGTAATTTGCAAAGTCAATAAATGATTATTATAATTATAATTTCTTTAAAATTTTGCAAAAAATTTAATTTAATTTTTTTTTTATGATTATATAAAAAAATGCAATTAATACAATTTACATTTTTACTGTTCCTGTAGATATATAATTATATGCTGTGAAATAGTTTAAAGTAAATTTTATAAAAATTTAATAAATATCATTTTACGTTTCATGACGTTGTATTATTTTATTTATCCATGAACTTATTTTAATATTATTAAAAAAAAAAAAAAAAATAATATATATGAAAAAGAAACTATATAAGAAATAATGAATAAAAAAAACCTTTTTGGTCATTAATTTCATACAACTTAATTTCAGCCATTTATAGTAAATCAAAATAGACTTGAATTTTCGTAGAATAATTTAATTATTATTATATAGTTGTTATGTTAACACATGGTACTGCACATAAACTTAAAATAAATAAATTAAACATTGTAATAAATATATATATATATTATTTTGATTTATATTCTATTTTGTGAGTTCTAATAATAATCTATAATTGTGCATTACAATAAATGAAACCATTAAAATTAATAAATAATAAGTTTCAATTCTTGTTTTCATGAAAGTTATAAAAAATTAATAAAATTTTTAATTAACTTTTCATCTGTGAATTTTTCATAAAAACTACTATATATATAATATATATATATATATATATATATATATATATGTATGTATATTGTTCTCTTAAACAATTAAAAATATTATAAATTAAGCAAAAATTGAAAAATGATAATTTCAATGTTTTAATTGATTATACCAGTGTTTTTATCCAAAATTTCGAAACGCAGTATTATTAACAAAAAGCAATAAATGTGTATTTCACATACATAATTGATCATTTTATTATAATTATTAATTGTATTTGGTTATGCGTATATCTATGGATAATATAATATAATGGATTTTTGTTATTCATGGATGTTAATCATGGATTTTTATCGGTCCTATTAACTCAAGTTATATATTTGAATTGAGTGCAATATGTAGCAATAATTAGTCAAACAAGATATTTCGATTGAACAACAAGATAATCGTGTACTTTAGATGTTTAATCCTTGAAAACGTAAAGTAAAAAATGATTTAACAATCAGCTGAATTATTATAATAGGATTGCTTTTAAATTTATTTAAGCGTTCGTGTAGAGCATTGTTTAATTGGTAATAATTGAAAGAGAGTAGCAATAGTCATAAGGCTTGTGTGCACGGACTCGTTTATCTATTTCCCCTATAGGTTAAATATGCATCAAGGAGAAATACAAAACTCAGGACGATGCTAACACCTCCTTTCCACATCATGAACTCACGTGTATTGCACTTGTGATCACTTAAAGAGTGATTGCTAATGATAACCGCGCCAATAGTCATGCAACAAGCATAGCCTGTTAAGCTGAAAAACAGATCGACTCTTCTTGGCACTGGAGCTGACATAATGTCACCGACAAACAGCCCTATGAGAACTATAAAGTAGCCGCCAAATACTGCCGAGGCCACGTAGTGCGCAACCATATTGTCTTCTTTTATTTCCGTTTCGCCATTTTCAATTCTAACTATTTTGTCGGTGTATTCATAGTATGAGGCATGATGCAGATATATCAGAGCAACATCGAGAAAAAGTTCAACCACCTTGAGGACGGTAAGCCTCGTAACGTTGACCATCTTTGTATTTATTTTTTTTTTTTTCTTTCTTTTCTTTTCTTTTCTTTTCTCTTCTTTTTTTTTTCTTTCTTTTCTTTTCTTTTCTTTTCTTTTCTTTTCTTTTCCGAGTCCTCTTGTCACGATCAAGCTTCAGATGAACTTTTCCCTACTGTACAGCGACGCTCATGAATCGTCCTCTGGAGAACAACACAAATTTAAAAAAATTATATTAATTATCAATATTGATGCCATTTTATCGCTGTTTCTAAATAACTACTATTTCAATCTTGGATAGCTTTATTAATATTTTTTGGTTTATCCACAGGAGGATGAGGATTAAGAAAAATAATAAATGTTGAATTAAATTAAAACAAGAGTAAATTAATTATTTGATATTTAAAGCTTCGATAAAATCTCTCAATTATTTTATTTTAAATTCCTTCTACGTCGCTGTCCCCTCTTAACTTTTCCCACAAGGATCGTGCACTGATTTTATACCAAGATTTTTCTCCCCACTTTTATCTGCCATCATTTTATAAGAAACTCCATCTTATCAGTTAATTATTTATGAATAATTAATATAAAATTAAGCAATAGTCAAAATATAATCTCGGTTCACTAATTTATAACCATTATTATTGTGATTCTAATTTTTATTTAAATTTTGAGTGTCTATTTATACGTTAAGTACATTTTTGTTTTCTTGCTTGTTTATTACTTCAGATTTAAGGCTTTTTTTAGATTCGTGGTTGAGTATCAATATGTTTTTTTCAGTTGATATCAAGATTACATTCATATGAATGAAAATGTACTATTATACGTATGTATTAAGTACAAATAATTATGAATGTATTTTACGGTGCCGATTGATTATTAACCTTTTGTGGGCTTTATTTCTTCGAAGTATACACTGGAACGATGTCAATTTATAAAGACTTGGAAAAAAGGATTCGCATGTAGCATCTGGATAATTAATAAAAAATTTTATGAACTATATGTATCCAAATTCATTTCTTTTTTTTTTCAAGAAAAGTTTAACTTTTCATAAATTTGTTATAAATTTCTGTGCCGTGATTGTGTAGTTTAAAAGAAACTTGATATCAATCGATCTAGCATATATTTGTGTACGATTTTTTGGTTAAATTATCTTGTTCTACGTTTTGGCATAATCAAGACTACATGAAGTTTTTTGCGCTGATTATGTAGAAAAAAAATTTGTACATGTCATCTTAATTAAATAGTACACATTGCTTAAATAATGGCCGCAAACTATTACATCACCCAAATAAAATTTAATACTTATATTTTTTATTGTATATCTTCTTATAGTAATAGTTATAACAACAATTTTGTTATCAAAAACAATTTTAGATTTAATATTTTAATATTTTTGAATTTTTAATATTATTTTTTTATTTTAAAATAATATTGTTTATCAGAAAATGTTTGAAAATATCCTATTTATTATTACATTTTTGTCAGAACATTTTGATTTTTGAGTTATTATTTTACAAATCAATATGAAATCTTTACTGTAATTATATGTGGTATTTAAATATTTAAATATATATTCTTATTTGTTTAATATCAGCGTATTCATTTTAATAAGAAGTATCTTAAATAAAAAATCTTTTATATTTTTATTTTCAATTATAAAAATTTTTAAATTATTTAAATCTCTAATCGAATATGCTACTTAAAATATTGTAATGTGATAAAACTGTTATTTGCAGATTTTATGTTTCAGAATTCTTGGTACAACACTATACATTTTTACACATAAAATTTATTAAATAGTCGATTTAAATTTAGTAAGAGTGGTCTCTAAGTTAATTGAAAAACAGAAATACAAATCTTAAATTTAATTAATTGAATTTTCATGTCTTGGTTAAAAAATATAAAAAAATTTACTTTACATGGAAAAACAATGTAACACATTTAAAAATAGAGATGTTATCTAATTTAAAAAGGGGAAAAAGATAAAAACTAATATATAATAATATATTAATAAATATGAATTATAAATACAAACAAATTAATATAATGATTTTTTTAAAGGTAATATTAAACTTAATTACAATATACAATAGTATAATAGTATAATTCAGATTTTTTTAATATTTATTTGAAGAGTCAATATAAAAATATTATGTTCATAAATCAAAACGTTAGAATATTACGCCATTGTGAATAAATTATAAAAAAATTTGTTAATGAGCTGCAGGTAAATCAATTCCTGGAAAAGTACACAGAAATAATATGTTGATCGCTTAGGTTGTACCAAATGTAAAGTTGTAATATTACCGTTTTTCTACGTATACAACGATTAAAAACAAATGAATACGTAATACATAATGTGTTTTATGATTACCATTATAGTGTAAACGTTTTAGAATTAATTAAATGAAACTGAATAAATTAAGCTAATGTTTTTTCCTTGTAAAAATAACAAGCAAATTTGAATAAATATGTAACATCAACAAATAGTAATTCCGTAATAATTAGCATAATATAATTACATAAATAAATATAATACAGAGAAAATACAATAAAGAGAAAATGTTTATTCAAGGCTTATACTCAATAATATATTTATCAACACACCGGTTCATTATAGTTGTCTAGTCTATTTTCGTAATAATTATATTTTTTTTACACATTTGAATTACAGAAATTAGGCAATCTGCATTAAAAATCAAAATCTAACTGAATATTCTCAAATTCGGAATTCCGAATGAATACGGTTTAATTTCATTCTAAGTCTAATTATTGTCAATAGCATTATTGTTAACCCAAGACAACTAAATATATATATGTATATATTTGTGTCTATAATTTGATTGATAATATATAAAATAATATTTGCACAGTTACCAAATTGGGTTATAATAGTTTTTTAATTTAAATTAAAGTTCAATAAATACTTTAATTCAAAAGTTAATTTAAAAACGTAACGTATCATAGACGAAAATTAACTAAAAGGAATAAATTTTTTCTTTTTTTTATATTTTCGAATTTTTCTTTACAATTTCTTATTTACTTAATTTTTTTAAAAATTATGTAAAAATTTGTTAATGTTACAGGTTTCTTTTCTTCGCTTAAAAAAATATTACTACTGGGTATATTAATTAATTTAAAAAATATTCAATCCTTAATGAATTAAATACGTAATAAAAAGACCTGCAGCAATTTAAACAAGAGTAAAAATATATAAAGTTATCGTTCAATGAGATTTTTTAAAAATTGAGGTAAGAGCGGATTGTCACGTGTTGGCACAAGACAAACAATGGACATTTATAGGTTTAATTTGAAAAAAAGGCCGGTAAATAAAATAAAAGTTATAAATGCGTAGAGTTTGCCGGTGGTTAAACGATAAAAGTACAATCACTTTGAATGAGACTCGAGTAGTTTGAAACAGTTACGTGTACTATATTAAAATCGATGTTCCTTTTAGACTGTTTAAATAACGGAGTAATGACAAATCATTATTGCAGGTAGTCGAAAGGTGTTGCAAAATAAAGAAATAGCCGTGGTATTGCGAAGAAGCTTGGGAAAATAAAACGGAGGTCCCGAGTTGAAAGTTGAGTCGGGGAAGAGTCACTGCGAAGCTCTTCCCCGGGAACATCCATCCCATGGGAACTAGCGAATATTTTGCGCAAGGGCCGTCCTCTTGGGGAGACAGTTATCACTTTGGCACCACGTGCCTCTCGGGGTCCTCGACCGGTGCTGCCCCCTGCTCAATCCTATTTAGAGTCTGGTGCACCAGGAATCTTGGTTCCGCGGCGACCAGTCGCTCGCTGACGCTCGAGCGCCGTGGTCGAGCCGCGAAGCATTCCTCGATAAATAATCGGTGCACTGCGAGTGGCGCACGCGCCGCGCATTGGCGTGCAGTAGTTCAGTTCCCTTTTTCACTTTCGCTCATCATAGGAGAGAGAGTCGGACGGGGCCAGACTGACCCGGACTTTGCGGTAACCACAGGGGACCGGAATATTATTATTATTATTATTGTTGTTGTTATTATTATTATTATTGCTGTTGGGACCCGGGAACCGACATCCCACCGGGCGCTTCTCGCCAACTGGGTCAGTGTCTTCGTGGAGCCGAGAGCACAAGAGTGTGAAAGCGATCGCACCTCAACCTCACCATGAGACCTTCCGACGACACCTGACGCAGAGTTCTGCTCCCCTCGAGCGAGAGTTCTTGGCTTCGCAGGAGGAAAGAGAGATAGATCGGGTCGATTGGTGCAGTTCTGGAGAGGGAGAGTGTGTGTGAGAAAGAGTGAGAGTAACCAAACAAGAGGGAGCGAAAACTAACTAATGACCAACGTCAACAGGATCAGGGTGGTCGTCCTCGGCGGCCCTAGAGTCGGCAAATCAGGTTCGTCTCCATTCATTCAACCCAATTCAATCGACAGCCAATTCTCGGCCCGCCCTTTTTTGCTTTTTTCTTTTCCTTTTTTTCTTCCCCTATTGGCGAACGTTATCCAAAGCTCAACTTCACCGATCCTTTCGTTCGAATACAAAAAGACGAAAGCTTCCTTTAATCAGTGGCATAATTTTTTACCTTTACAAAAAATCCGTAAAAAAACTGATATCCGATCGGGAACAATTTTGCACATTCGGTTTTGTTTTATCAATAATAAGGATTTGTTCTATTCTTGAAAAATAGCTGAAGATCATTCAGAATTGTTTTGACAGTAGCTATCTTATACAATGATACATGTCGGTATTTTCAAAGATATCACAATGAAAAAAATGAACAATGTTAAATATTAAAGATTTTTTTTTATCCAAATGCTACCAAAATATGTCAACATGATTTTTTTTTCAATGTAGTTCCTCCTTTTCAGTGTTTTGTTTACTTTTGTATTGCTGTATTATCTTAAAAATCGATCAATTATTTCGCAACATATTTTTACACAATTTTTTTCATATTACATGAGATTCTATCAGTTCTTTTTTTTTTTTTTAATAGAAACATAATTTTTTAAAAGATCAATATGTTATGTACATATTAGTTTCTTGTCACACAAAGACAGGAATTCATTAGTATTCGTTGGATAAATTATAAAATGAAATACACAGGATTAAAATTTTCAAAGAAATCGCACCATTGAAATAAAATTAATATCTATTTTGCCGAAGATTTGAAAATAAAAAATGTGATAATTTTGAGTAAAAATAAATATAATTTCAGGTGAACCTTATTTATTTAAAAACCAGCTTATATAATTAGGTATTTTTTCCGCACTACGAGTTCACAAACACTGTACGCGTTTCCGAGTTTCGATTTTTCAACTTTCTAGCAAGCTTATTTTTCAATTTTCCATTAATATTTAAAATTTATCGAACAAGTAGGACAAAAACGTGGCACAATATTTTTATTTTTATTTATAAAGTAAAATTTTCGTTATCACAATTTTACAGCGTGTATGTAAATTTTAAGGATTATGTAGAGTTTATGCATTTTAAAAAAGGTTTCATGCAATTGATAGCTAATGTATATCTTAAATTAAAATTATTTTCTAAATATATACTGCAGTTGTAATGAAAACCACAGTTAATATTATCAGAAATGGAAAAATTGCTTCACTAATATTCTGATGACGAGAAAATGTGGTTATTTTCAATTTCCTGGGCTATCATTTGTGTCCTTCAAATTCATCGTAGGGGTGGTTTGTTTATCATCGTTCTTCACATTTTTAGTAAGATAAGAAAGAAAAATTGAATAATTGAATAATTTCATTAGCATAATGAAAGCAAAGAGTCTTTTATAGAAATGAAGATTTTGGGAGGATATAGAGAAGTTGAAGCAATCGGTGTAGTTGTGGCGGTTCTTAAAAGATGTTTGATTAATATTTGGTGCGCGCAAAAATGCCTCTTTCGTTAAGCCTCGGAATTTATTATCCGAACTGCTTTGCATTCCATTTTGCGGAAGTAAAATAAAGTTTCCACGAAGTATCTTGTAAGTCGCAGGTAGGATAAGTGTTTCTTATTATTTAGCATAGCATAGCATAGCAGTTTCCCGGTTTCTGTCTAAAATGCAGTGCGAGATGAAAAAAACACTGGGCTATGGAGTCTTTGTACCGTTAGCAGCGACTTTGTACAAATGCTCCTCTATTAATATCTCCAATGATTCCTCGGGCCGAGTCCGATAGAATATTTAGGAACGAGACAATCGAAAGAAATTGCGAGGAAGGACAAGAAGATAAAGTTCTCGGTGCTCCTCGCGAGGGTTAACCCGTGCCCCCACAATAAAAAGTGAAAATACCCGCGACCGCAGTTCGACTGGCCGTTTTAACTTTCTATATTAAGAGAGCGTGGCGGCGTGTCGCGACGCCAATGATGCGGAATTTGAAAGAGTTCACGTTTCCTGAGCCCTGAACCCGGAATCTCGACGGTTGTGGAAAGTATCTGCCGAGTTAATGCCGTAATTGTAAAACTGAGGATTCCTCGGCACAACCATAACCAATCACCCCCCCCCGCCCACCGCCACCAGTCCCTCCCTCTCCACCCATCTTTGCGTAATACCCGTTGGTTTGTCTTCCCTGTAATTTTTTATTGGCGAGCAAGTAGTCTGTATCATTTGTTTTGATGCGAATACATCCGAGAGCAATCAATATTATTGCAGGCTATTACAGAGGCTATCCTTCTTTGGCTGTAATTGTTCGAACAATTGTACAATTGGTACGAGTCCTTTTTATATCAACATGTCCCATTGCATCGTATCTTCATATTTGGGTTGATATTTTAATACCATCATCGATTCACACGTGTGGCTGGTAAATCAAAATATGCTTTGCGATAAATTCGAGCTTTTAATTATTTTTCTAGAATAATTTTTAATGAGGCAGCAAATTGAAAGAGCGTCAAAAAATCAACGAGTATTTATTTTTCAGATATGAGTAATGTCCGAAAAGCATAGAAAAGTTTATTAATATATTTTTACGATACTCTTGATACAAATTTTTGACTCTAAAAATAAATTAGAGCCTATTTAATAATTGCGTTTCCTATTTCATTTTTATGCAAGATAATGAGTATTATATGCATTACATGGAACCATTAATTTGTAAAAGAGTTTTACGGAACTTTTCCGTTCTTTCGTCACGTTCGTAATGATGAAGTTACCAAGTATCAGCTTACTGCGTAAACTCTTGATGCCCAGTAAAAAGCGAAGCGTCGATTTTAGTACTTTTTGAATGTCTAAATTACTCGGTGTCCCTTTCTTTCTCTTTATTAATTCAGTGTTAAGATTATTCAATATTAAGTGTTGTAAATTTTATACAATACGTCAAAGATAACAACGAATAAAATTTATCTGTTTTCATTTTTTATATCTTGGTTATTGATATAAATTGTATGGAACTATTGACGTGAAGCCGATATTTTGTAGTTTGAGTATCTTTATAGTGTAACATCTCGAAAACGTCGATTTTCCAAAGACCTGCTGGCAAAATTAATTTTCTTCAACAACATGTTACATGTATTCATATTTTACCCACGTGAAGTATATGTGAGAAGCTATATTTTATGTTTTTAAATTATGACCGAGATCATAATATGTTTTCAACAGTGTTTTATTCTATTTATTATAAAATAGTACGATAAATTTAAGTAGATAATTGAGTAAATAAATCAATTAACGGATATTAAATCTAATGTAAAAATAGAATTGGTATATTAATGTTATAAATTATGGCCTTTATTGAATTGTTGTTTTGGATGGTAAAAAATTACTTAAAAACTTCGTAAAATATAATAATCAGTTTTAATTACTATATAAATATAATTAATAGATTAATTTTAATTGTCCATATATGTAAATAGAATATGTTTTTTATTTAAATATGGTTTATCCAAAACGATTTACGTTGAATTGATTTTTTGGAAATAATTTAAATTGTAGTAAGCGATCTTTTTTCTTCTGTAGGTGAATCTATTTAGGATATTTATTAGTAACCAAAGTGATATCACGGAATTTACACTTATTTAATTGTTAAGAAACTCCTAAGTAAATAAAAATAAATATTTTTAGCAAATCGAATTCATGTCATTTCAATTATACCCAATAAAGTGAAAAAAAATAAAATCGTTTTGTCAGGTACCACTTTTTCCTTCGAGCCCGATGAGGGAGTAAAACCTTATGTGGCAATAATCTATTCATACAACTTTCACGTTTAAGATGAGCACGAAATGTGCAATCGTATTTTCTCCTCTCAAGGGAAAAAATTCTGCATTATGAAAATGGCAAGTCAGTGTAACGCTTAATATTTCGGCAATAAATCGTAATACAATTCGACATGATCGTAAAACTTTGCATTGTTTATTCGTGCAGGCAGTCTGATAGAGAGGTAGGGAAAAGGTAGAAAACGAAAAATGTATTAAATATTTAGTTAATACTATAATAGTAGTAATAGTTGAACTACAATTATTCTATAATTTAAAACAATAATAAAATACAATAAGTATTGAAATTAAATTTTAAAAATGTTCTAAAATCATGGATTAAATGTTTCAGAAACATTGAGACCTATATTTAATTGGTTGGTTTTGTTGCTCGATAATTGTGTCAATAAAACAGAAATCAAAATTCTTTGAAATGATTAAATTAATTAATTAAGACCATAATAATAGTGTTATTTAAATACTTCATACAGTAAATCAATGAAAAAGATAGTAAAAAAGGTTTGGTTGAAATTGTTGATTAACAAATTTTATACAATTTTATAGTTTTATTTATGTCTTGATATATTTTTATATTTTAATAGTATTTTAATATTTGTTTGTGTATCGATTAACTAATACTTTAATAATCTATGATTTTTTAAAATAATAATATGAAATAAATTTCTTTAAAAAAAAAAAAATAAAAATAACATTATTAAATAAAAAGTTCATAAAATTGAAACAAATAGATTTTATTTATTTAAACGTCAATTGAAAGTAAACTTTCGTGAAAATTTAATTTTGAATACGTTTTTCCAGATTGAAGTTAAAATAACTAAAAACCTTAATAACCCTTAAAACTATGTAAATGTATTTTTATTGTTTAAGTTTTAAAACTTTAAATTGTATCAACTATTCATGTACACATTAAAAATTATTATTTACCTGGTACAAGCATAAATAAGGAACTGCAATTGCAATTCTAACCATACTTATAAGATTTTAAATATTAATGGAAAATAAGTTATGAGCGTGTAGCTCATAACTTAATTATTTCATTGAATATTAAATATTAAAATAGTAGATTATAAAATGGAGAGTCGATTCGCAAAGGAACGAAGGCGAGAAGAGAAAAGGGTTAAGCTTATTTCAACTGTCAGGTTTGAGTTCAGGACCCAAGGCACCTCTCGCAATTATCGAGTGTCCAAAGAGCCGATTATATTTGCGGAAAAGATGATGGCGATTAAGTGGAAGTAGCTTAAACAAAGTCAACGCGTAAACGGAGATCAAAAGTACACTCGAGCCGAGCCGCAGCTTGCGGTCGTGACGTCCCGATCTAATGTAACGCGATGCCGCCTCACCTTAACTTGCGCAAGTGGTCTATGGATACCCGACGGAGTTGGTAAAAATTGTCGTTACGATTTTCCGGAAAATTCGCGGTGGTTTTCTAAACTCGAGTTCGGTGATATCTACGTGCGCTCACTCACTTGTAAACCACCGGAGTAAGCTGATAGTGCAACGACAATTTTTTCGCTCCCCGTGTCCTCTTGTGGCCAATTTTCTTTTCTAGGAATGTTTTTCAAGCCCTTCCAGGAGCGCGCGATACAAACCTGCAATGAGATCCTCAGGTTCGTTAGCCAAGCCGATCTGTATTTACATGTGTGATGCTTCGCTTATTTAGAAAGAATCTCGGGCTGCTCTAGTTTGGATATTTCAATTACTCAATTAAGAATCGAATCGAATTCAGGTACTGAAATTACCTAAAACAGTGCGATTAGATTATGCAGTACTGTAAATTGCTTAAAACTAAAGTAACAAAAAGAGGTATATAATTATAGTTTATCTACTCAAGAGTTATTAATGCTTTTCGTCAATTTTATTTATCAATTCACACCACTTTGTTATATTATTTATTCTTCGCATCTATATCCACTATTTGCATCACTAGATTATAACGCTATTTCAAAATATTTACTATTATTATTCTAATTATTTTTCTAAAATATTACAACGGTAATTTGCAAACTTTTAGGCTTCTTAATTATTAAATCAATTATAAAAAAGATTAGCTGTAAACATTAATGTTAACTTTAAATGTTAATGTAATAAATTATTTTAAAAGTAAATGCCAATTGGTGTGATTAAATTTAGTGGAATGCACAATGTTTATTTACGTGTCAAAAATTGTATGTTTTTCACGATTGACCAATCATAAATTTTGATATAAGCAATGTAAATTAATGATGTAAGCGTATACATTTGATCAAATGTACGATAAAAGCATACAAAATTTTTCAAACGAAATAGATACAATCAATCTACAAATTAGCACTTATTTAAAACAAAATAATATTTCAGTGCAAACAATTATTAGAATTTTTTTAATCATCTTTGTAAATGTATGCAGTTTATCATTAATTCATGACTTTTTAATCTGAAAAATTTATTAGAAAAACCATATTCTCAATTTCTTTTTTGGATTTATTTAATTAAAAATATAAAGAGCAATGAAAGTAATAATAAATAATCAAGTCTAATCAATAATGAATTGATAGGAAAAATATTTGCGCAATTTAACATTATAAACATAAACTTGAGTTATAAGTAATATTTTATATGTAGCTGCAAGCTCAGATTCATTTCGAGTATACCTTTGATCTCTATTTTCACTTGGGTTTTACCTATACGGATGTGTTATAAAAGTAATCAGGCAGTTTTATGTTTTTTTTTTTGTTATTTGACTATTTGTCGCAGGATTTTTGGAAAGGTCAGAAAATATTTGGGGGAATTTTTATTTATACTTTTTTTTACGATTACTTTCATGGATTTTTACGAGCAGCAGAATTTTTCTTTGTGCGAAACGAATCCTGTTGCTCCTATTAATCAAAAATAAGAAAAAACAAAAATACGAAAAATTTCTCCATTCATTTACCTACTTTTCTCAAAACTCTGAGACAAATAGTCAAGTTAGAAATAATTAAGCCTCATTATTTTTATAACACACCGTGTATATACAAAGATAAAATTTATTGAATGTACAATATACGTAAATTGTATTTGTATATATTGAAGAAAGTTAATTGAATAGTTATAATTTACTACTAATAATTAATGATTATCTAATATTCAATTAAGAATACAATTTTATATTTAAAAAAAAAAAATTTTTTTACCACATTAAGTGATAATGTATAAACTCAGATTTTTTCATCTTAATCTTCATATTATATAAAGTGATTGATATTAATATTTCATATAATGCCAAAATTTAAAAAAAAAATATTGTAAAATATTTCAAAAAATACACCTATTCTATTTTTTTATTATAAAAAATTTCTTCTAATTGCATTCCTATAATAATAAATTTTTCTATAATAAAATTAAAAATATATTTAAAACAATATACTATTGCTACAGATAAATTATAACTATATATATAATTATAACTAAATTATATTTATAGTAATTTATTTTACAGTATTAAAGGAAAATAACAGTGACACAATCATACTATTAATATTATAATTAATTAATATAAACTTAAAATACAAAAATAAAAAATGTTATAGCTTATAAATCCTCGTTTCCAGTTGAACTATATTATTAACATTCATATATAATTAACAAATAATAAATATAACAAGCTTATTTTGAAGCAGTGAGGGTAGAAAAATTTTAGTACACCAACATAGTTTTGAAAATAACTATAAGTTTCGATTATTACATGTAATATCGGTGTAATCTTCAATTCATTTTTGAGCATTAAGTTTTATTTAAATCAATTAGATATTAAGACACAAATATTTTGATTAAACAATAGGAAACAAATTTTTTTTGTTATAATTTTTGTTTTTAAAATTGATGATTATCGATTAAAAGATGCTTATTGAATTTATATTTAAAAATTTTTAATTAAATTTATAAATTACTGCAAAAAAAATTTATAAAAAATCTTTTAAAACAATGAACTATGCTGAAGCTACATAATTTTTAAATGTATTATTAAAATATTATGTAAGAACAATAAAAATTAAGTGCATATTTATAAACATTGAAAAAAAATTTTTTTTAATCTACATTTTATATTGTTTTTTATTTTTTATTAATATTAATTAAGAAGATAATAGTAGTCTATAGTAAAAATCATATTTCACTGTAAATTTTATTACATGAGAGATAAAAATAAGAATTTTTTATTTTTCTGTATAATATTCTATGCATGTGTAGCAAATTTTATTTTTGTATTTATTTTTTTTTTATTATTATCAATAAATTATCTAATCAGAAACTTACAGGTTTTATATATTTTTTCCTTATATAATTAGGTTAGTAATATATGAAAATGAAATAAATTTATATTATTTTTAAATAGAAGTATCTAAATATAATCGTAATGATTGATAAAAATAAATTATATAATATTTTATATAATACATTTTTTATTAGATGTTGTAATATATATCTTAAAATATATGCGAAACATTTATATATTTATTAAAAAATATATTAAATTAATTTATTTTCCAATAACAGTATTACTACATATTTAAAAATAAAAAAATATAATGTGTGCTGGATATTTGATTAACCATAGTTTATCTTCATTTTCATAGGTATTTAAATAATATTCTAGATTCTTAATTTATAGTATATAAAAGTGAGTTTTCAATTATTTATATAAGACTACAATTTTATTTTCTAAAATATAACGTTTAACATGTAACATAAGACTAATTGATTAGGTCATTCAAACATAACCATACATATGTAATTTTATGTACATGCATATGTACAGTAATAAATAATAAAACATTTTCCAGTCCTAGAATTAATATTAAAACTAGATAATATTTTAGTGTGAATAATGTTTACTATTGCGTGTAATGAAAATAAAAATTGATTGCATTTATATTGAATTATACCGTTCTTATTTTATTGTATTTTCGTTATTCGATTAAATTTTTATCATTTGATTTTATTAATTATTCTACATTACAATTTTGATGAAGTTCTAATCTTTAATTGAACCTTTACATCAATGATCTATCTATCTATAAATGTATACAGATGTATATTGGTTAATTTAAAATTTTTTAAATCCCATTATTATTATAAAAATAGAATATTATTATTTTTATGATTAAATGAGTATAAACAAAAATTTAAAGTCAGGTCGATAAATTTGTCACATCAATGCAATACTTTGTAAAAATTATTGAAAATGAAAAGCGCGAATATGATTTTGAATACTCAAATGATTATACATTAATAATAATATTAAAAGAAATAAGTAACGCACCTGTCAAAGTGTCCGAATTCTGTGTCCTTCGCAAAAGAAAATGAAGCCTTTTGTTATAAATAAAGAATACCACTACTTTGATGTTGTTTGATTATGTCACACCATGAACCCTGAATAATTTTTCTTGCTGGGCATTAAAGTTTCGTCGATTAATTACCATAAGTTTTCATCTTTGCTTAATTCTTCCTTTAACACAACTATGCGTTTATTGATTCTTCCTTACGCGCTTCATTTATCAGCAAATTTATTTTTTATTTCCTTTTAATTCACTAATTTGCAAGTTTTGTTTATAAAGGGTTGCACCGAGTAAATATTGGACTTGTACTGAAGTGATAGATTTCAAGGAACTTTATACCCAGATATTTTTTAAAATTTGTTAGTGGTTGTCTGATAGGCTGGCGAGTTATCGTAGAAAATATTTTATGATTATTCTACAAAAATAATAATGTGCATATTAATTAATTTTAATAATTAAGTTATCAATATAAGTTAGGGTCTCATAAGAGCTCTAAACGTTCGTACATAACCTTCCTTCGAGTTACAATATTAAATTTTTAATACAAGATAATATAATTAAACCAATTCTATCAAGTTACTCTTTTAATTTAAACAATGTTACTTTATCCCATATAAAAGTCACTTTTAATGTATGTAATAATGATTTAATATTAGTGTAAATATTCGTCTCGTAGAAAAGAAACAAAATGTCATTATTAACCAAACCAAAAACATGACATACGCGCATACACATAATCTTAGATACACATGGATAAGTAATGCATTTATTTAAATATGTGAAAATGTACAAAGCCATTGAATAATTATAAAATAAAATAATAATATTCATAAATTAAGCCAACCTAATTTAAAATGAATTATCTCTATTTTATGTGCAAATTTATATGAAGGTATAAACAAATTCTCTCAATATTACAAATAAATGGTTATTATAATACATATTTTAAGTTGTATAATCTTTGTAGGGTTTGGATAATATAGATTTTAAAAACATAAATTAAAATTTTCTCATTTAATTAAATATAAATTGTAAATATTCATTTATTGCAACCTAAGGAGTAATATCATTATAATTTTTCTCTTTTTTACAATGCTTTTGTCTAAACTTTCTTATTACATTGTATCTAAATTCTAGTTTATTTAAAACTCATAATTAATATTTCTTTTACTATCTGAAAAGTATACATAAAATTACCCATACTTAATGAAATTTTAATGAATAAATATTTAAAAATTTTAAAAGAACATATCGCTTATTCATTTTTGTAAATTTACATTAAATAACCAAAGAATGCTATTATATATATAATACATAAATCGCAATTGTAAGGCTTTGGTTTGTTGTTAAAAATAGTTTTTGTGTTATGCAATTATTCTTTGTATTCAAATATCGTATTAGAGCGTATATGTGTATCCTATTGTTATTAAATCTTCAAAAAATGGATGCAAGTCCAAAAATTACTTTTTCCTCTTGTCGGTAAACAACAAATAAGGGTACATTCCCTTTCGATCAGAGGCGTTGAAATGTGATTGGAAGAATCAGTGAATCAACTCTCATTTGTTTCTCGAAAAAAGTTGAACCTTTCTTCCGATAAAGTTACGGTGGAAGGTTTGTATTAATTTTTTGTGTAAAATATCATACGCTGCCCTAAAACTAATAAATTAAACCAAGAGTTTTATTATTTAATTCTTATTCCCACGTATGCATTAATGAATTCAAATTTTACTAACCCAAATATAATAAAATATTATTTTGTATGGAAGGTTATAAATGATGCAGGTACTAATATTTCTATATCATTAATTTATGAACATTCCAAAGTACAGTTGAAATGAATCGTTATCCAAAATTTTACAAATAAGCTTAAATTATGATTGTAACCCAAACAAATTCATAAAAAATATCAAACATTTTTCAGTCTGCACGTAATATAAAAAAAAAAAAAAACTGTATAGGCATATGCTTAAATTCTGTAATGTTCTCCCGAAGATCAAGGAGTTAATTACGATAACACACACTTCTCGTAGAGCAAATGAATATCTAATCGGTGTTCCATAGATTTTACTACAACCATTTAATTGGAAAAATAAATCACGTGTTTTGATATGCACTAAGATTCGTTCATGAATTCCTGCAGCGGTTATTAAAATGTCTATTTCAAATAGAGCGACATAAATGTTGTCAAAAAATATATACACCCCGGAACAATAAACAATAATTCAATTGAGTGCATATGTGAGTGCAAGTCAATCTTATAACTTTAGAAACGCGAGTTTTTATTATTTAAAATAAATAAATAATAATTAATCCTTTTCCAGGAAGAAATTGCTTCATGTTTATAATAGGGATAACAAATAAAACGAAAAGATGTTTTTCTTAATTTGGTATTTAAATTTAGACAATATGCATTAAGCATGCTTCTGTAATGTCGTGGTAGTTTTAGAAAAATTAAATAAATGCCATTATGAAAGAGAATTTTCTTATTGATAGAAAAACAAAATAATAACAATTAATCATCTTTGGTCGTTGCCAGTTGGTAAGTGCGAGCCTATGGAGTACTTTTATACAGTAATAAGATGATTAAATGTTGTACTGCAGAAATAAAGTAAGTTTTAACAAATTAAAAGGATAAAAATAAGGCAGCAATTATCGAGAATGCGTTTGTATGTTGTGAATAACAATTTTTGTATCTTTTTCCAGTTTTGCATTCCATCTGCGATTTCATACGTAATACCTCCTACCATAAGTTGAATTACTCGCGCAAAAAGAGAGAGAGAAAGCAAAAGAGAGAGAAGTGGATCAGTGAAAATCGGTACTCGTGTTTTCAAGACGATCAATGAACCATTGGTTATGCGTTCAGACTGAATTTAAACTACCAATTTTTCAATTGGTTTATATGCAAGTACATAACTAATTCTCAGTAAAATTAGGTGTATTTTTTAATTATCGTTTTTTTTATTACTATTTTAAATTAAATCATTTGAAATTGAAACATTTTCTTTAAATCTTCACTTTAAACAATTGAAAAGTTATTTTTTACAAAAATTAATCTAAAAGTTAATTTGATTTAGTTAAATATTTTGAAAAAATATAATTAAAGTAATATACATGTTTGGTTGCATATACAAGTAGCGAAAACTTAACTTATCTTTAAATTCAAAAATTAAAAAAAAATGTATAATTTGTACGTGGAAATATTTGCAAAAAAATTATAATCAAGAGAATATTATGAAATTCTTTTTGATTATTTTGTATAAAAACTGTACTGTAAATGTCTATATTTGTTACAATTTTTAATAAAAATATTAGAAAATGTAAAAAAATATATATTGAAATTTGATTGATTATAAAAATGTATTCGTACTTCATTACAAATTATAAAAATAAAATTAATAATTTTTATAAATGCTTACAATAGATAAATTTTAATTAATTTTCAATTTTTCAGTGTCGGATATAAACTGACAATTTTTATTAAGAAAATACAAAATACAATTCTATTGAAGAAACTAATAACTTATTATATAACATAAATTAAAGGAACTGATAGTGTTTAGAAATTAAAATAATGATTTATACATATATATATATATATATATATAATTTTTACATTCAAGAATGATAATTTTATGCTACTTTTGAAATTTTACTTTCATTTAGTAGATTTTAATAAAAATTATGTGTTTTATATTTATTTATTTATTTTTTGACTTTTTTTAACAAATAAAGATGACACAGGACATTGCTCATTCGAAACTTTTGCATTCAATCGATGAGAACTCGAGATCGTAAAAGTCAATACATACTAAACTTCTTTCTTCAGTTCGCTCCTCGATGTGTCTAGCTTAGCAGCTTCCTTACCCAAATTACACCTGCTGTCTTTTCTGGTAATAATAAAATAATAAAATAGAAAGACTTTAAGGATGTATTCTTGTCATTGATCAGACCTGTTATTAGCATATCGCCAGTGCAAAAGTTGTAGCATTTGTTATTGTGCATTAATGATAAAACTGCATGGAGTTTAAGTAGTTTTCGACTCACCCACAAACCTATGAGATGCCATGGAAATCATTATTGAGCTGATACGACCTAAAACCCTTAAAAATGGCTGCAAATCTTCGCTGTATGATTTAGTTGTCTATTTTACAAGATAATGTAGCTTCAAAGATAATTTACTTGCTCAATACTTCGTACGAAAGCCTACGAATTTAAACACTCAGAAGGATACATTGCGTACTGGGTCGATTAGTTCGTTGTCATTGTAGCGGATAAATTAGATATTGATAAAAGGCTAAATTGGGAAAAATATAACGAGGACAAATAAATATTCCTTATGAGTTAACTTAATATGCAATGAGTTAACTACATTCTTCGAGCATGAAGTTATCTGGAAGGCACTCTTCAATTTCAAACTTTGATCTTTCCAATACAGAATTCGGAGAAGAAATCACAGGGCAAGGGGAAGTATTTATCTATGCATGAAAGATCTGCATATCACAGTACATCGAGAGTTGAAGCATAATATGCCATCAGGTAGATCTGGTACACAAATGTCCAATGTTTCTGGGAATGAATACAGCAGAAAGACAAGCAAAAGCCAGAGTTTTATTGGCTGTGCTTTAATTGTCCCGGTATATCTCATAAGACCGATCGTAGTCTTCTCACTTCCGTTGTTTTATTGCAGTAAGAAACATCATTCTTTGTTGCATATAAATGACCCACAATCTACATCTAACTCAACTCTAAGATTAGCTGCAACAACATCCCATCGTTTACATGGATTCAGTGCCTCCATGAATCGCTCCGAAAGACGATCTCAGACAGCGTTGCTTGCTGCAGCACAAATTTTTCTGATTGCGGCTTGAGACCGCCAACGACTTGTTTGAGCCTTGTTATATTCTGGTTCTGAGAAATCGTTTTTAATGAAACATGTAGTGTAAAAGTTAGGATTAAAAAAGAAACCGCCTGCATTGATGATTTCAGATGTTGGCGATGATGTCAATGGTCAATCGAACTCAAAGACATCGGTGCTTCTGCATTCTGTACTTGGGTCTTTAAAACTGCAATTTTTTTTTTTTTTTTTTTTTTTTTTTTTTTTTGTAAGAAAGTTCTTTTTTTATGAAACTTGCATAAATTCAAATTTTAGATACATTAGTTTATCTCTTATTTTAGTTACCTATTATAATCCTTTGATTCTTTATACAATGACTAAGTCACTTCTGTTTAAGCCAATATTATCTAAAATTTTGGCCTTAACACCATGTCAATCATCGCCTTCAGATCTATGAATAAAGTATAGACTTTTTTCCTATGCTTTATTATCTTCTTTGCTAGTTGATTCAATGTGTATAAATTTACCATTGCCAAATTTTTTCCTCTGAAGCAGATTTGTGTTTAAGCTAATAATACTTTTTGTTCCATTTACAGCTCCAAACATCTTATTATCTGTATATACAGCTTATATATCGTCAACATATGTGACTTATTTCTATACCTGCTTGGAACTTTCATATTTCCTTTGATTAATTACCTTTACAACGCCTGAAATTAAATATTGAGCTTAATTTCCAAAATCTGCTTTTATATTTTATTTTGGTGATTAAAATCACATATTAGTTGATACCCTCAATACAAACTTTTAAATAGATAATTTTTAGTCATATTTAAAATTATTAAGATATATCTTATTGCATAAAATTTTATATCAAATATTTTTTTCTCTATGTTAATAATTATAAAAAAAAATGTTTAAATCACAATAATTAAATATAAAATATAAGTGCTCTTCGATCATAGAAAAGAATATCAGAAAATTATTATTTACAATGATAACAATAGTGCATTTTTTCACTAATTATTGTATATTTTGCATAAATATCTAGTTATGTAAGAAAGTTTGAACAAAAACATTAACTATGGTATTTAATTAAAAAGTAATATTGTTAAAAAGTAATATTAAAGCAAATAATATTATATTGTAAACAATCATTCATTTTCACTAAATTGAGATCAAAAAATTTAAATATCTAACAAGTATCTGTTACAAATTTTGAATTTAATATTAAAACTACATTTATTTAGTCCTTAATTTGAATTTTTCTGATTAGCGTATGCATGATTAATAATGTATGGTTAAGTATTAAAATAATTTTAATTACTTCTTATAATTTTCTATTAATTCAGTTTAGATTAAAAAATGAATTCCATATAAGGAGAAATAAGAAATATATATATAGAGAGAGAGAGAGAGAGAGAGAGAGAGAGAGTGTACATGTGTATCTATGAAAGAAGAATAAATAGTAATGGATAGATAGATATGTATTATTGTACATATAGTTATACAAATGTTGCAAGATCATTACTTAGAATAAAATATTACAGCTAAATAGATAGAATATAAATAATAGAAAAATTTAGTCTAAGGTATTGTAAAAGAAATAATTATTTAGCTATATTTTTTATAATATATACTGATTCAATATATATAATGAATTTTTCCGATTATTGACTATTACTCATTAATATTTATTTATTATATCATAAAAGGAGTTAAGTATTGAGAGAGATTAAAATTGATAAAAAAGAGGACGAGGAAAAGAGTCTGAGAGACTGGAAATTAAAGAATAATTTTTTTTTTCAGCGGTGGTAGTGCGATATCTAACTCGACGCTACATTGGCGAGTATAGTTCAACGAGTGGTAAGTAATATTTCTATTATTATGTAGATTCAATAAAAAAGTTTTTTTTTAAATACTAGGAATATTTTATTTCTACTTGAAATTTGCATTTTCAATATTACTTATTTTTATTTTATTTTTATCACTAAAAATATTATGAATTATGAATTTTAAGGTTTTTAATACTTATACCTTAGTTTATTTATTAAATATATTATATTTACATCAAAATCAGAATTTCAGAATTTAGAATTCAGAAAACAAAAATTTTCAATGTTAGAAAGCTTATAAATATTTGTTTTCGAAAATTTTATACATGATGTAAATAATTAGTAGTTTCGAATCAGCAAATGTTTAAGTTTGAATATAAGTTTCAGTTTTAAATTATTACAATAATAGTATATAAGGATGATATTTGGAGTTGAAGCTTTATCGGAAATTGAGTTATTAATGGTCAATGTAGTTGATCAAAGAAACAAGAATTATAATCCGACGCATTTAAAATGAAGTATTACGACACAAAGTAGTAATGAAACAAAAAACGACAAAAACTCAAAATCACATTCTACTCTTATTTCTAATAGTAATAACAGTTCCAACAAAATAATATATTAATTAAATATTATAACTTAAAATTTACAAACAGAAAATATAAAACATTATTTGAGAAACCAAGTATATTAGTGATGTTTAATATTAATCAATCGGATAATTAACCGAGTTACAAACTTAAAAAAAAAAGAACGACTTGGAAATGCCTACCGGTATAATCGTGAGTAACGTGCTAAAAATGTCTGACAGAGGACGACGATGGAATGAGAGAAGAATCGCGAAGAAAAAAAACCAACTGAACCGTTCGGTATCAATTTAATCGTCTCACTCTTGATCTCTCTTCTCTCATTTTGGCTTCTTTGTTTTTATAGTTTCCTTTTACTTTTCAGTATTCATAATGTATAAACGATTATGAATTATTATTAATTATAACACATGAGTTATACAAGCTTATACAATTACATATTATTAATTTTAAATAATATTTTAACATAATAAAAACACTGTAAAAAAGTGCTTAAACTACATTATAAAAGAGGATATTAGATTATTGTAGATTGTAAAATATATTAGTAAAATTATTATATTTTATTATATAATATTATATATAAGTAA